>CAMRHE010000110.1:922500-1385000 GCA_947044405.1 Leptodactylus fallax
TGACATTTTAGGAATCTGCGCACGAGTCTCAGGTAATATTTGCAGGTAGCTATATAGTGGGTCCCCAGAATTAATTTTACTGTTGGGCCCTAGGCACCCCAGTCCGACTCTGGATCTCTATCATTGCACTATGGAAAGTAAATGTGTATAAGTATGCACTGGTGTGTGTATACAGGTATAATAATAATAATAATAATAATAATAATAGTCCTTTAATAGTCCCACAATGGGGAAATTCAGTGTGTTACAGCAGCAAAGATAAGCAGATACAAATACAAATACAACATGTACAGGAATGTTCCAAGGTAAGAGGCATTACATTGATAGCCGACAGACAGATAGGACGTAGCAGAGGAGGGGGGGGGATTTAACAGACAGAGAGATCTTTCAGTTCTCTGTATGTAATGATCTCCACTTAGGTCGGTGTTGGTTGTACAGCCTAACCGCGGTGGGGAGGAAAGACTTCCGATAGCGCTCCTTCTCACACCTAGGGTGGAGCAGTCGGTCACTGACAGTACTGCTCAGCGTGATCACAGTCTCATGCATGGGATGGGACTTCTTCTTCTGCATGGAGCTCACCACGGACAGTATCCTTCTGTCACCCACCACCTGCACTGGGTCCAGTGGGCTCCCCAGGACAGAGCTGGCCTTTCTAATCAGCTTGTCAAGTTTATTTCTGTCCCTGGTTGATATACTGCTCCCCCAGCAGGCCACTCCAAAGAAGATGGCTGATGCCACTACCGAGTTGAAGAAAGTTCTAAGAAGTGCCCCCCGGATTCCAAAGGCTCTCAGCTTCCTAAGCAGGTAGAGCCTGCTGTGGCCCTTCCTGTACAGGGCCTCCATATGATCTGCCCAGTCCAGCTTATTATTAAGGAGCAAACCCAGGTACTTATAGGTGTTCACAATCTCGATGCCCATCCCCAGGATGTCCACTGGTTTAGGAGGGCTTCTGCCTTTGCGGAAGTCCACCACCATCTCCTTGGTCTTCCCCGCGTTAATCTTCAGGTGGTTCCGGTGGCACCAGTCCACAAAATCCTGGTTCAGTTCTCTGTACTCCCTGTCATCATCATCTGTGATGAGACCCACTATTGCAGAGTCGTCAGAATACTTCTGTAGGTAGCAGCTGGATGAGTTGCACCTAAAATCTGCAGTGTACAGTGTGAAGAGGAAAGGGGCGAGAACCGTACCCTGAGGTGCCCCCGTATTACAGATCACGGTACCTGACAGACAGTCTTGGGCTCTCACGTATTGAGGTCGATTTGTGAGGTAGTCTAGGATCCAGTTGGAGAGGTGGTGGTCCACTCCAGCAAGGCCCAGCTTGTCCCTCAATAACCTGGGCTGTATGGTGTTAAAAGCACTGGAGAAGTCAAAGAACATTATTCTCACTGTGTTCCCTGGTTTCTCCAGGTGAGACAGAGCCCTGTGCAGAAGATGGATGATGGCATCATCTACCCCAATGCCCGGCCGATAAGCAAACTGGAGGGGGTCCATAGCGGGGCTCACTAGAGGGCGGAGATGTGTGAGAACCAATCTCTCCAAGATCTTCATCAGGTGGGATGTCAGTGCTACAGGTCTGTAGTCGTTGAGGTCCATAGGGTTTGGTTTCTTTGGAACTGGTACCACACAAGAAGATTTCCATAATTCAGGGACTATTTCCTGCCTCAGGCTCATATTATACATATATGTAATTATACCACACAGCTGGTCCCCGCAAGTCTTAATTAGCCTTGCACTGATGTCATCTGGCCCTGCGGCTTTCCTCGCCTTGATCTTTTTCATCTCCTTCCTCACCTGGGCCCGTGTGAAGGTCATACTGTGGCCAGATAAAGACGGATTTCTGGATTTACTGGTCTGTTGGGAAGTGGCCGCATGGGGAGAAGTCATTGTGGTGGGGGAAGCTGAAGGACATACTGGGGTGGGAGGAGCTGGTGTGTAATCAAATCATAAGTATATTTAAAGCTCTCCTACTTAAACTGGTCATGTCATCCTGATTTTTAACCATTTTGCCTACATTCCCTTACCTGTGCATATATGCTTTAAACACTATATTAAAAAATACATGCAAGGAACAGGGGAGGTATTCAAAATACAAATGCATTTATACTTACCTGCGTCCTCCCCTCCGTTCCTGCATTGGGCTAGCTGTCACCTCGATGGGACTGCAGTATACAACTAAGAACAGTGATTGACTGCAGAGGTCATGATGATGCAACATCACAGCTCCAGCCGCCCAGCGCAGGAATGAAAGGGAGGATGCAGGTGAGAATAAATACATTTTTGTTTTCTTCACCTACACTGCTGTCTGAATGTATTTTTTTAATCTTAGACAACTCCTTTAATTCTTCTATGATGTCAAGAAAGTGGTGGTCAAGTCAGCTTGATACTGTTTAGCTTTTAGGCTAAGTACCCACGCAGTGTCCCCTTCTCTCACAGACTGCTCACCATGCCCCCCCCAACAGACTGCTCTACTTCACTCAGACTGCTCCTTATGCCATGCTCTCACACTCCACTCCCTCTCAACGCCTCCCTCCCACAGACTCCTTCGCTGGGCCCCCCATCTAAACAATGATTGTTTAGCGTCCTGTTTTCTCCTGGCACTGATTATTGAGATAAAGAGGACTGTGCAGCTGTAATCAGCCACACAGTTCTCTCTATGATCGAGCAGAGAGGTGCATAGATTTTAATTGTGCAGCTTAAAGGGAGCAGTGCCTGACATTAGCTTATTTTTGAGACATGCAAATTTTAAAGATTGTGTAATACTACGAGGGGTGTTCAATAAGTTATCTACCTGAATATGAAAACTTTTTCTAAGAAAATTGAACTTTCTACTTTTCATTGTCATCCCCCTTGAATTCAACACACTTATTCCACTTCTCCTCCAGTAATTTACCCTCAGAATATAAAGAGGCTTCTTGTGCTGCAGGAACCCTGTTACCACCTTCTTGACTGCATTATCTTCAGGAATGGAAGAGTGAAGAAATCAGGCGATACCTTTTAGAGGCTAACTGAGTATATTTATAAGTAAGCTTTCAGGAGTACTCGCTCCCTTCATCAGACATGGTGTGATACAAGAACTGAAAATTAACAGATTTTTATACACATGGTTTTCAAAGCATTTTAGAGTCCTTAAAAAAATTGCAATCTAAGTAGAGAAGTTATTTACAACAGGTCAAAAAAAAAAAAAAAAAAAAAAAAAAAACAGTCTGGAAACTTGTGGTGCGTGACGGAGGGATCAGTAGTTCTTGCTGTTATCTGTTTGCTATCAGGAGGTGATTTGTGACCCTCACAGGTCACACATAGTGTGATTTGAAGCTGGCATGAATATTGAGTTCAGTTCATGGTTCAAACATACTGTGACATGAAGCTGGCATGAATATTAAGTCCAAATTGCAGAGTTTGAAATTTTTGCATAAATTTATACTCCATTTGTTTTCTTTTCTCCTGTGTCTTAAAATGTCCCATTAAAACCACAACCCGCAAATCTTCAATAGAGTGGTTTTCTCCGGAGAAATGTGCGGCCACTGGGAGATCGGTTCTGCTGTTATTAATGGTGGATCTGTGTGAGTTCATTCGTTGACTGAGTCTCTGCCCTGTTTCCCCCACATAGAGGCCTGTGGTGGGACATTGCACACACATTATGAGGTACACCACATTGGAAGACCTGCAGGAGAATGTCCCCCTAATTCTGTGCACCTGTTGTGACTGTGGGATAGGTACACTGTCAGCGGTGTGGATGTGCTTGCAGGTCATGCACCTTTTATGTAGGCAAGGTGAGGTGCCATTTTCAGTTGGGGCCTTCAGGGCACTCCGGACGATAATGCGCCTCAGGTTTGGTGGTTGTCGAAAGGAGAGGAGAGGGGGGACTGGAAATATGTCCTTGAGTCTGTTGTCCCTATGTAGTACAGGTTGGAGCTCCTTGGCAATCCTTCGTAGGATCTCCAGTTGTGGGTTGTAGGTGACAACTAGGGGCACTCGGGCTTCTTTCTGGGTCTCTCTATATGTGAGCAGACTGTCTCTGTTAATGGCTGCTGCTTTGTTTAATTGGTTGTCTGTCACTTTTGGTTTGTATCCCAATCTGAGAAATTTCGTCCTCAGATCCAGGAGGTGCTTGTCCAGGTCTGTTTTGTCGGAGCAAATACGATTGTATCGTATAGCCTGGCTGTAGATTATAGATTGTCTTGTGTGCTTGGGGTGGAAGCTGTCGTTTCTCAGGTAGGCCGTTCTGTCTGTGGGTTTGTGGTATATCGATGTGAGTAGCCGGTGGTCTTTAATGTATATTGTGGTATCCAGAAAGTGAATTTCACTCCCTGAATAGCTAAGTTTAAGGTTGATGGTCGGGTGAAAGTCATTGAAGTCATTATGGAATTGAAGTAGGGCCTCCTCACCTGCAGTCCAGATGACAAGGATATCATCGATATAACGAAGGTAAATCATAGGTTTGGTGGCGCATGTTGATAAATATGTTCCTTCCATTTCTGCCATAAAGAGATTTGCATATTGGGGTGCACATCTGGTCCCCATTGAAGTTCCCATTCGCTGTAGATATAGATCCTCTCCAAAGGTAAAATGGTTGTGGCTAAGGATGAATTGTATGAGCTGCGTTACTGGTTCTGTTGGGAGGTTTTGTTTTGCCAGGTGTACCCGACATGCTGCAACTCCATCCTTGTGGGGAATGTTAGTATACAGGGATTCCACATCCATGGTGGCCAAAATGGTACCCTCAGGTAGAGGGCCCAGGGCATTCAGTTTGTTAAGAAGGTCAGTGGTGTCCTGGATATAGCTTGGAGTATCCCTGACAAGGGGTTTTAGGAGATTTTCCACCCAACCTGAGATGTTTTCTGTCAGTGTCCCAATGCCAGAAATGATAGGCCTCCCAGGGTTGCCATCTTTGTGTATCTTTGGGAGCATATAGAAGCAGCCCGGCCTGGGATCTTGGGGGATAAGTCCTTTTACCTGATTCTGGATCTGGACTGGAAACTCCTTGATCATACTCTTTAGTTCTTTCATATAGGCCTCTGTGGGATCACTTCCAAGTTTGGAGTAATGGATGGGATTTGACAGTTGCCTGTTTGCTTCCTGGATATAGTCTGAGGTATTCATTATGACTATTGCGCCCCCTTTGTCAGCTGGTTTTATTATTATATCTTGATTTTCTTTCAGTGATGTAATAGCCTTCTGTTCCTGCAGGGTTAGGTTATGCACCTGTTTCTTTTGTTTCTCTAGGATTTCTGATTTTACTTTGCTTCTGAAATGGTCAATATATTTATCCAGTGCTGCATTAGCTCCAGGGCGTGGGGTCCAGGTAGATTTTTTGGTAGGATTCCTTATGGGCTGTTCCATCTCAGAGTCACTGCTGTATGGAGGGTCTTTGTCATAAAAATATTCCCTTAATCTCATTTTTCTGAAAAACTCCTCCATATCATTGCAGAGTTGGATATGGTCAGTGTGTGCCGAGGGGCAGAAGGAGAGACCTTTGGAGAGAACTGACATTTCGTGTTTGTTTGGCTCATAAGAGGAAAGATTCACAACACAGCTTTGCTGAGCTGGGCTAGTACTTGCGGTTGTAGTAATGAGGCCTTTTTGTCTCAGTCTGTGGAGCTTTTTCTTTTTGTTGTTAATAAGCATATCCTGAAGTTTCCAGTAGTATGTGTGGAGTCTGGCCTTCATTTCCTCTGTGTCATTAGCCAGTGATGATTTCAGGGCCTGTATCTCCTCCTGTGTTCTTTTTTTGTTGTTATAGGAAATTTTTATCATATTGTTCCGCAGCCTTTCAGATGTCCGAATACATAGTTGTTCTGCATATCGGCTGTTGTAGGTGTTCCGGGTTGGGTTACGTAAATTGAAGCCTTTTGGGATGAGTCTCTCCTTTTTGCATTTTGTTAAGAAGAAGATGTCGCTGTTGAGTTGTGCAAGTTTCTTAAGCCGGTTTTTCAGTTCCATTCTTTTGCGGTACATTGTGGTATCTTTCAAGTTGATAGTAGTATAATGTTGTACCGTGTTAGCCATTGAAAGTAGTGGAAGAGTGAAGAAATCAGGCGATACCTTTTAGAGGCTAACTGAGTATATTTATAAGTAAGCTTTCAGGAGTACTCGCTCCCTTCATCAGACATGGTGTGATACAAGAACTGAAAATTAACAGATTTTTATACACATGGAAGATTTGCGGGTTGTGGTTTTAATGGGACATTTTAAGACACAGGAGAAAAGAAAAAACAAATGGAGTATAAATTTATGCAAAAATTTCAAACTCTGCAATTTGGACTTAATATTCATGCCAGCTTCATGTCACACTATGTTTGAACCATGAACTGAACTCAATATTCATGCCAGCTTCAAATCACACTATGTGTGACCTGTGAGGGTCACAAATCACCTCCTGATAGCAAACAGATAACAGCAAGAACTACTGATCCCTCCGTCACGCACCACAAGTTTCCAGACTGTTTTTTTTTTTTTTTTTTTTTTTCTTTTTGACCTGTTGTAAATCACCTCACTACTTAGATTGCAATTTTTTTTAGGACACTAAAATGCTTTGAAAACCATGTGTATAAAAATCTGTTAATTTTCAGTTCTTGTATCACACCATGTCTGAGGGGGGGCTGAAGGGAGGGGGTACTCCCTGAAAGCTTACTTATAAATATACTCAGTTAGCCTCTAAAAGGTATCGCCTGATTTCTTCACTCTTCCACTACTTTCAATGGCTAACACGGTACAACATTATACTATTATCTTCAGGAAATCATTGCCCACACAAAAACTTCTTCAGGTTTCAAAAGAGAAAGTAATGACTGGGATCCAGGTCTGGACTGTAGGGTGGGATGGTTAAGCTCCATGAAGCTGAATTCCCTGATAGCAACTTGTGATTTGTGAGACTTGTGAGATGGCGCATTGTCGTGAAGCAGCAACATACCTGCCGACAACTTCACATGGCGTTTCTCTTAGATTGCTTCATGTAATGTCTTCATTGTTGAAGCCTAGGTGTCTCCAGTAATTGTTGTCTTGTGTGGCATGAATTCCAGTAATAAAACCTAGTAGTAAAAAAATAATAACACCTTCCAGATCCTAAAAAACTTGCCGTAACCTTTCCAGCTGACTACTGCACATCTCATTTCTTTGGAGTTGGTGACCCCTAGGGCTTCCATTACATGGACTCTTGTTAGGTCTCAGGATCATGGTAGTGATCCCATGTTTCATCGCCTGTAACAACCTGAGAATAGAAGTCTCCTGGATTTTCTCTAAGCTTGTCTAAATTCTCTTGTCTATATTGCAGGAGACATGTTTAATCCTCAGGCGTCAACATTCATGGCACCCACTGCGAACTGATCTTTGACAGTGAATGATAATGGAAACTGTGCCAAGTGAAATGTCTAATTCATAAACTATAACACTGACTTTGAAACAACAATATTCCAAAATCATGGCCTCCACTTAGTGGCACAATTTCTCTGAAGAGTCTTCAATTCATTCCCTACCCCATTAATACTGCTTGGCTCAAAACTTTACTTGGTAGCAGGAAATGCATCATCACATACACAGCAACCATCCTTTCATTGATTTTATGATTCTTTAGGCTTCTTTTTCTCCTTTGTAAGGAATTTAATCATGGAACGACTCTCCAAATTCCTCAAGTTCTTTGTAGCCCGCACTGTACTGCACTTGCCATCCTGTCACTTCCAGCGCTTTCATCAGACTGAACTGCTATTGTGTGTGTTGTACAGTACAGACCAAAAGTTTGGACACACCTTCTCATTCCAAGAGTTTTCTGTATTTCCATGACTATAAAAATTGTAGATTCACACTGAAGGCATCAAAACTATGAATTAACACATGTGGAATTATATACGTAACAAAAAAGTGTGAAACAACTGAAAATATGTCTTATATTCTAGGTTCTTCAAAGTAGCCACCTTTTGCTTTGATTACTGCTTTGCACACTCTTGACATTCTCTTGATGAGCTTCAAGAGGTAGTCACCTGACATGGTCTTCCAACAGTCTTGAAGGAGTTCCCAGAGATGCTTAGCACTTGTTGGCCCTTTTGCCTTCACTCTGCAGTCCAGCTCACCCCAAACCATCTCGATTGGGTTCAGGTCTGGTGACTGTGGAGGCCAGGTCATCTGGCGTAGCACCCCATCACTCTCCTTCTTGGTCAAATAGCCCTTACACAGTCTGGAGGTGTGTTTGGGGTCATTGTCCTGTTGAAAAATAAATGATGGTCCAACTAAACGCAAAACGGATGGAATAGCATGCCGCTGCAAGATGCTGTGGTAACTATGCTGGTTCAGTATTTCTTCAATTTTGAATAAATCCCCAACAGTGTCACCAGCAAAGCACCCCCACACCATCACACCTCCTCCTCCATGCTTCACGGTGGGAACCAGGCATGTAGAGTCCATTCGTTCACCTTTTCTGCGTCGCACAAAGACACGGTGGTTGGAACCAAAGATCTCAAATTTGAACTCATCAGACCAAAGCACAGATTTCCACAGGTCTAATGTCCATTCCTTGTGTTCTTTAGCCCAAACAAGTCTCTTCTGCTTGTTGCCTTTCCTTAGCAGTGGTTTCCTAGCAGTTATTTTACCATGAAGGCCTGCTGCAAACAGTCTCCTCTTAACAGTTGTTGTAGAGATGTGTCTGCTGCTAGAACTCTGTGTGGCATTGACCTGGTCTCTAATCTGAGCTGCTGTTAACCTGCGTTTTCTGAGACTGGTGACTCGGATGAACTTATCCTCCGCAGCAGAGGTGACTCTTGGTCTTCCTTTCCTGGGGCGGTCCTCATGTGAGCCAGTTTCTTTGTAGCGCTTGATGGTTTTGGACACTGCACTTGGGGACACTTTCAAAGTTTTCCCAATTTTTCGGACTGACTGACCTTCATTTCTTAAAGTAATGATGGCCACTCGTTTTTCTTTACTTAGCTGTTTTTTTCTTGCCATAATACAAATTCTAACACTCCATTCAGTAGGACTATCAGCTGTGTATCCACCTGACTTCTGAACAACACAACTGATGGTCCCAACCCCATTTATAAGGCAAGAAATCCCACTTATTAAACCTGACAGGGCACACCTGTGAAGTGAAAACCATTTCAGGTGACTACCTCTTGAAGCTCATCAAGAGAATGCCAAGAGTGTGCAAAGCAGTAATCAAAGCAAAAGGTGGCTACTTTGAAGAACCTAGAATATAAGACATATTTTCAGTTGTTTCACACTTTTTCGTTAAGTATATAATTCCACATGTGTTAATTCATAGTTTTGATGCCTTCAGTGTGAATCTACAATTTTTATAGTCATGAAAATACAGAAAACTCTTGGAATGAGAAGGTGTGTCCAAACTTTTGGTCTGTACTGTATGTCTAGACATATCTCAACCTGCACAGACAAGCTCAGCTTTCTAACACTGAGAGAACATACTTTGGTATATACCATCAAATCAATACTGCCATGTATGACCCACACAATACTACTATATAGTGCCTAAATAATATATGATCTGAAAATAATGTGCCCACATAATACTGCAATTCACTGTTCAAACCGTGCAATCTGTTCCCAGGATTTCTCAGGGGCTACTAAGGAAACAGTCCTGTTTTGAGAGACCCTCCCAAAAAAAGTTTGTTACAAAATTGCACACACTGATCAGTCTGTGGCAGTGCAGGGGATATCAAGATTGGGGGAGAAGGGGAGGACTTCAGTCCTGATAAATCTCCAAAAATAAATCGTCATGATAAATACATACTGATAAATTGTCACAGAGCTGCCATATTGTACATTTCATTATATTGTGCATATAGCAACAGTACTCAATGTCAAGCAGCAGCTGGAAAAGCTCATAAGATTTTAGAGTATATAAAAAGTGAGAAGTTTGTGAGAAGCCTGATTTCATCTGTGTCCTCAGGTGTTCCCTGCCGTACCATTCACCCTGTGACCCCTGCCTTCTGCAGCTTGGCACGGGCAGGTACAATGCAGTGATATCATCTCACCAGCTGTGCCGAGCCTGCAGATGGCTCAGAAGAGACCTATAGACTTCTTAATTCAATATGGGAATGGGGCTAGCTTAATATGACTTTTATTTCATTTTAAGGCCTCGGAGCTGTTTGACGTATCTAAGTCTACCATGTGTGATACTGTGAAGGATCATAATGAACTTTTTATAATTTTATACTTTTATATCTGTTTTATATTTTTATATCTGCTTAAGGTGTACTGTGTGTAAAAAACATTGTTATCCTTAAAGTTAAATATTAGATGTGGTTGTTTAAGCTTGAAACTGAGTGTAATGTAATGTTACAATACCAGATAGTGTCTGCATACCAAAGTGAGAATCCTTTGTGTCCAAGAAGACATGTGATTGGTTTGCTGCCAGAAGACAGCTCCCTAAATCACAGTGCAAGACAGGAGATGGCTGACCATATACGGAACTGCTTACCGTGTTTCCCTGAAAATAAGACACCCCCGAAAGTAAGGCATAGGAGAGGTTTCGGAGAATTGCCCAATATAAGGCATCCCCCGAAAGTAAGACGTATGTTCCCGAACAGAACATACGGTATATACGGTATGTGAGGCCGCGGGCCGAACCCCACAATCTCTACTATCATTATACTCCGGGGTCTTTGAAAAGACCCCGGAGTATAAAAATCGGAGGCCCAGGGGAGGTGAGGGAACATAAAAAACAATGTACTTACCTCTCCTGCGCTTCTCCAGGCTTCGGGCCTGTTTGGTGACGTCGCAGACGTCAGCGGACGTCATTTTGCGTCGCGACGTCGGCCCGCGCCACGTGACGCTGGCCTGGTCCAACATTGAAGAAGGCTGAAATAGCCTGGAGTGGACCGGAGCGAGGAACAGGTAAGCAACGTTGTTTTTTTTATGTTTCTATCCTCCCCTGGGTCTCCGATCATTATACTCTGGGGTCTGAAAAGACCCCAGAGTATAATAGTTGTTCATGGGTGGTCCACAATGGGACATATAATAGTGTGTGCAGAGGCCACTATGGGGCAAAATACTCAGTGCACGGGCCACTATGGGGAATAATAGTGTGTGCAGGGGCCACTATGGGGAATGATACTGTGTGCAGGGGCCACTATGGGGCATGATACTGTGTGCAGGGGCCACTATGGGACATGATACTGTGTCCAGGGGCCACTATGGGACATGATACTGTGTGCAGGGGCCACTATGGGACATGATACTGTGTGCAGGGAAATTAATGGTTTGGATTGTTATGATGATGTCCTAGAAGATGATGACATAACTTTTACTTTCTATTCGTACCGTAAATATTGGTAAATGTACAATACTGTTAATTTTTGTACATGGAAATAATGGTATGGTAGTAGTAAGAAATTCTTGATAGGATTCACAGTTTGTCTGGTTATGCTGGTTTGTGATGACAACTACTGTACGGTACCGTATATAATAAATGTTCATTTTTTTGTTCAGCAATAAATGTGAATTCTTCTTCATTGAAAAAAAAAATAAGACATCCCCTGAAAATAAGACACAGCACATCTTTGGGAGCAAAAATTAATATAAGACGCTGTCTTATTTTCGGGGGAAACAGGGTATATCTGTTATCCATGCATTCAAGATATACTACACCAATTAGGATTGAACATGAGGACTTGCTATGTTAACCCTTTCCTATATTTGCTGCTATATGAACTTATGTTGCCTTAATAAAGGCTCAGTGTGCGTCCCTGTATTCGGCTAAGAAATAGAGTTCATACCAGCTCTGTGTCTGGTGTCTATCTCTCGCCGCTAGCGTTTAGCTCATATCAATTAGGACAATGACAGTTATCTGGGGGACCTGGTCAATTGGCCCACAAAGGGTCTTGACCTTATCAATTGGAGCCCAACGTGGGGCTACACTCAAGGGGACGAGAGACCATTCTGGTCAACGCCGAGCCCACCAAGATGACCCTGAACCATCTAAATCCGGAGACTGATCACCTCCTCTGAAACATGGTAAGTCTGCTGATACTCAGAATCTGTAGCTTATCTGTGTATTAGACGGTCCTGTGTGAGTTTGGGGACGCTTTGTCAGCCCTTGTGGCCTGCCTGAGCGACTGGGAGTATCCCTGCTGTGTAGTCCCAAGAACCCGGTTTATTTGTAAGTGGCGACCGGCTAACTGTCTGTTGGTTATTCTGACTGTGCATGACTGACGGAGGAGATCCGAGGGAAGACACATATTGGTGTATGTGTTGTGAGTAAAAATTTCAGGAAACTTATATTGTTGCAGAGACCAGTAATTTCTCCTTTGTGGAGGGGCGCGGGACGCTATCTTTATTTGGCCTGTGCTGCGAGACTCCAGGACTTAGAGGGTTTCGGGATAGTGGTGGTGCTGGTCTCTGGGAGTGCCCCGGCTGTGCCTCAGTAGAAGACACAGGAACTCATCGCGTCTCAGTAGAAGACTCGCATACTCGGATCTCGGACGTTGTCAGTGTTCAGTCCTCACTGTTGAAACCCCGTAATGCAATAGAAAGCTTACAGTCTATGTTTAAGTCTAAGGAGCCTGTCCATGAGGGACATGAGAGCCCTCGTGATTTAGTTGCGAGGAGATACGGAAAGCAGCATGTAGGGAACAGGAAAGGCTTGATGGAAATGTGTAAGATGCCTAAGAAGGGGAGATTGCCCAATGGGCAGCTGCCATTAAGGAGAATAAAGGCGTTTTGGAGGATAAAGGAATGTTATGAAGTGCACAAGCGTGGTTTAGAGCTGCATGTGCTATAGCCAAAGAAGGATTTATAGAAGTTGAATGTAAGGATAAAAAAAAAAAAGGCAACAGTTATGGGTTTATGTATGTTAAACAAAGGGGGGCCGCTGCCACCCTATAATGGCGGCGATCCCTTTTTATGCCTTTTGTAAGGATATTGTGGATATTGTGATGTTCCACAGGGGTTCAACTTTCAGTTGGAATCCAGTGAAGAAAATTTTAAAGTTTGGCAGTTTGCCCTTAAGGTAACCTGAAGTACAATTCAGGGGTTGTGAATGCTTGTGGTAATTACAAAAGGTGCGGTTTTGCATTGAAAAATATCTGAAAATTGCACAGAAATATTAATACGTAACTTTGGTGTCAGTATTAACTGCTATCTGCTCAAATTGTATTCCTGTATTCTGTATTGGGAGAATGTCATATGGTCAGATGAAACCAAAGTAGAACTGTTTGGTAGAAACACAAGCAACAGTGCGTGCCAACCTTGTGAAGACTTACAGAAAACGTTTGACCTCTGTCATTGCCAACAAAGGATATATAACAAAGTATTGAGATGAACTTTTGTTATTGACCAAATACTTATTTTCCACCATAACTTGCAAATAAATTCTTTAAAAATCAGACAATGTGATTTTCTGGATTTGTTTTCTCATTTTGTCTCTCATACTTGAGGTCTACCTATGATGACAATTACAGGCCGGCCTCATCTTTTTAAGTGGGAGAACTTGCACAATTGGTGGCTGACTAAATACTTTTTTTCCCCACTGTATGTCTTGTACTATGTTATGTGAATTTACTGTTTTGCCTGTTATTATCACCTGAAATAAGGTAAAAGAGCAAAACGGTGACAGTAAAAGATTCTGGCTCTCCACTGCATGGGGGTAGATGGCCACGGAGGGGGAGCAGGCCACTCGCCCTCTGTCGCCAAAAACAAACCACGCCAGGGTTTGAAAATCTTTATTTTAATGTGAAATCCCTGGTGCAAGAATTTAAGGCACAAGGGATTCGATAGATATTTTATGGGAAATGTGAGTGATGCCGCTCGTCTGTCTCCATCTTACATTCCATTCTCAGGCGCTGCCCAGAGCTCATCCCCTCCTTTACTGAAAACTGTTATCTATAATGGGATGAAACTTCTTCTTCGTGTTTTATCCAATAGTTATGTGTTAAAACTTATGTTATAACTTTATACCCAATCATGTTATGTTAATGATACTAATCGCACCTTCTCTTTGTTTCAGCAATGTATAACCACACCAATAAGAGATTTTGTGCTGTGTTTTTGGCATGTATCCCATTTGGTTTGTTAATGTGCTGGATCATGTGAAAAGTTGGGATAGGTTGCTCCACTGCCCGTCTTCTCCAAATTGTGGTGGAGGAGATTGTAGCAACCCGGGGTTACTGTGTGCATCCGGGGTACATCTTTCCAGATTTTAAAGAAGAAGCTGCACTCATTAACACTTGGTGTGCCGAAGGTGAGGGCTTGAGGCAGAAGTTAGGCAAATCATGGAGAATTTGCCTGGGCGGTGTGGAGCTGATCCCAAGAATAGAGAAATTCCAGCTACAGAGATTGTAAGAGCAAAAGAGGATACTGATGCAGTGAAGGAATGATAGAAAATGTTCAGAAAGTCTGATTATGCTGAGCTGTTCCACAAGAAATAGGGTGAGATGCAGGGGGGAGAGCCAGCGCAACTATGTGTGGGATGAGGAGCTGTGCGCCAAAAAAAAAAAAAAAAAAAAAAAAAAAGACACTGTTAACAAGGGGTAATAAATCTAGCATTAGAAACACAGATGGGAATGGCTGGACAACTCAGACTACAGTGTGCCTTACTTATGACTCCTCACGTCACCTTTGCACGCTGCACGTCACTAAAATCCCTTTGACCTGTTAGCAATAGGTTCGGGGGGGGGGAGAAAGGAAAGTCAGACAACTTATCCACACAAGTATTTTTTGCTGACAATATAGAACAATATGATTGTATGCCACAAGAAACTGTTGGGTTTGGTTATGTAAATGATGAACCTATTGCTAACCCAGATTTTGAGTTCTTTTATAGACAGCTCTCTATTTGGGAAGGTGACAGATTCTACACTGGTTATGCCATGGTTACTGGAAATGAGGTAAAACAAGCAGAATCCCCCTTAAAGCTCTCACTGAAACAGTGTAAAATGGCTGAGGGTAAGCCCGCTGTGCTTTTGGTATAGCAGGACTATCGTCCGATCTGTGCGTTTGATGTTAAGCCTAAAAGGATTTCCAGGCTACTCAGGAGGTGATCAAGACCCTGCAGCTATAGTCAAAGTCAAGGCACACACCAAGGCTGATACACAGGAAAGTAGAGGTAACGTGTGGGCAGATGCTGCCACCAAACTAGCTGCAGAAAAGCCTAGGGAACATGCCTCAGCACAGGGGGTCACCATACTGGACCAAAACTCTCAGCTTTTCAGGTTCTAAAAACACTGTAGGACCAAAACGGCCCACAAGAAAAAGAAGATTTGGAAACCGCAAGGAGGATGAACAAGTCCTGATGGCCAGTGGTAAGAGAGTATGTTTACCGAGAGCATTGTTTCCCATCATGGCACAAGCAGCTCATTCTCAAGTGCACCACTCGAAAGTAGCCATGTGTGACCTGGTGAACAGATGATGGGTAGCTGCAGGATTTAGCATCACTGCAGACAGATACGTGTAAGCCTGCATAACATGTGTCAAACACAATGTAGGTCAAAAAGTGAAAGGTTTCTCAGAAACACAGTACGAAGCCCTTCTAACTATTCCAGAGATTGCGGGTTAACTATATACAGTTACCAAAAGTGGGAAGGTATGAGTACGTGCTTGTGTGTATTGATCTCTCTTCAGGATGACCTGAGGCATTTCTGGTGCAGAAAGCCACTGTAAAAGGAACTGCAGATAAACTACTGAAATAAGTAGTGTGCAGGTATGGGATCCCCGAGACCATCAAAGAGATAATGGAACTCACTATACAGGACATACCCTGTATAGTGTTCCATACCCTGTACCATCCCCGGAGTAGTGGAGAGTATTTATCACTTGTATTTGTATTTTCCGCAAGGTACACTTCTGACTTGGCCTCAGCCCCTAGATTTGGATTGTATTTTTCACAATTGTTCCAGATGTAGTATGGTGTGTTGACTGACTATGTGATGGATTGTTCAAAATATGTGACTAATGTACACTTTTGAGTTTTCTCCTTCCTCCAGAACCTGAGTCAGTGGAAGGAACCCATAAGATACAACTCAAAGATTGATGGTGATAAAGAGACACGTGAGAAGGGCCTCGATTCGACCGTCCCTTCCAGGTTCTGTTGACAACCAGTACAACTGTGAAACGACAAGGGAAGCCTTGTTGTCACGATGGTGTCCCCACTGAATGATGTTCTTAGGAACAATAAAATGATTACACACCACCACTTCCTGATAAAGGATATGGATCCTGAAAGGAAACCTAAAGACTGTTGGATCTGCACCCTTAGCGCTGATTTGCTTATGTTTATTTTGTTTGTTTAAGCTATTACAGTGCATATGGAAAAGGATGAGCAGATCAAAATATGAAAGGCCGGACCTATGAGGAAAGGTGTTGAGATTAGGTTGTAATACAGAAGCCCATGAGGGGAATCTGGTGAAGTAAATAAAATAAAGTCCAGCAATAGACATTAGGTTACTGAAGTACCTAAATGTGAATTTCTGTATTCAACCATCTCAAAATGGGTAAATGTTAGAGTCTTATCCTCCATTTTGTATCTATCATCCATTTTGTGTATCTTTTATGTATACTAGTATGGTGGGTGTCTGGGCCAGGGTGCTTAGGAATGTGGATAATCTATTCTCTGTGTAAGTTAGTTCTTAGTATGAAGGCTGCATTCCAAAGACTGTCTGGCACCTAGCATGTCATTCTTATCTCTTTTCCTATGATATATATATATGAATATAGCATGGATGATGTAAGCTTGTGTATTATCCATTGTATATGGCTCTTTGTCTCATCCACTCCACCCCTTGGAAGTCCTAATGAGATACAGCTCCTATTGTGCCTTATCCAATAGCCATGTTCATGGGTGTGTAGCCACAGTCTCCTTGTATGAGATGCTGCTTATTACTGTGAAGGCCGCACCTGGTGGCTAGCGAATTTCCACATGTTTTTATGTTTAATATAAATTTAGCTTATGTGTATTAATCTTGTAATGTCTGGGCCCCCCGCCACAGAACTGCGGATGTCCTACATGGTGATAAGCGCTAGATCTCATTAAAAAATGATTTATGAGATTTCCAAGGTCTACTGACAAGGAAGAGCCTATGTGGTCAGATGCTTAATTACGCATCTAAGATGCTGGATACCAGAAGTGCATGCAATGTCCATGTGCTAGTCATGCAGAATGTCCATTATATTTTTAACCAATTATACTGCATGCTTTATATGACGTATTTAGTGATGTGTAAGCTGGCACAAAGCCATTATTTTCTTATAAAGATACCCACATTCACTGTGAACAAAAATGTAGACTGGATCAACTATATCTATTACAACCAACAGAGGTTTGTTGATAAGTCCAAGTACAAAGGGGGGGTGATCTACAAGGGGTCACTCATCTTAAATTGGTGAAGAAATCCCCTATCCTTTCCCGTCCTGGTTTAGAGTAAGCCTATAGGCCCCTAGGGATTTACGGAAAGTATAACAATGTTTTTAGTGGGGACTGTGAAGGATCATAATGAACTTTTTATAATTTTATACTTTTATATCTGTTTTATATTTTCATATCTGCTTAAGGTGTACTGTGTTTAACAAACATTGTTATCCTTAAAGTTAAATATTAGATGTGGTTGTTTAAGCTTGAAACTGAGTGTAATGTAATGTTACACTACCAGATAGTGTCTGCATACCAAAATGAGAATCCTTTGTGTTCAAGAAGACATGTGCTTGGTTTGCTGCCAGAAGACAGCTCCCTACATCACAGTGCAAGACAGGAGATGGCTGACCATATACGGAACTGCTTATATCTGTTATCTATGCATTCAAGATATACTACACCAATTAGGATTGAACATGAGGACTTACATTGCTATGTTAACCCTTTCCTACATGTGCTGCTATATGAACTTATGTTGTCTTAATAAAGGTTCAGTGTGTGTCCCTGTATTCGGCTAAGAAAGAGGGTTCATACCAGCTCTGTGTCTGGTGTCTATCTCTCGCCGCTAGTACTTAGCTCATATCAATTAGGACAATGACAGTTACCTGGGGGACCTGGTCAATTGGCCCACAAAGGGTCTTGACCTTACCAATACTACTTGATGAACCAGTATATCTGAGTCTATGATATGTGATGTTGTATCTAAGGGTGCATTTACATCTGTGTCATTCTGTCCATTGTTCTGGTCTGTTGCAGGATCAGAAGAATAGATAAACGGTCTGTCTAATGAACAACAAAGGATCCTGAGGACCCCACTGACTATAATGGGGTCTGTCAGTCGTCCATTATTTTTCCCCTGACATTGTTGGACAAAAAAGTTGGACTTGCAGGACTTTTTGTCCAAGACAAAAACCACAAACTTAAATGTATTTTCTTGAGATGTTAAGTGATAACCAACACAAAGTAGCAGATAATTGTGAAGTGGAAGGAAAATGATACATGGTTTCAAAATGTTAATCAAATAAATATCTGAAAAGTCTGATGTGTAAAAGTATTCAGCCCCCCTATATCAGTACTTTGTAGAGCCACCTTTCGCTACAATTACAGCTGCAAGTCTTTCGGGGTCTGTCTCTACCAGCTTTGCACATCTAGAGACTGAGATTTTTGCCCATTCTTCTTTGCAAAATAGCTCAAGCTCAGCCAGATTGGATGGAGAGCGTCTGTGAGCAGAAATTTTCATGTCTTGCCACAGATGCTCAATGGGATTTAGGTCTGGACTGTGACTGGGCCATTCTAACACATGAATATTCTTTGATCTAAACCATTCCACTGTAGCTCTGGCTGTATGTTTAGGATCATTGTCTTGCTGGAAGATGAATCTCCTTCCCAGTCTCAGGTCTTTTGCAGCCTCCAACAGGTTTTCTTCCAGGATTGCCCTGTATTTAGCTCCATCCATCTTCCCATCAACTCTGACCAGCTTCCCTGTCCCTGCTGAAGTAAAGCCTCCCCCCAGCATGATGCTGCACCACCATGTGTCACAGTGGGGATGGTGTGTTCAGGGTGATGAGCAGGGTTACTTTTCCACCTCACATAGCGCTTTGCATTTAGACAAAAAATTTACCTTTGACCAGAGCACTTTCTTCCACATGTTTGCTGTGTCCCCTATATGGCTTGTGGCAAACTGCAAACGGCACTTCTTATGTCTTTCTTTCAACAATGGTTTTCTGGTTTTCTTCTTGCCACTCTTCCATAAAGGGCAGATTTGTGGAGTGCACGACTTATAGTTGTCCCGTGGACAGATTCTCCCACCTAAGCTGTGGATTTCTGCAGCTCCTCCAGAGTGACCATGGGCTTCTTGGCTGCTTCTCTGACCAGTGCTCTCCTTGCTCTATCTGTTGGTTTAGGTGGACGGCCATGTCTTGGTAGGTTTGTAGTTGTAGAATACTTTTTCCATTTTTGGATGATGGATTGAACAGTGCTCCTTGGGATGCTCAAAGCTTGGGATATGTTTTTATAACCTAACCCGCTTTAAACTTTTCCACAACTTTATCTCTGACCTTTCTGAAAACCATGTATCATTTCCGTTCCATTTCACAATTATCTGCTACTTTGTGTTAGTTATCACTTAAAATCTCAATAAAATACATTTTAGTGAGGTAGATGATGCCATCATCCACCTTCTGCACAGGGCTCTGTCTCACCTGGAGAAACCAGGGAGCACGGTGAGAATAATGTTCTTTGATTTCTCCAGTGCTGTTGACACCATACAGCCCAGGTTACTGAGAGACAAGCTGGGCCCTGCTGGAGTGGACCACCACCTCTCCAACTGGATCCTAGACTACCTCACAAATCGACTTCAATACGTGAGAGCCCAAGACTGTGTGTCAGATACCGTGATCTGTAATACGGGGGGCACCTCAGGGTACGGTTCTCGCCCCTTTCCTCTTCACACTGTACACTGCAGATTTTAGGTGCAACTCATCTAGCTGCTACCTACAGAAGTATTCTGACGACTCTGCAATAGTAGGCCTCATCACAGACGATGATGACAGGGAGTACAGAGAACTGAACCAGGATTTTGTGGACTGGTGCCACCGGAACCACCTGAAGATTAACGCGGGGAAGACCAAGGAGATGGTGGTGGACTTCCGTAAATGCAGATGCCCTCCTAAACCAGTGGACATCCTGGGGACGGGCATCGAGATTGTGAACACCTATAAGTACCTGGGTTTGCTCCTTAATAATAAGCTGGACTGGGCAGATCATATGGAGGTCCTGTACAGGAAGGGCCACAGCAGGCTCTACCTGCTTAGGAGGCTGAGAGCCTTTGGAATCCGGGGGGCACTTCTTAGGACTTTCTTCAACTCGGTAGTGGCATCAGCCATCTTCTTTAGAGTGGCCTGCTGGGGGAGCAGTATATCAACCAGGGATAGAAATAAACTTGACAATCTGATTGGAAGGGCCAGCTCTGTCCTGGGGAGCTCCCTGGACCCAGTGCAGGTGGTGGGTGACAAAAGGATACTGTCCGTGGTGAGCTCCATGCAGAAGAAGAAGTCCCATCCCATGCATGAGACTATGATAGCGCTGGGCAGTACTGTCAGTGACCGACTGCTCCACCCTAAGTGTGAGAAGGAGCGCTATCGGAAGTCTTTCCTCCCCACCGTGGTCAGGCTGTACAACAAACACCGACCTAAGCAGAGATCAATACATACAGAGAACTGAAATGTCTTTCTGCCTGTTAAATCCCCCCCCCTCCTCTGCTACTTCCTATCTGTCTGTCTACTATCAATGTAATGCCTCTTACCTTGGAACATTCCTGTACATGTTGTATTTGTATTTGTATCTGCTTATCTTTGCTGCTGTAACACACTGAATTTCCCCATTGTGGGACTATTAAAGGACTATTATTATTATTATTATTTAAATTTGTGGTTGTAAGGTGAGAAAATGTGAAAAAGTTCAAGGGGTATGAATACTTCTGCAAGCCACTGTACTGTTTAATCTAGTATACCTAAGCTGGTGTATTGAAGCACTGAAAAGGCCAGATGTTTATGTTATATCAAGGCATTAAGACGGAGCTATAATTATCCCAATTAATGATGTATACTTAATCATATGTGTAACTTGATGGAGCTGTGTCTTATTTCAACCTATATAACTATCTATATATTATATAAATTTGTGGGTTTTTGTAACATAACAGAAATTAATCTGGAAATGATGTGGCACAATGTGGTGAGGTGTGACCTAATGTGCCATCCAAATGTGTAGGTGAGGTTCGGAGATAATTACAAGGAGCTTCACTATGACACTTCCTCGTAGTCATCATGTCCAACTGAGCATTTTCCAAGTTGCTGCACCACATATATCAGAGCCAGGTAAGTGATCTTATCTTCAGCTCCTGCATCTTCTACATTATAAGATGATAACCTCACCTTTACATATGTAGAGAGTTTATTGAAAGGGTCCTCCATATTTTATTGATGGCTGTAATAGGGTTCATCTGAGGTAAGTGGAGCTGAGGTATGTGCCAAGGTCCTGATCTCTGGCACCACTGCTATGGGAGGTGGAGGCATTACAAGTTTACACATGTCCCCTATAAATCCAACAGGTGGGTTTGCTGTCCAGTGGTAGTATAGGGGCTCCCCTAATAGAGTGTCTCCTAAAAATCTGATCAGTCAATCAATCAATACTCTACTCATTGTCCTGTACCCCAAGTGTCATGTTTCCTTAACTAGTACCCCAAATGTCAATGTGTCATTGTCCTGTACCCCAAGTGTCAGCGTATCATTGTCCATACCCCAAGTGTGAGTGTGTCATTGTCCTGTACCCCAAATGTCACAGTGTGATTGTCCATTACCCCAAATGTCAGTGTATCATTATCCTGATATGTGTTATTGTCCTGTACCCCAAGTGTCAGTGTGTCATTGTCCTGTACCCCAAGTGTCAGTGTATAATTGTTCTGTACCCCAAGTAATAGTGTCTCATTGTCCTGTATCCCAAGTGTCATTGTCCTGTACCCCAAGTGTCAGTGTGTCATTGTCTTTTAACCCAAGTGTCAGTGTGTCATTGTCTTGTACCCCAAGTGTCAGAGTATAATTGTTCTGTACCCCAAGTAATAGTGTCTCATTGTCCTGTATCCAAAGTATCAGTGTGTCATTGTCATGTACCCCAAGTGTCATTGTGTCATTATCCTGTACCCTGTATCAATGTGTCATTGTCCTATACCCTAAGAGTCAGTGTATAATTGTTCTGTACCCCAAGTAATAGTGTCTCATTTTTTGTACCCCAAGTGTCAGCATGTCATTGTCCTGCACCCAATGTGTCAGTTTCTCATTGCCTTGTACCCCAAGTGTCACTGTGTCATTGTCCTGCACTTCAAGTGTCAGCGTGTCATTGTTCTGTACCCCAAGTGTCAATGTTAGACTCTGTTAGGCTAGACTCTACACACCATAATGTGGCCTGCAAAGGAGACATGTCCCATTCCTCCTTTATCAGTGAGCCCCCTTTCCTGATAACACCAGTCACATTGCACGTGGTCGGCCAGGACCAGTGATCTATATTTACTCTTGTGCTGGATCCAGGAGGGAGTGCTCGGGTTCTATCACAGTGTGTCATTGTAAATTGTATCCAAGTAGTGGAAAGCTCAGTATCAGTGAATAGCTGAGTCCTGGACCTTGGAGCTATCAGGAGCGGAGGGTGGAGCGTTACAGCCTGATCAGCATATTGATTGCATTAATACTTTTCCTTCCAGTAACTGTTTAAGCAGCGCTGGGTCTTCTCCCAGTCACGTGGCTCAGTGGTTAACCTGTACTGCAAGCAGGTATCAAAGTATAACATCACCTCAGCCGGAGCAGAGCCTGCCACCACCATGAAATCTGGCAGCTTCATAGCCAGCAAGATCCGCTCAGCTATATCTATCCGCAACCAATGGGTACGAGAGGCCATGGCGGAGCTGCTGTCCACGTTTGTCATGATGGTAAGAAATACACAAAGGGGGTAAAAACTATTGTGTAACTTTTACCGTCTTATCACTTGTCAGGGAAGCATACAGCAATACACTGCCTGCTATGTAATGTCATTATATTACACTATATTTATATATAGGGACAGTGAGCTGCTGAGCTGGTGTATCTAAGCCTGTCATGTACGATACTGTCTGATGAGCCGTTGTATCTAAGCCTATCATGTGTGATACTGCCTGTTCATCTTCTGATTAAAGGCCAGAAATACAAGGTACTGTCTGCTGAGCAGATGTATCTAAGTCTATCATGTGTGATACTATCTGATGAGTCAGTATATCTGAAACTATGATCTTGTACCTAAGGGTGCATTGACATCTATGTCATTCTGTCCGTTGTTCTGGTCTGTCACAGGACCAGAAGAATGGATAAACCGTCTGTCTAAAGGATCCTGAGGACCCCACTGACTATAATGGGGTCTGTCAGTTGTCCATTATTTTTCTCCTGATGTTTTTGGATGAAAAAGTTGGACTTCCAGGACTTTTTTGTCCAGAATTTCTGATGGACTCTATGCTGGATGGACACCTCGCACAGGTGAGAACGTAAGCTCTCATGTGTAAAACTGTATAATCAGTTGTTGTATCCAAGCTTATCATGTGTGATACTATCTGCTGAGGCAGGGTGTCCAAGCCCATCACGTGTGATACCATCTGCTGATTTGTTGTATCTAAGCCTAGGATGTGTGATACTATCTGCTGAGCTGTAGTATCTAAGCCCATCATGTATGAAACTGTTTGATCAACTAGTATACTTAAGCTGGTGTATTAAAGCCTCTCATGTGTAATGTCTTTGTTACTAGTGCCATATTGGTACAATTAGGTCTATCACGTGTGACACTGTCTGCTGGGCCAGTCTATGATGTGTGATACTAGCTGCTGAAGAATTGTACCTAAGACTGCCATGTGTGATACTGTCTGCTGAGCTGGTGTATCTAAGCCTATCATATGTGATACTGTGTTCTAAGCCAGTATATCTAAGCCTATTATATGTGATACTGTCTGATGAGAAGTTGTATCTAAGCCCATCATGTATTATACTGGTCTATCATGTGTGATACTATCTGCTGAACAACTGTACCTAAGACTGTTATGTGTGATACTATATCTAAGCCTATCCTGTGAAATACTGCATGCTTATTGCAGATCACATACAGGTGCATCTCAATAAATTAGAATATCTTTGAAACGTTCATTCATTTCAGTGATTCAGTAATACAATCCATAATCAGCGTCTTCCATGATTGTGTGTCCTACTGAACCAGACTGAGGGACCATTTAAAGGCTTAGGAAACCTTGGCAGGTGACACTGAATTTACAATACTGAACTTTTTTACAATATTCTAATTTTCTTAGATTTTGGTTTTCATTAACTGTAATCCATAATCAACATTTACAGAAATAAAACACTTGAAATAGATCACTCTGTGTGTAAAGAATCTAGAAAATTAATTACTGAAATAAATAAACATTTCTATGATATTATAATTTATTGAGATGCACATGTATCTTACATGTCTGATACTGCCTGCTGGTGTATCTAAGCTCCTGGTTCCTCAGTGTCAGTGTGCAGTGTCTGGGGTTACGGTCTCTTCCTTATGTTGCGCTGTTATCTATTAACCTTCACTGTCATTCTTTACATTGTTGCTTGCCCTAAATTGCTACAAACAGATAAATGTTTTCCCTGCAGATTGTTGGGCGTCGCTATGTGTATAAGCAGTGCCAGGAACACGTGTGCCGGGGCCTGCCAAATTTGTCAGGGACATGTCATGGAAATAGCTTGAAGCTCCTGGGTCTCAATGCAAAATCCATTACAGCCTCCCCCCAGATGTGAATCCAGTCTTAGCATTTTGGTGTTTTGTCTATCCAAATCTGTTCAGCTATTCCAAAGATATAAGCCCCTTTTTAGCGTTGATGTAAATTAGGGTCTACTAGCCAAGTGGGCGGTAACACTGTGGTTTCTCTGAGGGCTGGTTCTCTGTGTGCTGTATGTCATGTAGTGTTACCACCATTGGCTAGTATACCATAATTTGCATCAATGTTAAAAGGGCTTATTATATCTTTGGAATAGCTGAAAAGATGAAGATAAACAAAACAGCAAAATGGTCAGGGTGACAGCGCCAATCAGATGATGAATGTCATTGGACTTTTCCCATATGGTGATAGCTCCTCTTGAAGGTGGTTATATTGTATATTTCACTATCCCCAGGTAACATTTATAGGTTATTCAGTGTCTTCAATGTTGACTGTTACTACTTATTTCTGCTCCATAGGACACAGTTATGACAAGAGACTCCAGCTTAGCTACATTGTATAATAGAATCTAAGGTACGCTAGGTTCACACTAGTGCGGGGCTCTCAATCGTTCGGGGGAACCAAATGACAGAGAGCCGAATCACTACAACAGTGGTTACATACAAAGACCGGTGGACCCCATTGACTTTTTTCTCTTCCAATTTTTGGTGGTCTCTGAGGCGGAGTCTCCAACGGAGACTGCGATGCAGATGTGAACCCAGACGTTGTCTAAAATATACCTCCTGCTTTATCAGGCTTAGATTGTGGCTCTCTCCCTCCTCCATACTTTGCACTGCTGCTCTGGTTGTTTACATTGGTTGATACGTATAAGAACAAGTCAAGCAGGATGTCTGGGCACTGAGGGCAGCATGATGATAAACTACATCAACTAATAAAGAAACGATTATTAGGTTACAGATATCTATCTATCTATCTATCTATCTATCTATCTATCTATCTATCTATCTATCTATCTATCTATCTATCTTCCTATCTATCTATCTATCTATCTATCTATCGATTGATCTATCTTCTATCTATCTATCTATCTATCTATCTATCTATCTATCTATCTATCTATCTATCTATCTATTGATCTATCTATCTTTATATTGCACATATAGGAGCCTCAATGTGGAACATAAGAAGGGTCTAGAGTTCAGCTTTAGCTCAAAAAGTTAACATGGAAATAAGTAAAGGACTTCAACTCTGTTGCATCTGCACAAGGAGATAATAAAAGTATAAAGAAGACCTGTCACGTCTCCTGCCATGTCTTTTTAGGAAATAACCATAAAATAACAATTCTGCAGCATATTTTCTTAGAGCTCGGGGGTTGTGTGGCTCCTCTGTTATTCCTGGAAGTATATGAATGGATTATCAACTTGATATCACAATACTCCCTGTCAATAGAGTGTATGTCTTTTCTACAATGCCTTTATGTGTAGGAACACACAAGGGGAACGGTAACACCCAGTTGTCATTGTCAACTTGTTCACATTTCCAGGAGGAATAAAAGAGGGATGCTCCACAATGATTTTTTGGGGGAATACAAGTATTTACTAAAACAGACAAGTGATCCTGTCCCCTGTAATAGCTGTTACAGATTGGTAGAGGCCACTGGGCAAAATTCTGATTGGACCCTCACCCTGGTAGCTATAACTTTTCCTGAATATATACATTCAGGCAGGTCCTACGATGTCTGAGGGTTGCTCTACAGACCCCCAGTATCTGTTCTTCAGGTCAATAATTTTTTGCGACTGTGTCCTACCAGGAATATCAGGCAAATCCCCTACCCTGTCCAGATGGCAAAAGCATGCATTCTGCACCAGAGAGTTTCTTCTGCTTTGCAGTGCAGATATGAGATTTCAGCTCTGACCTTCAGTGTATAATTCTGCTGAATGATAACTGGGGGGTGGCGGTGCCTGGTGGTGGAGGTTTTTATCATACTAACACATTGCTTCCCACCCACATTAGCCACATGTTAATAAACCTTTGTCCTATCATGGTATCACCTAGCAAGTATACCTAGTGACGTGACCACTAGATGCCACCCAGTGTATGGAAAATAAAGAAAACTTATGCAATGACCTAAAAAGTTCTTTCAAGTATGTGGAGTTTTACTTTAAGTATAAAGGACAACTCTCTAGCTGAGATTAGGATACAATGTTCTTGAATGTCCCTCCATCCTTGTGTGTATTCCACTTGTTAGAGCAGCAGTTTATGCTCCAGAGCTGCTCTTCCTACTTAACATACAGTGATCTGCAAAAGTTTTAGGCAGGTGTGGAAAAAATTCTGCATAGTACGAATACTTTCAGAAATAGAAGTGTTATTTTTGTCAAGTAAGAAAATGAGGAAATGAGAAATGTAAATCCCATCAATATTTTGTGTGACCTTTGCCCTTTGCCTTCCATCAGTTCATCTCAGTATTTGCAGACAGTTTTTGGCAGAACTCGGCTGGTAGGTTGTTGCTGCCGCCATCTTGGAGGACTAAGCACAGATCTGTGGATGTAGGCTTGCTCCAATCCTTCTGTCTCTTCATGTCATCCCAGACTGACTGGATGATGATGACATCAGGGTTCTGTGAGGGCCGTATCATCACTTCCAGGACTCCTCCTCCAAAGGGCAAAGGTCACACCAAATATTGATGAGATTTACATTTCTCTTTCCTTCATTCACTTCATTTTGTTCATTGACAAAAATAAGCTATTAACCCTTCTATATCTGAGAGCATTCTTACGCTAGGTTCCCACTATCATTGGCCTCTCCGTTGTTCCGATCTGTCGGTGGACTACAGCTACAACAGTGATCACATATGGAGCCTGATGGGTGTCTATTCTTTTAAACTGAAACGGTGGGACAAAAAGTCGGACTTGCAGGAAATTTTCATCTGACTATTTTGGACACACAGTGCGACAGAGTCTCCAAATGGAGATTCCATTGCAGATATGAATGTAGCCTCACTTTGCATTTTTTCCACACCTGCCAACACAGTAGTTGACCCTCTTGAGAATGGGGATGGGTCTCCAGGGTATTTTTGAACTTTTTGTCTGCTCAGCTGGTTTGGTGACATCATCAATCAGTCTCAGAGGCTTGGCCATGGATCAGTACTAAACCAACTGTACAGCGAACATTAATGGGCTATGTGACTGGCAATATAAATATGTTACTATAAGGGAGGCAGTATAAGGCTGGGTTCACACTACCGTTATTCAATGTCTGTTGCTCTGATCCATCACAGGACATTAAATGACAGATGTAGATGGAACCCCTTCTGTCTGTCAAGTTTTTTTACTTTTCTGATGGAACGAAAAGTGCTACATACAGGACTTTTTCTTCCGTTAAAAAAGTAAACAAACATGATGGAAGACAGCGTCCGCCATGTTGTTTACATTAGAGTCTAACCCTAACCTTGCTACCGTTAATGTACATTGCAGACGTTAACTACGGTAGTGTGAGCGTAGCCTAAGGCTGCACTTTATCTGGCGCTTGTGTGACCGGATGAGAGTGAGTAAGGGATTGACGTAAAGGCAGATACAGACACTTTGATGCAGTGAAAACAAGTCAGCTGTGTGTGCTGTAGCCTTGCAGCACTGGACTACCAGATGTTGGATACTCGGCAGACTTCCAAACGCAGCTTTGCGCACTCATGCACACACTCCCTACATATACCTGTCCCAGACAAACGTCATATATACTGATTAGGTGCCAAAATTATTTTGGCAGGGAACAAACACTCCCATTCTCACTACTCATCCTGCAGTTCAGAGGAGGAATAACAGGCCTCACCCAGATGCTTAAGATAATAAATATACAAGTCTCTTATCAAAAGACAGGTTAATGAGTGGTGAAGACAACGGTCTGAGAGGTCCGCTATGACTGTCTGGTTCTGCCTGCCCCACAACAAAAGAATGGCGGCGCTACAGATGTGGTGGCCGTGTGGGTGTACAATAACAACCAAAGCGCCCATTAGATTTATCTGATGATACAATGAATTGCCTATTGATATACAGCCCTATATAGTATGATTGATGTCATTGAGTATGGTAGTAGTGGAAGTGGACACATTCTGGGTGAAGAGGGTGAAGAGCACCCACATCCTGCGAACTGATGGCGCCCAAATAGCAGCTTTGCTTTATGGCCAAGAAGCTCCAATTTATATCTCTTTATAGTGATCCAAGAAAAGATCCAGATCTCATTTATTTCTATGTTCATAAGTTGTGAAATCAGATTCCCCTTCACATGCAAAGCTCGAGCCTGGGTACAATCTGTCAGCTGGAGGCATCCAGTCTCGTGGGGATGACCGGCTATCACATACTGTTCCCAGTGTGATGGTGCGACATGTGCAGGACATGGGACAGTCATTCATCACTCGGGATTATTTATACTGAACACTTGGCTGTAAATGTGGCTTTCCAGAGAATACTGCAGGATGGACTTTGACTTTCACGTCTATTTTACATCGTTGGAATATTGACCTTTGTTAGGAAAAAAACTGTAAGGTTAGGGAGACAACAGGCAATGCTGTCTAGGAAAAATATGCAAATAGGTTTGGACAGAAATAAACATTCTGAAAAATGCAAAAATGCCTGGCCACAATGTATTATGCCACAATGGGCATTTATCACCCAGAGTCCTTCTCATTGCGGCTGAGCACTGGGAGGAATAAGGATTCAAGGCCCCTTTTTAGTGATCAGTCGGGGTCCCTCAATCAGGATCGTTTTAATACATTAGAGGGCCCTGTTCAAACTTTTTGTAAGTGGGCCCCCCACATAAATTTATTTCCCCATAACTAGCCCCGTCATAAGTCCCCCTGCCCACTCAACCACCACACAACCTCCCCCTATAAAAAAATCAGAAAATAAAGAATACTCACCTAACCGCGTTCTCATGGACCTGCAGGCTCCGGCTGTAAGGATGTCTGTGTCTTGGCGCTCGTTGCACTTCCCTGCCGCAGACAACATGAAAGCAAAATAATGGAGAAGAACAACAACCAGAACAACACACGAAATGGGTGGACTGTCCCGCCTGATCATGGGAACCATTGGCTCTATGGTTTAAGTGGCCTATCCAGGGGATACTTGAAAAATGTGAAAGGAGAGGTAGGGTCTGTCATCACCCTGGGTCAGACAATTAACCAACAGTAACCCCTCCCTGACCAACAATCGCCTTATACATATTATCATACTTGCCAACATTTATGAAAGGATGTCTGGGCGAATGGACATTTTTAGGCAAGTTAACGCCCGTTTCTGGACATCATCATGCCACCTATGGGCATGTTCACGTCCCCTTTCTTGTGATGTGGGCTTAAAATGTGCTGGCCACCCCGCTTTTTCGAACATGACCAGCATTTAAAGTGCCCAAGTCACATATAAAATGACAGGCCTGAGAGATTTACCTGCTCTTCCAGGAGTCCAGGACATTAGCTCCTTTTTTTCGTGAGCGAGTGAGAGAGTTAGCAAGTATTTATATTGTACATCTGCTATATACTGAAAAAGACATTACTGCTGGGAAGATGCTGTTGTGAGGGGTCCATATAGAGGGGGAGGGCTTAAAACTGATCGCCCCATCCCACAAGTAACAATTTCCACAGTCAGGGTTTGCAGTGGTAAAAAAACACAAGCCCCTTTACAATTCTTTCTTCTGCACTGTTGCAGAAAGGAAAGTAACCGCATACAAGCACCCCATTTTATGTTGTTTATAGAGATTCTTCTTATGTCAATCACACTAAAAAAAAGTAAATAGAATTATAAAATATAGAAAAATAAAGCTATACAATCTCGCATAGGATGTACTGTATATGACATGAAGACCTAAGCCTGAAATGCGTTAAAAGAGTACAATCAAAAAGATTAGTGTAAAAGGTGAGTCTTGTGTGCAGGGTGTACGGTAGAAATATGATTACCTTACACCTATAGTATTATTGCACTCGAGGTTTGTACAGCTGTAGAGCAAATGTCACAGACTACCCAGTGTTTGGAGTTGTGCTTTATCTCCAGTGATTGAGTCCATTAACCTTTCCCCAAGATGTGCAATTTCCTGGCATTTTTCTTCATTAAATGACAATGTTTTGCCCTAGGTACGGCCTGGTTTCTCCGATGGGACATGTTTTGTATTTGCCTATATCTTATACATAGTGCTCATTAGCTCAGCTACAAATCATGGATTGGACTTGTCTGTTCGATCAGGTGAACGTGTAAATAAGAGGTTTGCAGAAAGGCTGCACAGACTATGTCAGTGCTGAGCGCTGCTCATCTATCACTTGTCCTTGGGATTGGAAGGAAACTTACAAAACAAGGCTCCGGCATCTTAATAATTCATGGGCTGGAGTAGATATATCTGGTATAACACACCAGTATTCTGGTATGATAGTAAATCTGATGGGCTGAGGTGTCCCCGCTCTGGCCAACCTAGAGATGGACTAAGCTCTGAAGATTCACTTCATCTTGGTTTCAGATGAGTCGACCCTCTGGTTTTTTTTGATCAACGACACTCGAGTGCGCCCCATGTGACCACCAAAGCCCACTCACAGTCCTCAGCATTGAAGCCGGGTGTATTACGTCACTCAGGAGGCTGAAAGAGGCCAAAAAAAGGATCGAGAGGGGGTGACAAACCCCCAAAGTTTTGTGAAAATTCGCGTCGAATCCGGATTGATCTGAACCGAATCACTCATCTCTACTAGATTCCCACTCTGCTCCGCCTACTGTCTTAAGTAGTTGCGAAAATGGAAGAAAAACTGCTGTTATAGCAGGTCTTAGGTGCAAATGAGGGCCCAATATTTGTCATGGCTATGTCAGTTTTTTGGTGTAGTAGTGTTGGTAAATTTGCCCCCACTGTCTATTGAGGAGGATGGGGGTGATCAGCACCTAAAGAGTCAATATCAAGTGAATATTTCTATAAAAATATCAAGTATAATAAGTTGTTGTGTCTGATATTTCAGTTTGGCAGAAAGACAGCAGAAGCAACTGTCTGATCTGTCTGACAATCTGGTTGCTAAGAATATATACCCTAGCAACCATACTGTTTCACATTGGTTTTTCAGGAAGTACACCCATAAAAATATCTGTCTCACGTTTTTCAGGAGGTCTTCTTATGTAAGGACAAAGAAAGGGCAAGACTTAGAAGAAGTGTTGGACTAGGGTGCTGGAGCCCACCAGTAGAATTCATTATAGGGGCCCAGTATACAGCAATTTGACACTCATTTGCAAATTCCTAAAATGTCGCCATCAGTATAAAAAATCCAATTAGGGCAAAGAAACCGCTTTAATTTCTCTACCCAGTATATGTATAGTATGTTTGAGATGCTGTACCTAAGTATTCTGTGTCTTGTCAGGGTAAGCTCAAGGCCACTTGGCTCAGTGGTCCACCGGGGGATTTACCCGTTCATCTGTGGGCCAGTCTAAAACTGCCTGGCAGGACTTAAAGGGAAGGACGTAAATGTCTTTCAGTTTCATTCATTAGGTCGAGTTTCTTTTAACCTGAAGGGTAGCCATATTGGATGAACACAATTCTTTCCTGTGCTATCTACATGGTACATCAGGGTGTGTGTGCTACAAGTCAGCTGAAATGAGAGGTAGTTAATAGTCAAAAAATGTCATAAAACTAGCAGTCTTCAGGAAGTGGCAGCATGCAGCCCCCTGAAGACCAGAGAAAGACAGAGAAGCTTAAGTCAGAACCTTATCTGTATATATCGTGACTACCTTGACTTACAGTTGTACTAAAAAGTTGTACATACCCCGGCAGATTTTTTGTTTTTTGGCCTTTTTTCAGAGAATATGAATTATTACACAAAACCTTTTTCTCCACTTGTGAAGGATCTCGTCCTGCCGAACCCGCGTTCAGCACACCTGAGATCACTTCAATTATCTCACACCCACCTCCAGTGAGTGTTTCGGGCTGATAGGATAATACAAAGACAAGCTTTTTAAATTTTATATATTTATTAACCCAAGTGGGTCGGTACTAAGCATTAACATATGCTGAAATATATATCCATGACTAAACAAGCGGATTACGGATAAAGTAAAATACAGCACACAAAATAAAAAGGGAAATAAAAGATAGAAAAAATACCGGCACAGGCTTGTAGTCCGTTTCTCTAGGCCACAGCAATTTCTTGGGCCTAGGGCACTTCCTTCAGTGAGTTACAGAAACATGTCCTCTACATGCTGTCCAGAACAAAGGAAAAGGCTTCAGGCCTCAATGCTAGGCCCATGCTGCATTCCACAGTAAGACAAGCTCTCTCATCTTCTCCCAGATCAGAGCTGCTTGCTGCCTCTTTGCTGAGTGACCAAAACAAACTCCTCTCCTTGCAGCTTATGGCTAGTGTCCAGCCACACCTCCTCCCTAGGCAGCCTCACTTCTCCCTCCTTCGGAGAACCCTTGGAGTGATGGGTACCTTCCTAGGTGCTGGGAGAGATGTGTGTCTGTGGGTGAACTTAAGGTCACTGGTCTTCTCTCCGCATGGACATCCGTCCAGGGATAATAAAACTGTCTGGCTAGCACAGGCCATCTCACATGGGACACACATAAAATCACTGAAGCGTATCGTCCAGCAGTGTAATCCCAACTTAAGCACAACATTCCAACAAGTGGGGGTAGGACTGATATGAGCAAGTAAAAATACATTTCTAAGAAAGTTATACAACTGAGGGTCGGTTTATCACACCACTAATGGTTAGTGGTTGGTTGAAGCCATTTATGGTCAAACTTCTGTGTTTCTTCTTTTTAGACCATAATGATAACCAAAAACATCAAAATGACCCTGTTCGAAAGTTCACATACCTCAGTTCTTAATACCATGTATTGCCCCCTCTAACATCAATGACAGCTTGAAGTCTTTTGTGGTAGTTGTGGATGAGACTCTTTATTTTCTCAGATGGTAAAACTGCCCATTCTTCTTGGCAAAAAGTCTCCAGTTCCTGTAAATTCCTGGGCTGTCTTGCATGTCCTGCGCACTTGAGATCTCCCCAGAGTGGCTCAATGATATTGAGGTCAGGAGACTGAGATGGCCACTCCAGAACCTTCACTTTCTTCTGCTGTAGCCAATGACAGGTCGACTTGGCCTTGTGTTTTGGATCGTTGTCATGTTGGAATGTCCAAGTATGTCCCATGCGCAGCTTCCTGGCTGATGAGTACAAATTTGCCTCCAGTATTTGCTGATAACGTGCTGTATTCATCTTTCTTTCAACTTTGACCAAGTTTCCTGTGCCTTTGAAGCTCACACATCCCCACATCATCAGTGATCCACCTCCGTGCTTTACAGTAGGAATGGTGTTTCTTTCATCATAGGCCTTGTTGACACCTCTCCAAATGTAACGTTTATGGTTGTGGCCAAAAAGTTCGATTTTTGTCTCATCACTCCAAATTACCTTATTCCAGAAGTTTTGAGGCTTGTCTCTGTGCTGTTTGGTATATTGAAGGCGAGTTTCTTTGTGGCATATGTGCAGTAATGGCTTTCTTCTGGCAACTCGACCATGCAGCCCATTTTTCTTCAAGTGCCTCCTTATTGTTCATCTTGAAACAGCCACACCGATAGTTTTCAGAGAGTCCTGTATTTCAGCTGATGTTATGTGTGGGGTTTTTCTTTGCATCCCGAACAATTTTCCGGGTAGTTGTGGCCAAAATTTTGGTTGGTCTACCTGACCGTGGTTTGGTTTCTGGGCATGTTATAAGGCCAGAATCACCAGGGGATGTGAACTTTTGAACAGGGTCATTTTGATGTTTTTGGTTGTCATTATGATTTAAAAAGAGAAAACACAGAAGTTTGACAATAAATGACTTCAACCAACCACTAACCATGAGTGGAGAAAAAGTTTTTGTGTTATCATTCATATTTTCTGAAAAAAGGCCAAAAAACCAAAAAATCTGCTGAGGTATGTAAACTTTTTAGCACAACTGTAGCTAGGCTTCCAGAAGTACAACAGAGCTATCATTATGTATCCTCCCTCTCATGACTATGAAATGACTCTGCTCATCTGTCCCAATCTATACAGCAAAGCTGACAAATAAACTGTACAAAACAGGAAGTGTCAGCTCACAATGTTGCACAAAGGTGCAGAATGAGGGATGTGGCTTTGTGCCAAATGTGCACCATAACATCATCCATCTACACCAGAAATCTGGCAAAATGGGGATGATAAAATCCCCCAAATGTTTTTGGGCAGTAAATATTGGGGTCTATGATAATGACTGCTCATGTAACTTTTCTACTTTTCTTCTCAGATGTTCGGTTTGGGATCGGTCGCGCAGGTAGTTCTGGGTAAGAATGCGTATGGACAATACCTGAGTATCAATTTATCTTTCGGAATAGGAGTCACAATGGGAATCCACGTGGCCGGAGGAGTGTCTGGTGAGTGCGTCAGATATAATACTACATCCGAGGGAGGCACACTCAATGGTGACACGCATGACAGGAGACTGTCAGGCCATCCTTCTCCCTTACTGCCGGATATTAACTCCAAAACTGTATCATTGACAGTATATTGAGAAATCCATTCACCTCTACTACTGGCTGCCTATAGAAATACAGTAATGACAGGCCTTGGAGGCTTTAATAGGCTCCCGATCTGGGGATGGAGATCTGGAAGAACATGGCGCAGTTGCAGTTGATAAAGATGTCTTGGTGACATTTGAGTGACACATCTGAAGGGATAAAGGGGTTATCTGGTTTCTAATATTGATGGCCTCTCCTTAGGAGAGGCCATCAATAATTAGATCTGTGGGTGTCCGACACCCAGGACCCCTGCAGATCACCAGTACCTAGACAGTGCAGCTCTCGGTATTGTTTACATATCTTGAGCCGTGCTGCTCGCCCTGCCGTACAAACTGTAGCGGCGGTTGTAGACCTTGCATCTCCTGTCAGCAATGGGTTAAATACGTCATAGCAAGAACAATAATAGAAGAATAAGTCTAAACCATTAGAAGAGGTTACATAATATACATTGTCTATTTCAGGAGCCCACATGAACTGTGCTGTGTCACTAACCAACTGTGTCCTGGGGAAACTTTCGTGGCTAAAACTCCCAATTTACATGATTTCTCAAATCGCTGGAGCGTTCCTGGCTGCGGTCATTATATACTTTCTATACTATGGTAAGTATTGGACAATCCATTTAATAGATTCTTGTCCATAAATAGGCAGTATTATAGTACAGTCATGGCCTAAAGTTTTGAGAATGACACAAATATTGTATTTTCACATGATCTGCTGCCCTCTGGTTTTTATGTGTGTTTGTCAGATGTTTTTATCACATACAGAAATAGAATTGCATTCATATTATGAGTAACAGAAGCTTATATTGACAGTTAGAATGAGTTAATGCAGCAAGTCAATATTTGCAGTGTTGACCCTTCTTCTTCAGGACCTCTGCAATTCTCCCTGGCATGCTCTCAATCAACTTCTGGACCAAATCCTGACTGATAGCAGTCCATTCTTGCAGAATCAATGCTTTAATTTTGTCTGAATTTGTTGGTTTTTGTTTGTCCACCCGTCTCTTGATGATTGACCACAAGTTCTCAATGGGATTAAGATCTGGGGAGTTTCCAGGCCATGGACCCAAAATCTCTATGTTTTGTTCCCTGAGCCATTTAGTTATCACCTTTGCTTTATGGCAAGGTGCTCCATCATGCTGGAAAAGGCATTGTTGAGCGCCAAACTGCTCTTGGACGGTTGGGAGAAGTTGATCTTGGAGGACATTCTGGTACCATTCTTTATTCATGGCTGTGTTTTTAGGCAAGACTGTGAGAGAGCCGATTCCCTTGGCTGAGAAGCAACCCCACACATGAATGGTTTCAGGATGCTTTACAGTTGGCATGAGACAAGACTGATGGTAGCGCTCACCTCTTCTTCTCCGAATAAGCTGTTTTCCAGATGTTCCAAACAATCAAAAAGGGGATTCATCAGAGAAAATGACTTTACCCCAGTCCTCAGCAATCCACTCCCTGTACCTTTTGCAGAACATCAGTCTGTCCCTGATGTTTTTTCTGGAGAGAAGTGGCTTCTTTGCTGCCCTCCTTGAGACCAGGCCTTGCTCCAAGAGTCTCCGCCTCACAGTGCGTGCAGATGCACTCACACCTGCCTGCTGCCATTCCTCAGCAAGCTCTGCACTGCTGGTAGCCCGATCCCGCAGCTGAAACACTTTTAAGAGACGGTCCTGCCGCTTGCTGGTCTTTCTTGGGCGCCCTGGAGCCTTTTTGGCACCAATGGAACCTCTCTCCTTGAAGTTCTTGATGATGCGATAGATTGTTGACTGAGGTGCAATCTTTCTAGCTGCAATACTCTTCCCAGTTAGGCCATTTTTGTGCAGTGCAATGATGACTGCACGTGTTTCTTTAGAGATAACCATGGTTAACAGAAGAGAAACAATGATGGCAAGCACCAGCCTCCTTTTAAAGTGTCCAGTGGTGTCATTCTTACTTAATCATGACAGATTGATCTCCAGCCCTGTCCTCATCAACACCCACACCTGTGTTAATGGAGCAATCACTGAAACGATGTTAGGTGGTCCTTTTAAGGCAGGGCTGCAATGATGTTGAAATGTGTTTTGGGGGATAAAGTTCATTTTCTAGGCAAATATTGACTTTGCAAGTAATTGCTGTTAAGCTGATCACACTTTATAACATTCTGGAGTATATGCAAATTGCCATTAGAAAAACTGAAGCAGTAGACTTTGTAAAAATTAATATTTGTATCATTCTCAAAACTTTTGGCCATGACTGTAGTTCTATTCCTTTGCATAGGAGCAGTATTATAGTAGCTCTATTCTTGTACATAGGAGCAGTATTATAGTAGTTATATTCTTGTACATAGGGGGCAGTATTATAGTAGTTATATTCTTGTACATAGGGGTAGTATTATAGTAGTTATATTCTTGTACATAGGGGCAGTATTATAGTAGTTATATTCTTGTACATAGGAGCAGTATTATAGTAGCTCTATTCTTGTACATAGGGACAGTATTATAGTAGTTATATTCTTGTACATAGGGGCAGTATTATAGTAGTTATATTCTTGTACATAGGAGAAGTATTATAGTAGTTATATTCTTGTACATAGGAGACGTATTATAGTAGTTATATTCTTGTACATAGGGGCAGTATTATAGTAGTTATATTCTTGTACATAGGAGCAGTATTATAGTAGTTATATTCTTGTACATAGGGGCAGTATTATAGTAGTTATATTCTTGTACATAAGAACAGTATTATAGTAGTTATATTCTTGTACATAAGAACAGCATTATAGTAGTTATATTCTTGTACATAGGAGCAGTATTATAGTAGTTATATTCTTGTACATAGGAGCAGTATTATAGTAGTTATATTCTTGTACATAGGAGCAGTATTATAGTAGTTATATTCTTGTACATAGGGGTAGTATTATAGTAGTTATATTCTTGTACATAGGGGCAGTATTATAGTAGTTATATTCTTGTACATAGGAGCAGTATTATAGTAGCTCTATTCTTGTACATAGGGACAGTATTATAGTAGTTATATTCTTGTACATAGGGGCAGTATTATAGTAGTTATATTCTTGTACATAGGAGAAGTATTATAGTAGTTATATTCTTGTACATAGGAGGCAGTATTATAGTAGTTATATTCTTGTACATAGGGGCAGTATTATAGTAGTTATATTCTTGTACATAGGAGCAGTATTATAGTAGTTATATTCTTGTACATAGGAGCAGTATTATAGTAGTTATATTCTTGTACATAGGAGCAGTATTATAGTAGTTATATTCTTGTACATAGGATCAGTATTATAGTAGTTATATTCTTGTACATAGGAGCAGTATTATAGTAGTTATATTCTTGTACATAAGAGCAGTATTATAGTAGTTATATTCTTGTACATAGGGGCAGTATTATAGTAGTTATATTCTTGTACATAGGAGCAGTATTATAGTAGTTATATTCTTGTACATAAGAACAGCATTATAGTAGTTCTATTCTTGTACATAGGAGCAGTATTATAGTAGTTATATTCTTGTACATAGAGAGCAGTATTATAGTAGTTATATTCTTGTACATAGGAGCAGTATTATAGTAGTTATATTCTTGTACATAGGAGCAGTATTATAGTAGTTATATTCTTGTACATAGGAGCAGTATTATAGGAGTTATATTCTTGTACATAGGAGCAGTATTATAGTAGTTATATTCTTGTACATAGGAGCAGTATTATAGTAGTTATATTCTTGTACATAAGAGCAGTATTATAGTAGTTATATTCTTGTACATAGGGGCAGTATTATAGTAGTTATATTCTTGTATATAGGAGCAGTATTATAGTAGTTATATTCTTGTACATAAGAACAGCATTATAGTAGTTCTATTCTTGTACATAGGAGCAGTATTATAGTAGTTATATTCTTGTACATAGGAGCAGTATTATAGTAGTTATATTCTTGTACATAAGAACAGCATTATAGTAGTTCTATTCTTGTACATAGGAGCAGTATTATAGTAGTTATATTCTTGTACATAGAGAGCAGTATTATAGTAGTTATATTCTTGTACATAGGAGCAGTATTATAGTAGTTATATTCTTGTACATAGGAGCAGTATTATAGTAGTTATATTCTTGTACATAGGAGCAGTATTATAGGAGTTATATTCTTGTACATAGGAGCAGTATTATAGTAGTTATATTCTTGTACATAGGAGCAGTATTATAGTAGTTATATTCTTGTACATAAGAGCAGTATTATAGTAGTTATATTCTTGTACATAGGGGCAGTATTATAGTAGTTATATTCTTGTATATAGGAGCAGTATTATAGTAGTTATATTCTTGTACATAAGAACAGCATTATAGTAGTTCTATTCTTGTACATAGGAGCAGTATTATAGTAGTTATATTCTTGTACATAGAGAGCAGTATTATAGTAGTTATATTCTTGTACATAGGAGCAGTATTATAGTAGTTATATTCTTGTACATAGGAGCAGTATTATAGTAGTTATATTCTTGTACATAGGAGCAGTATTATAGTAGTTATATTCTTGTACATATAAAGGTAGTATTATAGCAGTTATAGTCTTGTCAATGTAGAGCAGTAACAATTAAAAGTAAAAGTCTGTAATTTTTGTCTATAGGCAGCAGTATTGTGCTAGTTATTAATGTAGCACATTAGTAATTGACATTGACATTTCAGTTCTCTTCTTTCACAGAGGCTCTGTATAAGTACTGCAATGGAAACTTCACTGTAACAGGTCCTCTGGAAACAGCCAGTATATTTGCCACCTACCCACAGCCATATCTGTCTATAGGGGGTGGCTTTCTAGATCAGGTGAGCGAATAAACTATTATATTATTAGGGTGGGTTCACACTACTGATGATGTCCGTTAAGATAGTGTCCGTTAAAAAAAAAAACAAAAAACGGACACCTATCATAATAGACAATAATGGACACTAACTGATGTTAATGTGTCCGCTTTTTTTAACAGATCCATTTAATGGACACATTGGCATCAGTTAGTGTCCGTTTTTTGCTTTTTTTTTTGTCCGTTATATTGTCTGTTACCCATAGACTTTAATGTTAAAAAAATAACGGACGCTTGACGTCCGTCATAAAACCATTTTTTTTCATGGACACAAAAGTCCTGCATGTCGGATTTTTTTTTGTCCGCGATAAAAACCGGATGTGTAACGGATTTGGTGTATAACGGACATTAACAGTCACTAACGGACACAAGATAAAATCCCATTGAAATGAATGGAAATTGTGACGGTTCTGCTAGTGTCCATTGCTAAAATCTTGAAACGGACACTACTGACGGTCACCAGCGGTAGTGTGAACGACCTCTTAGATTTTCTACTTCTACAGTCCCATCCAGAGCTGCATGTATAATTCTGCCATCTGCTACTTCACAGTACTGGTCTTAAAGATAGCATCTAATTGTTTAGTAGAAATACTACACTGCCTGTCAAGTCTTGGTTGTACTGATCTTGAAATATATTATACTCCAACCATATCCAGAGCTGCAGTTACAATTCTGTTTGTCATTTAACATAATTTAGCTGTTTTTTTTACATATTCTCTTTCTCCGTTAACACTTTTTGATGTGAAAACTTTTACTCCTTGTCCCCCATACACATGCACAATTGGCTCAGCTGAGCATGCAAGTGTTCTCATATTGAAGAAGGGAGTAAGTTACTTCCAAATTCCTCTAGCTATCTCTTACAAGAACATAGAATCCAACATGCCCAACCTTTTTGAATATCTCCATACTCATTAGATAGTCATCCAGTCCTGCAAATATTGGCAGTTACGGTTGATGTATGTCTAATGTGTATGGTCACCTTTAGAAAAGTCTGATAACGCCGTGCACTCTGTTTCATTGCTTTGTGGCAGAAATAGTATCTCGTACATACGACTCCTGGAACCATGCTTTGTACAGACACGCATCCAGCAGGGGGCAGATGTCAGACTGTGCAGCCGCAGACATAGCAGGAGACCAGCAGAATTCTGAATGATGCTCTGGAGTAGACTGAAATGTATAACATGATGGGTAGAGTCATATTGCCTTGTGGCAGGCCTGTTCTTAAAACTTGTAAATCTTGTATTTTTCTTACATCATTGCAGGTGATCGGCACTGGAGCCCTACTGCTATGTATCCTAGCCATAAATGACAGGAAGAACAGTGCCGCACTGGATGGAACACAAGCCGTGGTGATCGGCCTCCTGGTCACAGTTATTGGGATGTCTATGGGGATGAATTCGGGATATGCTATCAATCCTGCCAGGGATTTGGGGCCACGTCTCTTCACTGCAGCTGCCGGATGGGGAGTGGAAGTATTCAGGTAAACTCTAAGCTACAGTCTCCCTAGTCATACACTGTAGATGTAGCAGAGCTCAGTTTGTCATTGAGTTCTTTCTTTTATGCACTGTGAGAATAATGTAGTAGATATTCTTACAGTCTATGGAAAATTGCAGATAACACATTGTGATATTGAAGTATGTCATGTCCAAAGACAACCCAGCTGCTCTGCTACATCTGTAAATGTTCATCCTTAGTATTACATAATCATGTTCATATGATGATGCTCATATCTGTGCTCACGGACTGCTTACATAGCAGACACCAATGGTGTCTGAGGGACCCCATCAACTGCAGTGACATCCATCGGGTGTCCGTTCTTTTAAACTGAAACCACTGGATGAAAAAGTCAGACTTGTAGGCTACAGACACGGCGACGGAGACTCCAACGCAGATGTGAATCCAACAGTTCTAAGAAGTTTGTCCCCAAAGGTGGAATCACAGTGGATATAATAAGACTTGGACTGAAATCAGTCCAAAAGGTGGGCCAGGATTTAGGACTGTAATATCGGTGTACAAGTGTGTCTATGTTACGCTCATGAGAAACCAGCCTAGGGGCTTATTCAGACAGACGTATAGAAAAATTGCAATGGTTGCATTAGCTACAAAGGGTCGGCTTCTTATACATGTTTGGGTCTATGGGGAAGATTTATTAAAATGGTCTAAAAGCAAAACTGTTTTAGTTTCTCATAGCAACCAATAACAATCCAGCTTTTAACCCCTGAACAAAAATTCAAAACTTTGCAAAAAAACATATTTTTTTTAAAGTCGCCATATTCAGACACCCGTAACTTTTTTATATTTCTGTGTACAGGGACGCATGTGTCTTTTTTTGCGGAGCCAGGTGTACTTTTTACTTATACTATTTTGGGAAATGTCTATTGCTTTGATCACTTTTTAGTCAAATTTTTATCAGAGGAAAAACAGCAAAAAAATGGCGGTTTGGCACATTTGATTTGTTTTCCAGCTACAGCGTTCACCGTACGGGAAAAATATTTTTTAAGTTTGTAGAGCGGGTGTTTTCAGACACAGGGATACCTAATGTGTATGTGTTTCACAGTTATTTTTTAGTTTTCTATGTATTCAAGGGAAAAGGGGTGATTTGAACGTTTAGATTTTTTTAATTTTTTATTTAATTATTATTTTTTTTAAATATTTAAAGATTTCCCATTCATGTATTATAAAACTTAATGTTTATTTATGTAATTAAAAAAAGAAAAAAAAGGGGATACAGAAAAAGAAAATATAAAATTTCTGGAAGTGATTCTGAGCTGAAAGATGCCCAACTAGGGCCACTATTCTAAACAATACAGCTATACTCCACACAGGAGGAACAATAAATAGAATTCTACAGTCGGTATTTAAGACTGACACAGTATTAGGTGTCCTCAGGGGTAATATGGTATGAATCTGTCAGTGGAAGCATCAACTGGACAGTATCACCATGTGTAGGGACACTCTCCCAACTGGTAACACCAGTTGTCAACTTATTCAGAAATTACTAGGAGGAATAACAGAGGATCATCACAACACAGAGTTATAAGAAAAGATGCAATTTAAAGGGAAAGCCACAAAGGGATAAAATAGCACAGTATAGTAAGATATACTGTAATTCATAAGACTATAGTAACATAAGAACCTATTCGAGTACTGAGATAACACTGCCTGGCCGAAGTTCCTCATAGTAAATCATGACTTTGCACTGTGTTTATTGGGTAGTTAATAACAATTACCCGAGTCCACGCAATGACAGATATTACATAGCTAACACACGGCTAAGGATAAGGAGCCTCAGTGCCTGGACGGTGCGTGCCTCATGAATTTGCGGTCACGCCTATGTTATCACACATGTACGATTAGACTCTGCCAGCCAAATATTGTGTTTCCATTTACTAGAGAAGGGTTGACATAGATTTACTTTAAGGTGCTATGATCACATATAATACGATCCTTCATGAAATCGGCCTGAGATAAAGAAAGTGTGATAGGAGAGGCGTATGCCAGAGATATCACCGCAACCTCCAAGAACTAGAAGGAAGAACATTCATGGAGAGGTCCCCTCAGGTCATTTAAGTCCAGATATGTAACAGCTGATCTGAGGGATTTTCCAGGACTTTAGGGTAGGTCATCAACAGGGGTCTGAAACCCAGGACCCCCGGTGATCAGTTGTTTGAAGTGACTGTGGCACCCACAGCACAGGTTATGTGACATCAGGTTTACATGGCCTGTTCACAGCTCAGTCCTATTCAAGAGAATGAGGCTCAGTTGCAATACCAATCACAGACACTGTACTAATGTAGGTCGCACCCAAGTGCTGCCGCCATTTCAAGCAGCTGATCGGCAGGAGACATAGGTGTTGGACCTCAATCAATTGCAGTCACTTGATGACCTTTCCTAAGGATAGGCCATCAGTTATTAGGCCTGAAATTCCCCATCAATTTTGAAAAGCTGGATAATCCCTTAAAGCCCCTTGCACATGACTGTGTGCTAAGTCAGCGTGCTATCTGTGTTTTTCTCGGATAGCACACTGACCCATTAATTTCTGTTGGCCCACGCACACGACCATGTATTACACAATTCTGTGCACGGGCCGAAAATCCAGGCTGCAAAACTCCGGACAGGTCCTATTCCTGTCAGGTTTTGTGGCCGTGCTTCCATGACCCTTTGCTGTTCAGTCACGGCCGGTGTCCCACACAGGGTAGTGGGGGGCTGTCCATACACAGTCTGACACTGTCCAATAAAAGCTGCACCCCTTTCATAAAAGAAAAAAAAAACATCTGAATAAACAAGAATTTTACATTCATTAACAACAAGCAAAATCTTGAAATTAGTGAGGAATTGTAACACAAAATACACTCACTGAGAAAAAAAATACTGCACCAAGGAGTTGTTGGAATGGAATGAACTTTCTCAGTGTGATGTAATGATGATATTTGTAAGTGACTACAATATTAGGTAGAAGGGAGGAGCTTACTGGGGAAAACTGTACAATTGTAAGGAGGCTCTAGGACCCTGTTGGGCGCCTTTAGCTCAGATACAAGATGAGATACAGTTGTGCATGGAGGTATACAGGTTCTATATAGTATCCTGTGGCACATTTGTCCACAGATGTTGCAGCTTGGTCTGTAGAAGCTGCACATCCATATGCTCGGTGATAAATATGGTGTATGTGGGCAAGCATTATCCTGCTGAAAATGCCTGTTGTCCACCTTGCTATGTGAGACAACACATGTGACCACAGGATGTCCTGTACATATTACTGAGCTGTTAGAGTCCCTTGTATCACTACTAGGGGTGACCGACTGTCCTATGCAATGGCTCCCCAGATCACCACACCAGCAGAGGGCAGTAGTGTGTCACTCCACAGCAAAGGCAGGTTTGAAGTATTCACCACGAGGCCTCCATACTTGACCCTGACCATGGTTGGATCCCAAACAGAACCTGGATTCATTGCTAAGGACAATCCAATCCCAGTCTGTAGAAGTCCAGGTTTCTCTTTCACAACAATGCTTAAACAAAGGCAGTGGTGACTGGTTGTCAATGGCAGGACATGTAATGGGCGCCATGACACCAAATTTTCTTCTACTAAGTGCTTGGATATGGTCCGGGTAGAGACAGGGGTGTGTAATGAAGCTGCCATTTGTGTCTGGATGGTGGATAAGGAAACTGCTCCTCTCTACTGGTGGTCTGTCTGGGCTGTCCAGAGCCTGTTCTCCATGTGTGCCCCTTCACATAACCCCTGCACCGAAAACCTCCCAACTAGGTCAGAACAGCATAGATGGCAGACAATTCGTTAAAACCACCACCCTGTTCCTCTTAGTCCAATGTCTTCAAAAGCAATACAACATTTTTATCTGGTTGCATTTTTTCGTCACTGAGTGCATATTGGAACGTTTCAGCGCTTGTAGTTACGCATAAATAGAGCTTTATTTGTATGACTGGATGACGTTTTTAACCCTATCAGGGCTGAACAAATGTATCCTGTAATAATATAATGCTTGTTTTTTCTTCCAGGGCTGGGAATTATTGGTGCTGGGTGCCCCTAGTAGCCCCTATGGTGGGCGCACTGACTGGGGCCTTCCTGTACAAGCTATTGGTAGGACTACACCACCAGCCAAAAGTGGAGGAGAAGAAGCTATCTGAGATGGAGAAGGGAAATACCGAGATGGCGACCTATGACTATATATGAACCCGGCCATAACCTTGTGACCACAGGACATTTATACTGCAGCTGGGTGTCATGCAGGACTGGGACTATAGGTGTACATACAATGTATATATAATCACCCTCATTTACATAAGTATCAATTAGAGCAGTATTTCCCTAGGAAATTCACGGCTGATAAGTTATTTCTGCTTCTGGGAAAGCTGGGTGACAAGTAATAGGGCATCTTACAGCTCTGTCAGGGGTTGTCACTGAGCTTTGGAAGAGAAGAAGTTTTGGCAACTGGAGACTTTTTTTTTTTAAAGGATTTTTTATGACATATTTCCAGGGAAAATGCTTTTCATTGCTCTTTCAAGCACTGGCCCCAATGGGACTTCTATTTAAAGGTGCAATGAGGAACCTCAAGGAAAGTGACCCTATTTACACCACAGGATGATTCTGACATTTATTTCAGTTTTTTACATATTTGTCAAATTTGTGCTCAGCGTCATTGAGATAAAGAGGGGAAACACATGGGGGGCGCAGTCCATACACAGGACTATTAATACTGGGGTGACGTTTACCTACATATAAGTTTTACACATTGAAAGGTGCTAATGATGATGTATTAACAGTATTGGGGTAAGATCCCCTGTACAAGGCATGTGATGTATGTCCTTCTTATATAATGGACACAGCATAGATAACGTGTTCAACTTTGACTAGTATATATTACAGATATATATATATACTACAGTATAGACAGGTATATACTATAGAACCAGTGTAGGAAAACCTGAAGCACCTTATAAATACATAGCGTTATCAATCTCATCCTGATCCTGAGCTACAGCCTGTATCATACTCCAGAGCTGCATTCCTAATTCAGCTGCTTATTGGAAAGCATCAGCTAACGCCCCAAGTAGCCAAATGCAGCTAACAACATTGTGGATAAAAAAAACAGCAAAACCCCCTCGCACTTTATCGCAGTTTTTTTGCTGCATTTTCCTCTTCTCCTATTAAATCTATAGGGAAAACACTCAAATCTGCAGCTAAAATTAATAGATTTTTAAAAATACAGCTTTGAGGTTAAAGCACCACGTAGCGGGCCGCAGCAAAAAAGTGATGCAGGAAAAATCGTGGCTGCAACGCATCATGGTTTTTCCCACAGCGTTTTTAGCAGAAAGTTCGCTAAGAGATTCTTTCTGCTGCGCTCCTGCAATGTGGGGCTTTAACTTTAGGGCCCGTTCAGACGTCAGAAAATAAAGAGGAATTTGAGGCAGACTTTGGTCTGCGATTCTTCCAAATGGATTCTCCCATGTGAATGGGGCTTTAAAAGGGTTTTATGGGTTAATTTAAAAACTGTGGGCCATGGGTATGTAAAATAAAAAAAGAAATGATACTAACCTACCCCTGGTCCTTGGTTTTGGTCATGTGTCCCCCTTGTCCGTCCAGCCCCTGGATTGTTAGGGCTGAAAGTTCAGGGGCTCAGGTGATCGCTGCGGCCGATCATTGGCCTCAGTGGTGACATGGTAGGTACCAGTGACATCACTGGTACCCATCATGTGATCACTGAGTCCAGTGATCGCTGCAGTGATCACCTGAGCCGCTGCCCAAACTTTCTGAGGACTGAAGGTAAAAGGGGGTATGCGGCACCTGAACCATGGACTGGTGGGTAGGTATCATTTCTTTTTTTTTTCATTTTATCCCACTCCTGGCCCCAATGAGTTTTTAATTTATCCCTGAAAATCCCTTTCAGGCACGTTCACACATGCTGGATATAATGTAGATTTTTACAATCAAAAAAATATATTGTGCATTTTGGTATCAAATTTTAATTTCATTTTAACGCAAATTGACATGTGGTACGAATCTACAGAATGTCACTTTATATCCCAAAATGGTTGCAGGTCTGCGTGGATTTTGCCATTTTGAATTCATTAGGGAAGTCAATTTTCCAAAATAACAAAAAAATAAAAATAATAAAAACCCCTATATCCTCACCTCCTCTGGCGCTTCTGTAGCTCCCTTTCCTGTTTCCCTGCTGATCTCTGTACACTTGGCCTCCCGCTGCAGCGCTCATATGGGATGATAGGTCACTGCGGTACAATGGGCTTACAAAAGCTAGCATTTTGGCTTTCAGCTGGTTTTATTATTTTGGAAATTTTGTCCAATTTTGTATAGATTTGCAGCTGCCGATATTCCTGCGGGTTCTTGCAGTGCTGCAGAATCTGGTGTGAACACGTCACTTCCCTGACACTGAACAAGCAGCAGATGGTGACCAAGACAGTTACATGTTAGGACACTTTTTTCAGATCGTTGTTAATACATTTCAAGTAATATTTTTATTATTGGGGATATTAAGCTGTCATTTTTGTATATAGTTTGGGATATGATTATATGCATCTGTATATAGCAGAAAAAGAAAAAAAATGGGTGCTCCATGGATGCAAAAGGGCCGTGAAAAATTTCCATTTTTCATGGCCATTTCATCCAACATTCGAGTGAATGTAGGCTTAGTGAATGTTCACATGGACTTAGACTTTTCATACAAAGTAATCTCATATGCTGGAGTTAGATACACCAAATCTATTTAGAGGTGTGTCCCTCTTAAAGGGGATGTCCAGGATTACAAAAACATGGATGCTTTCTTCCAAAAACAGCACCACACCTGTCCACGGGCTGTGTGTTATATCACAACTCAGACCTATTCACTTCAATTAAACTGAGCTGCAATACCAGACACCAACTGTGCACAAGTGTGGCGCTGTTTTGGAAGACAGCAGGCATGATTTTTCTGTTCTGTACCGCGATGCATTACGGACTATCCATGCGCCACAAATTTGTTGGACTGCGGGTGTCTTCACCCCTCCAGCTAGTCCACTCTAAAATGCCAAAAACAGTTTTAAATTTGAAAAGGTTTTGGACAAAGTAGTAGCGCACCAAAGTTTGCTATTTTTTGGCCCCCCATTGTTTTAGTTTTAGGCCGAGATCCCACATAGCGTAAACGCTGTGGTTTGCCTATGACGGAAACGTTGCAGAAAAAAAACGCTGCATTTTACAGTCATAGCAAAGTGGAAATGGGATTGTAGTGAATCCCATCCCCACTTTGCGATAAAATACGTGCAGCGGACACGCTATGATTTCCAAAACCGTTGCGGTTTTTGGAAAATCGCAGCATGTCAATTATACCTAGGGAAACGCCCGCCGTTTCCCTATAAATATAATTGAAGCAGAAAGTCTGCAGAGGAAACTGTGATGCGTTGCCGCCGTGGTTTTTCCCGCAGCGCTACGGGACGCTACGTGGGGCCTTAGCCTTAAAGGGAATCTGTCAGGGCAATTTGGGACACTAAACCACCCACACGTCCATATGGACCTGGGGTTTAGTGTCCCAAATCACCCTGTTATATCCCAATCCATGGCCGCATTAAAAATAAAAAAGCTTTATACTCACCCTGCTGCTGTACTCCCTGCGCCTGCGCAGTTCTTCAATGAAGTCAGAGGAGTACTCCTCGGCTTCAGTGCGCATGTCCCGCAATAACGCAGTGAAGCCGGGGTGTCCATCTTTGGCTTCACTGAAGAACAGTGCAGGTGCCGGGAGCATGGGGGAGGCATGCCAACGAAGAAGCTCATGAATAAGCCGGACTGTTCTCGCCAAACAGCGTCGATCGGACCCTTCTCTAGGTAAGTATAAAGGTTTTTTATTTTTAATGTGCCTGCGGATTGCATTACAACAGGGCGATTGGGACACTAAACCCCAGGTCTATAAGGACATGTGGGTGGTTTAGTGTCCCAGATTGACCTGACAGATTCCCTTTAAATGTGCTTATCTGTACAAGCTGTGCAGCCAAAAACTGCATCAAAAAATGCTGCCACTAGCCGCAAGATAAGTGTGTTTTGCAACGCCTGTGTGTGCGTTTTTTTTTTTTTTTTTTTTTTATATCCACCCCTGTGAATTAAAATGTAAAATAAAAAAAATATTTAAAATGTAGCAAAAAATAAAATCTATGTTAGGATAGAAAATCATCCAGAATGTACTGTATATTGTAAGAGATGTAGTGTCATGTGTGTATTTAATACAGAAATAACACGTTGTAAGTTCTGCCTTATGTTTTACGCTTACGTCGTCGCCAAGATGTTCCACCATGTGAACCTAGCCTAAAGGTGCCCAATGAACCTTAGTAGCTCATGCAAAAAACACTGGTTCAGCTGACACCTATTGCTGTCAGGTTGCCTCTACATACTGTATATGTGCTTGGCTTGTATGCATTGTCACTGGAAAAAGAAAAGGAAGCCACTGCAAGATACCTCTGGATTGGGTATGATGAAATTCATTGTTCCCCATCCTTCCTTCCCCTGACATAGTCTGTTGGGAGGCTCATATACACGTAAGATAGTCAACTAGTCCAGAAATTGGCAGGTTCGGCTGACTCTTTTCCAATGTGTATGGTGGCCTTTAAGACAACCTATTGACTATTGCAGACTATTGTGGGCATGCTCTGTGACCTGTGCACAGAGGGTAAGTTGTGTTTATTACCAGTTATGAATGGCGGATCCTGTGTTATCTATATATAGGTGTTGTCTTGCATCGTAATCCTGCCTGTGATTATAATAAGATGAGTGTTGAGAAGTGGTCTCTACAGAACAGGAAGTGTCAGCCTATTAAAAACTGCTAAATTTCAGCTTTATTTAAATACAGATTGTGACAAAGAAACCTTCTTAAAACCCAGAACATTAATGTCAAAATTGAATGATACATTCCCTCTAAATCAAAAGAGTGAAACCCCTCCAAAAGACAACCTCCTTGAGAAGACCACCCCTTTATGCAGACCAGATTATATTATACATACTGGCCATCTTCTTTGATAAGACCACCCCTCAGAAGACCATCAGCAACCAGTTTGTCTCACATTGCCCAGATCTTCAGCTCAAGGAGCAGAGATTTAACTCTTTGCAATATTAATCAAATTTTTTTTGAGAAAATGTATATATTTGGGGAATCTCTTTAAAACAATATAGAGGGGAGTAAAAACATGTATTTTATTGCAGGATTAAATATGATCACCCAGGTCACACGATGAAGGCACCATACTATGTAGAGATAGTTGCACAAAGGAAATACAGAACACCATTGGTAGTTATGAGCAGGCATTGTTCTCTGTGCAGCTGGAGCACAATGCAACGACCTTGCGGTACATTGGTTAGGCGGATGTAACTTTGTGACAGTATATGGCGGTTCTTCGAAAAAAAAAAAAGCCCTGCAACGAACAATCTGAATCCTTTCAAGGGAATCTACCATCACCAAAATCTCTTCTTAACCACTTATATGCTGTTCTAGGGCTAGTTAGTGACCTACTTAACATACTTGTTTATCAAGGTGCAACTTTGCTGCCAAGAAAGTCAACTTTTAATCTGTATGCAAATGAGTGCTGTTGGTGTGCCCAAGACTTGGCTGCATCTCCCCGAGCACCTGTATTCATCTGTAGTTACTTCTCAGGGCCTCCCCCTACCGTAGCAATTGACAAATCCTGATATGTAGCAACCACAGGTGAAAATGACGCGGCCACGCCCTGGGGCACAGAACAGCTTATTTGTATATGGATTAAAAGTGGATTTTCTCAGCAGCAACATTGCAGTCCGTCATAAAGTATGTTCAGTTTGTCACTAAACGACTCTACAACAGTATGTCAGAGGTTCAGAAGAGATTTTGGTGGTGGTAGCAGTGCGGTAGGCTCTGTGCACATTGGAGAGATTTATGCCAATTTTTATTGCCATAATTTGCACCAAATTTACCAAATGTTGCACAGTGTTTGATAAGTTTGGCGCATCTTTAAAGGGGTTTTCCAGGACTTTTAAATTGATGACCCATTCTTACGACAGGTTTGAAGATCTCTGAGGGTCTGACACCCAGGTCCCCCGTGGATCAGCTGGCTGAATCGGCAGTGACACTCCCTGAGCACCGTATTCACTTCTCAGGCTGTGTGATGTCACAGTAATCGGTCACAATGCGTGATTGGTCACAATGCGTGATCGCAGCTTAGTCCCATCAAGTGAATAGGCTGAGCTGCAATACCAAGCACAGCCACGGTACAAATGTATGGCACTGTCCTTGGTAACTGTAGCGCTTATCCAAGAGCTACAGCTGATCAATCGGTGTCAGACCTCGGCTAATCTTTAATTGATGACCTATTCTAAGAATATGTTTTCTATGCAAGAGTTCATGTTAACTTAAGGGCGCTCGTCCCATTATTTGCCCAATATCCTTAGCTATCAACATTTACTATTCTGCAAACAGTGGAGACGTCACATTTACACAGTTATCAATGGGCGAATGGGTAAGGACAAGAAATTCTTGCACGAAGTCACTGGCAGCGGTGAGTTCCCTTAAAGGAACACTGTCACTTTATTTTCTGGCAATAAATACATTGAATATTTGGTACGACCTCTAATTTTCCTACTTAATGATCAGGATGCGGCTAAACAGGGGATAGCCAACCTAAACAACCCCAGTAAAAATGTATTTGCATTATAGTCACACATTCCCAGGGCATACTCTGAATGTGAACAATTCCAAAGAGCCAGATTCACCTGTTCCAGTGTCCTCTTGCCATAGGTTGGCCAGATGTGTTGGCATGCCTTTTTTTTCATTGCCTAGAACAGTGTAGAAGACTGTGCTATTCCATACAGAGGAGTACAAAAGAAACTATACATCAGCATTAGTCACAGCCGTCTATCAGATATACAGGTCAGTATATCCTCCTGACAGAAGGAGCAAAGATAATGTAGGATAAGTAGGATCTGATTCATGTGAAGACAGCAATGTCACAATAATGCCATGTCATGTGATACCATGACATAACATTATGTGATGCAAGTGCACTTGAGAAAGGTTCCTGTGAGAACCGTTACGTGGTGTACTGGTTTTCCAATAAAAGGACATTTTCCATCTACACAAGTTGCTGGCAGATTGGATTGTTTTTTTATATATATATATACAGTCATATGAAAAAGTTTGGGCACCCCTATTAATCTTAATCATTTTTAGTTCTAAATATTTGGGTGTTTGCAACAGCCATTTCAATTTGATATATCTAATAACTGATGGACACAGTAATATTTCAGGATTGAAATGAGGTTTATTGTACTAACAGAAAATGTGCAATATGCATTAAACCAAAATTTGACCGGTGCAAAAGTATGGGCACCTCAACAGAAAAGTGACATTAATATTTAGTAGATCCTCCTTTTGCAAAAATAACAGCCTCTAGTCGCTTCCTGTAGCTTTTAATCAGTTCCTGGATCCTGGATGAAGGTATTTTTGACCATTCCTCTTTACAAAACAATTCCAGTTCAGTTAAGTTTGATGGTCGCCGAGCATGGACAGCCCGCTTCAAATTATCCCACAGATGTTCAATGATATTCAGGTCTGGGGACTGGGATGGCCATTCCAGAACATTGTAATTGTTCCTCTGCATGAATGCCTGAGTAGATTTGGAGCTGTGTTTTGGATCATTGTCTTGCTGAAATATCCATCCCCGGCGTAACTTCAAATTCGTCACTGATTCTTGTACATTATTCTCAAGAATCTGCTGATACTGAGTTGAATCCATGCGACCCTCAACTTTAACAAGATTCCCGGTGCCGGCATTGGCCACAGAGCCCCAAAGCATGATGGAACCTCCACCAAATTTTACAGTGGGTAGCAAGTGTTTTTCTTGGAATGCTGTGTTTTTTTGACGCCATGCATAACGCCTTTTTGTATGACCAAACAACTCAATCTTTGTTTCATCAGTCCACAGGACCTTCTTCCAAAATGAAGCTGGCTTGTCCAAATGTGCTTTTGCATACCTCAGGCGACTCTGTTTGTGGCGTGCTTTCAGAAACGGCTTCTTTCGCATCACTCTCCCATACAGCTTCTCCTTGTGCAAAGTGTGCTGTATTGTTGACCGATGCACAGTGACACCATCTGCAGCAAGATGATGCTGCAGCTCTTTGGAGGTGGTCTGTGGATTGTCCTTGACTGTTCTCACCATTCTTCTTCTCTGCCTTTCTGATATTTTTCTTGGCCTGCCACTTCTGGGCTTAACAAGAACTGTCCCTGTGGTCTTCCATTTCCTTACTATGTTCCTCACAGTGGAAACTGACAGGTTAAATCTCTGAGACAACTTTTTGTATCCTTCCCCTGAACAACTATGTTGAACAATCTTTGTTTTCAGATCATTTGAGAGTTGTTTTGAGGAGCCCATGATGCCACTCTTCAGAGGAGATTCAAATAGGAGAACAACTTGCAATTGGCCACCTTAAATACCTTTTCTCATGATTGGATACACCTGGCTATGAAGTTCAAAGCTCAGTGAGGTTACAAAACCAATTTTGTGCTTCAGTAAGTCAGTAAAAAGTAGTTAGGAGTATTCAAATCAATAAAATGATTAGCAGTGGTTTCCTAGCAGCTATTTTACCATGAAGGCCTGCTGCACACAGTCTCCTCTTAACAGTTGTTGTAGAGATGTGTCTGCTGCTAGAACTCTGTGTGGCATTGACCTGGTCTCTAATCTGAGCTGCTGTTAACCTGCGATTTCTGAGGCTGGTGACTCGGATGAACTTATCCTCCGCAGCAGAGGTGACTCTTGGTCTTCCTTTCCTGGGGGCGGTCCTCATGTGAGCCAGTTTCTTTGTAGCGCTGGATGGTTTTGGCCACTGCACTTGGGGACACTTTCAAAGTTTTCCCAATTTTTCGGACTGACTGACCTTCATTTCTTAAAGTAATGATGGCCACTCGTTTTTCTTTACTTAGCTGCTTTTTTCTTGCCATAATACAAATTCTAACACTCCATTCAGTAGGACTATCAGCTGTGTATCCACCTGACTTCTGAACACCACAACTGATGGTCCCAACCCCATTTATAAGGCAAGAAATCCCACTTATTAAACCTGACAGGGCACACCTGTGAAGTGAAAACCATTTCAGGTGACTACCTCTTGAAGCTCATCAAGAGAATACCAAGAGTGTGCAAAGCAGTAATCAAAGCAAAAGGTGGCTACTTTGAAGAACCTAGAATATAAGACATATTTTCAGTTGTTTCACACTTTTTTTGTTAAGTATATAATTCCACATGTGTTAATTCATAGTTTTGATGCCTTCAGTGTGAATCTACAATTTTTATAGTCATGAAAATACAGAAAACTCTTGGAATGAGAAGGTGTGTCCAAACTTTTGGTCTGTACTGTGTATATATATATATATATATATATATATATATATATATATATATATATATATATGTTACAGATATAGCAATGTTTAACTTGACTTTCTTTTTTTTTTTTTTAAATCAAGTTTTAATTTTTTAGGATTTTTTTTTTTTTACATTTTTACATCACTACCTATATTAAACAAAACATATTATTATTTCCTGCAATTTTCACTCTGAGCAATAAGCCTAATAATAGACAGACCCTTGCCAAATCTGTATTCTGTTATTTTTCAGCAGTCACTTCATTTACATCACGGACAGGACTACAATAGAAGATAATACTTACATAGGTAAGACCACTGACCCATTAGATCCACTACTGACAATAGAAGATGTGACAGCCTATCTGCTTCTCTCCCTGCACAGAGCAGGTCTAAAAAAAACTCCCACAGACCTATGGTCATGACTAAAGTGTAAAGCATATCAGCAAATGCTGTTAACAGAGCAGATGAGAAGCTCAGGCAAGATGGCTGTCCCCATAACTATGTACAGAAAACAGAATAAAAAAAACCAAACTGAAAATAAAAACAGATTAGAAAAAAAGTGAAGCATTTCATCTGATTTTAATAAATAATAAAAAAAAACAAACAACAAAAAATTATATTTAGTACTGACTATGTACGTACATATCTGAATAAATAGGATCGATACTGTATACATGATCAGCGTCTACCTCCTGATAGTGATTGGCAGGTGATGTCACTTTCGGGGCACACTGGACGACTGCTCTGGTTTTTTGGAGGATGAAAGGGGATTTTTCGGGAATCCTGCGGGTGGTCCTGGCAGTTTCTTTTTGGTTACTGGGGTTTTGTTTTTGCTCTTGAAGATTTTGTTTGGGTCCAGTTTGTTGATAAAGGAGTCTGGATCCTCGGACAGCTGCAATGGGCTGAAGGTGATGGGTTTGTACATGTTCATCCATTGCTGTCAGAGGAAGGACACAGGTTAGTGACTGATGATCAAGATCTGTACAGGAGACGTATGGCATTAGCAAAGTTACTGACAATATCACCTTCTCTGTGTCCATGTACTATGCATAGTTCTCTGATTTCAGCCATTTCACGCCCCAAAAAAGACTAAGCCTATGTTCACACTGCAGTGATAATCTTTTTTGAATGGCCATCACATGGCTGCATTAAAGGGGTTTTGCAGCCATGTGGTGGTCACCACCAGCCACCACCATGCAGTGGAGGGTACTGCTGCATCACACCTATTACTTTATTAGGAAACGCGTTGCATCTACCACCTGTCCACTCACAGCTTCCGGCATTCAGAGGCTGCTAGAAAGGATGATCTGCGTGGTGTTCGGGTGTCGGACTCCAACAGGTCATCCATGGGATAGGTCATCAGCCTTATTTTTGTCCATTTTCATGGATCCCGTAATACACTCAAATGTATGTGAAATCTATTGAAACATTTTACATTTTTCACGGCTGTTTTGTAACACAGTCATGTGAATATAGGATCAGGCTAGATTCACACAACTGAATTTGCAGCGGATTTTGAGGCAGGTTCTAACTCAAAATCAGCTTCAAATTTTGTCCGGGGCTCTACCTCCAATTGTTTTCAATGGCAGCAACAGACACTTGGTTTTTCAGGATGCCTCCTGCTCGATCTTCTCATGATTTCATGGCTGATTCATCTGCAGAATTTGTGGCACAAGGCTCCGGCTGATTTAGCTCCTGAGCATGTAGCTGCGGGAAATGCAGACATTCCCCTGCTGAAGTGCAACACTCGGCTATTTCCGGAACGCCCATCCACCGTGGCTACATTCTCCTTGAGAGTCAATCACTTTTTTGTGGCACAACCCCTCTGACACCACCCATTGGTTGCCTTACTTTGAGCCAATATTTTGTGCAACAATTTCGGCACAGGGTTTTGCACTTTAAGCCATGCCCATTTCCACTAAGCCTCCCCCTTGTCGTATGAGGTGAAAGTAAGTGTCTACAACACATAATAAATGTGGTGTGAGATATGTACGCCAGTTTCTGGTGCAAGCGGAGGCAGAATTCTGGCACATCGAGCTTAGTGAAACCTCTCCAGTGTTCAGAGAATTTAGGGACCATACATTTTAGACAGTGAGATAACCTCTGACCTTGGCCTGGGGGCTCAGCCCGTAGCTGGTGAAGGAGTACTGCCACTGTGGTAGCCCCAGGTGACACAGGAGTATCCGGTAGTAAGCGCTAAAAGTGTCAGTGAGGAAATGCCAGTAGAGTGCACGGTCCAGGAACCAGATAGTGGGATCAGGAGTCGTCTCACCTGATGGAGGAAAACACAACTAAGTCTAAATAAGTAATTCGCGGAGAATATGGCGGTAATACAGAATGTGACTCTGGATCTCCCTTATGCATGATATGATGGCATTACATTATGTGACGACAATCATACAAGGAGACTAAAGTGCACAAGAATATTTACAGCAACGCATCAATACAGACATCCCCTGACTACAAGGGTGAATGCGGACACTACTACACAGGGCGATGCAGACATCCACTGAATAAACAGGGCGATACAGACATCCCCTGACTACAAGGATGAATGCGGACACTACTACACAGGGCGATGCAGACATCCACTGAATAAACAGGGCGATACAGACATCCCCTGACTACAAGGGTGAATGCGGACATCCACTGACTATACAGATGCAGACATCCACTGAATAGATAGGGCGATGCAGATATCCACAGACTACACAGGGTGATGCAGACGTCCACTGAATAGATAGGGCGATACAGATATCTACAGACTACACAGGGCGATGCAGATGTCCACTGACTATACAGAGTGATGCAGACATCCACTGAATAAATAGGGCGATACAGATATCTACAGACTACACAGGGTGATGCAGACGTCCACTGAATAAATAGGGCGATACAGATATCTACAGACTACACAGGGCGATGCAGATATCCACAGACTACACAGGGCGATACAGATATCTACAGACTACACAGGGCGATACAGATATCTACAGACTACACAGGGCGATACAGATATCTACAGACTACACAGGGCGATGCAGATATCCACTGACTACACAGGGCGATACAGATATCTACAGACTACACAGGGCGATACAGATATCTACAGACTACACAGGGCGATGCAGATATCTACAGACTACACAGGGCGATGCAGATATCTACAGACTATACAGGCCGATACAGACGTCCACTGACTACACAGGGTGAATGCAGATGTCCACTGACTATACAGTGTGATGCAAACACTACTACACAAGGCGATGCAGATATTCACGGAATACACAGGGCGATGCAGCTGTCCACTGACTACATAGGGCGATGCAGCTGTCCACTGACTACATAGGGCGATGCAGCTGACCTCTGACTACACAGGGTGATGCAGCTGACCACTGACTACACAGGGTGATGCAGCTGACCTCTGACTACACAGGGTAATGCAGCTGACTACTGACTACATAGGGCGATGCAGCTGACCTCTGACTACACAGGGTAATGCAGATGTCCACTGACTACGAGGGTGAATGCAGCTGTCCACTGACTACACAGGGCGATGGAGCTGTCCACTGACTACACAGGGTAATGCAGCTGTCCACTGACTACACAGGGCGATGGAGCTGTCCACTGACTACACAGGGCGATGGAGCTGTCCACTGACTACACAGGGTAATGCAGCTGTCCACTGACTACACAGGGCGATGGAGCTGTCCACTGACTACACAGGGCGATGGAGCTGTCCACTGACTACACAGGGTAATGCAGCTGACTACTGACTACATAGGGCGATGCAGCTGACCTCTGACTACACAGGGTGATGCAGCTGACTACTGACTACATAGGGCGATGCAGCTGACCTCTGACTACACAGGGTAATGCAGCTGACTACTGACTACATAGGGCGATGCAGCTGACCTCTGACTACACAGGGTAATGCAGATGTCCACTGACTACGAGGGTGAATGCAGCTGTCCACTGACTACACAGGGCGATGGAGCTGTCCACTGACTACACAGGGCGATGGAGCTGTCCACTGACTACACAGGGCGATGCAGCTGACCACTGACTACACAGGGTGATGCAGCTGACCACTGACCACGAGGGTGAATGCAGCTGTCCACTGACTACACAGGGTGATGCAGCTGACCACTGACTACACAGGGTGATGCAGCTGACCACTGACCACGAGGGTGAATGCAGCTGTCCACTGACTACACAGGGTGATGCAGCTGACCACTGACTACACACGGTGATGCAGCTGACCACTGACTACACAGGGTGATGCAGACATCCCCTTACTACGAGGGTGAATGCGGATGTCCACTGACTACACAGAGCAATGCAGGAAACCACTGAATAAACAGGATGATACAGATATCCACTGACTACACAAGGCGAGGAGAATATCCACAGACTACTATGCAAATGTCCACTGACTACACAGGGCGAGGACGACATCCACAGACTACAATGGGTGATGTAGATGTCCACTGACTACACAAGGTAATATAGACATCCACTGTCTACACAATTACATAGAATAATACGTCCATAGTCTAATGCTGGAATACGGATGTCCATTGATCACAATGTTGGATTCCCAACACAAAATGAGATTGAGTGGACTCCTAGCATGGACCCCAATATCCCCCTCATTCCTCTCACAGCCACATCTTATGTTTCTGAAAGTATATGTGCAGCTAATGCTTCTGTATGCCACAAATCCCAGTACAAGCTGTATACAAACAGAACCCGGAGAGACATCACAGTGGACAATGCGGCTCCTCATCACCTGTCAACAGTCTTATGATAAAATAAACACAGTAACGCCTCTCCAGCGCTGTGAAGATCAGGTTACACAACCATAATCTGAAGCTCTAGCCAACCTGGTTTGTGTTTGTTGAATACCAGACACACTTTCCCATTTCCATCACATGGATCCAGCTCAAAGATCACGTTCCGGGAATCAAAATGTGGCTTTTCTGGAAGGCCTTAAAGGAGAAATGGGTAGAAAGGATCATATTAAACGGCATCATTGGGAAAAACTAAGAAATCCAAGCATTTATAGTTTTCTACTTGGGTTAAGTGCAGGTGCAGGATGACACAAGCAGTGCGGACCCTGCCCGAACCCTAAGTAGAGAGACTGTAGATTGTTATATATGAGAATCTTTCAGAACAGACCGACATCACATAGGAATGGTGCAGTGCATGGTATTGTGGGTAGACACTAATATGTGACTTAAAATTATCTAGATTTTTAACCTTAGGGGGTACTCTTATTAGGCATTTAACCCCTTCCTGAAAAACTGTCACTAATCCCGACATGTTTGTTTTAGTAAAACCTGGTGTTACCATTTGGATTGTGTCTTTACACAATCTGACAGTGTCCAATGAGGGCTGACTGTGTCAGACTGTGTACAGACATGCTCTTTTGATAAGTGAAATGGTAACACCCAGTTGTCAATTTATTCAGAAATTTCCAGGAGGAATAACAGAGGAACGAAGGGCACAATGCTGAGAAGATGTTGAGGAATATTTACTTAAACAGACATATCAGGAGAAGTGACAGGTCCTCTTTAAGGATGAGACCATTTCTGACCTTCAAGATGACATCTCACCATTCTTGAACAAACAACTTTAAATAAAGTGTAATTTTAGGGGAATAAGCAAAAACAATATTATATATATAGGATCTCATTATGATTCCATGACTGAATCACTGTGGAAAGCGCTGTGAAAGTCCTCACGCTGCTTGACCCCACTGATATGAGGCTAATACTTGCACAAACATGCGGCAGAAAGCTTTGGCTCGATGTTGGCTTTTGGCCACGGGTTCCACAGGACCGGTTTTTGAGGAGAATTTTGAGGCTAAAGACTGCCTCAAATTAATCTGCAAAATCACTCAGTGTGACCATACCCTACAACCGTGTTGGCGAACCTATAACATGCGTGCCAAAGAGGGCACGCAGAGCCCTCTTAGTTGGCACACGTGCCGTCGCCATGATTGCTCACTAACGGGGAATCCGGTACAGGATTCTCCATTGGCGAGTGATTGCTTCTTTCAGCTGTATGTGCATATGCACATACAGCTGAAAGCTGTCAGTGTAGGCCGCGGTCTGCGGGACCGTGGCTTACACTGACTGCAAAGTGTAACCTCTGCCCTGACGCAGATGCAAAGACGTAAGTCATCAGCGCCTGCGATCAGAAGATGGAGAACGCTCTTCGTGGGACTGCAGCCATACTGGGTAAGTAGTATAAACTACTGTGTGTGGGTCCACTGTGGAGCATATACTACTGTATGGGGGGCCTATTGTGGAACATATACTACTGTGTGGGAGCCCACTGTGGAGCATTTAATATTGTGCAGGGGTCACTGTGGAGCATATAATACTGTGCGGGGGCCACTGTGGAGCATATAATACTGTGCGGGGGCCACTATGGAGCATATAATAATGTGCGGGGGGCCACTGTGGAGCATATAATACCGTGCGGGGGCCGCTGTGGAGCATATAATACCGTGCGGGGGCCACTGTGGAGCATATAATACCGTGCGGGGGCCACTGTGGAGCATATAATACTGAGTGGGAGCCACTGTGAAGCATATAATACTGTGTGGGAGCCACTGTGGAGCATATAATACTGAGTGGGGGCCACTGTGGAGCATATAATACTGAGTGGGGGCCACTGTGGAGCATATAATACTGAGTGGGGGCCATTGTGGAGCATATAATACTGAGTGGGGGCCACTGTGGAGCATATAATACTGTGTGGGAGCCACTGTGGAGCATATAATACTGTGTGGGAGCCACTGTGGAGCATATAATACTGAGTGGGGGCCACTGTGGAGCATATAATACTGAGTGGGGGCCAGTGTGGAGCATATAATACTGAGTGGGGGCCACTGTGGAGCATATAATACTGAGTGGGGGCCACTGTGGAGCATATAATACTGTGTGGGAGCCACTTTGAAGCATATAATACTGTGTGGGAGCCACTGTGGAGCATATAATACTGTGGGGGCCAATGTGGAGCATATAATACTGTGGGGGCCAATGTGGAGCATATAATACTGAGTGGGAGCCACTGTGGAGCATATAATACTGTGTGGGAGCCACTGTGGAGCATATAATACTGTGGGGGCCACTGTGGAGCATATAATACTGTGAGGGCCACTGTGGAGCATATAATACTGAGTGGGGGCCACTGTGGATCATATAATACTGAGTGGGGGCCACTGTGGAGCATATAATACTGAGTGGGGGCCACTGTTGAGCATATAATACTGAGTGGGGGCCACTGTGGAGCATATAATACTGTGTGGGAGCCACTGTGGAGCATATAATACTGTGTGGGAGCCACTGTGGAGCATATAATACTGTGTGGGAGCCACTGTGGAGCATATAATACTGTGGGGGCCACTGTGGAGAGCATTTTACTGTGTGGGGGCACTTCACTATTTATATCACACAGTATATGTTTTATAGCACACATTTGATATTAGTACAGGCTGTAATAACATTGTATGGTCAATATAAAACAGATCCTGGTTAATTTAAGGTTAAATTACCGTGTTGGCACTTTGCGATAATTTAGTGGGTTTTGGGTTGCAGTTTGGGCACTCGGTCTCTAAAAGGTTTGCCATCACTGCCCTAAGAGAATCCATATAAACTGTGGTGGTTTCTGTACCTTCCTCATCCGAGTCGTCATCCAGGTCTGCGAGTGTTGGCGAGTTGGGCAGCGCATAGGACGAGGACCCTCTTAGATGAATCAGGTTGGAAACGCTATTGATCACCATGGAGCCCACCTGGACCGGGTTATCTGTCACGGATAAAAGGAAAAGGTAATATGGCCAATGAAAACGCTATCTCCTCAAAGTCCATTGAGCCATTTCTTAGTGTTACCTGTGTTTAGGAAAGCTGGCTGATAATATGGAGTTGTCATCCAGCTTTCTTAGACTGCTGAATGCCAACTCTGCCTAGTTAGGTAGTGATAGAAGGCATGAAGGAAAGACTCACCATCCAGCTTCACAGACCAGGACATGTGGAAGCCATCGGTCATCAGATAGAAGTTCTTCAGATCTTCAGGTAACATACAGGAATGTTTCTAGACAAGCAAAGAGCAATCATTCATCCTGACTGGCGTGCCTGCTTCTACAATGTAACGCAGAATCAGCAATTATAGTTTACTGAATGAAAGATAGAAAGTCTATTTGTAGGTAAACATTGACATTTCTGCAACTTTCTTATGTTGTGTTTTAGTTCAGCAGCTTTTAAAGGGAACCTGTCAGGTCGATTTGGGACACTAAACCACCCACAGGTCCTTATAGACAGGTCCTCTAGTCCATCTGTGCCCGCATTTATAAAAACAATAAACCTTTACACTTACCTAGAGAAGAGTCTGATGAGTCTCTTTGGACTCATTTCTGGGGCTGCCAGTACCTGCACACTTATTTAATGAAGCCGAAGGTACAGGGCATGTGCACTGACGCCAAGGTGTATTCCTCCGACTTCAATGAAGAACTGTGCCGGTGCAAGGAGTACAGTGGCAGGGGGGAGTATAAAGCTTTTTTATTTTTATTGTGGGCACTGATGGCTTTTTAACAGGGAGATTTGGGAAACTACACATCAGATTGCCACCCCCAGAAGGAAGTGATGTATATTTACCTAGATAGACTGCCCCAGGCACATTTTCCAGTGATGTTCCGTTTCCGGAAACGGAATGTCACCTATACTAACCACACTCCATCATACCTGCCTGGTTTCCTGTTTGGATCTTCTGGACACGGAACATCACTGGACAGAAAGACAGGTAAGTATGATGGGGTTGGGGGGTGAGTTAGTTAGTTGAGGAGGGCTAGTAGTGGGCGGGCTAGCCAGGGAAACACGGAGGGGGTGTCAGGGAATGAGAGAGGGAGGTACTGTGAGTCAGCTCTGAGTGAAGCGCAAGGCATCATGGTAGTTGTAGAAAAACAGAAGAGGAAGCTACCCATGGAAACAAATGCAGAAGATGCCAGGAGCTCACAGAGAAACCCAGAAATGACTCAAAACATTGCTAAAGGTATTTGGGTGCACTTATTACCCTATTAATAGCACTAACAGACCATTTTTGAAAAAATATTTGCCTGGAAAACCCCTTTAATACATGTGAATGGGGCTGATCACATGACCAATTTGTAATGGACCGTCACAATACAGGACGCGTCCATAAGATCCATGCAAACTAGTACCTTACAGATGCAAAACCACCTTGTCCCTTTTTTACAGCTGTTTTGCACATTGGTCATATGAATCGAGCTTTACTTTGACTCTGTGAGTTACTACTGTCTCCTTGTGGTAAATGTTAAAGCATGCAGGTACATTTACAGGCTCTGCACAAAGCAGGCTGCATCAATTTTTTCTATCTTTTACCTTCATCTAGTAAGAAAAAATAAAATAAATAAAAAATAAAAGAAGAAATAACCTGATGGAACTGATGGTGACTGGTGTGTTTTGTAATCAGTCTGACCTTAGGTTTACACTAGCATTCGTTTAAAGTTTGCCACAAGCCACCTGGGAGACACCAAACATGTGGAAGAAGGTGCTCTGGTCAGATGAAACCAAAATCCAACTTTTTGGCCACAATGCAAAACGATATGTTTGGCGTAAAAGCAACACAGCTCATCACCCTGAACACACCATCCCCACTGTCAAACATGGTGGTGGCAGCATCATGGTTTGGGCCTGCTTTTCTTCAGCAGGGACAGGGAAGATGGTTTAAATTGATGGGAAGATGGATGGAGCCAAATACAGGACCATTCTGGAAGAAAACCTGTTGGAGTCTGCAAAAGACCTGAGACTGGGACGGAGATTTATCTTCCAACAAGACAATGATCCCAAACATAAAGCAAAATCTACAATGGAATGGTTCACAAATAAACGTATCCAGGTGTTAGAATGGCCAAGTCAAAGTCCAGACCTGAATCCAATCGAGAATCTGTGGAAAGAGCTGAAAACTGCTGTTCACAAACGCTCTCCATCCAACTCACTGAGCTCCAGCTGTTTTCCAAGGAAGAATGGGCAAGAATTTCAGTCTCTCGATGTGCAAAACTGATAGAGACATACCCCAAGCGACTTGCAGCTGTAATCACAGCAAAAGGTGGCGCTACAAAGTATTAACTTAAGGGGGCCGAATAATTTGGCACGCCCCACTTTTCAGTTTTTTATTTTTTACAAAAGTTTAAAATATCCAATAAATTTCGTTCCACTTCACGATTGTGTCCCACTTGTTGTTGATTCTTCACCAAAAAATTAAAATTTTATATCCTTATGTTTGAAGACTGAAATGTGGCAAAAGGTTTAAAAGTTCAATGGGGCCGAATACTTTCGCAAGGCACTGTATCATAGGCCTTCAAGGTAAGGCATTGAACATGTGGCACTCTGACCAGAGGCTACACAGTGTGATCACAGTGGGATAGCTGCTGCAATCCATAGAAGCAGCGTACAGTAGAAGAAAAGATTTTTTACAGATCACCCACATGGTGAAACTAAAAGCCACAGTGCAAAGTGACCTACGCTGTGGGTATAACCCTACCTTCACATGACTGTGTGCATGCAGCCGGGCCGTGATTAAACAGCACATGGATGTTACTGAGTCCAGGCTGGAAACCAGACAGGTATAGGGTCACAGCCACATACACAGACCCATGATAATACACAGGTGTGCATATGTGGCCATAGATATGAATGGGCCAATGTGCTAGCTGTGAAAAACAGGGCTTGCACATTGACAAAGCACCTGGTTGTGTGCATGAGGCCTTAGACCTACATGTCAATTATTGCTTTGGGTTTTAACTTTGGCATTGTAGGGACCCGCAGAGAAGCCTGCAGTTGAACTTAGGCAAAATCACCAGATTTCAGCTGGTTTTTGTGGCAGTAACTTGCAGAGGGACACCCTGCAGTATTTTTCTGCAGGAAATTTTACAGCATGTTTGTCCCATGTGGATTCACATGCAGCAGATCTGAGGCAGAAAATTCTGCAAATAAAATTCAGTTCCATTCATAAAGTAGTTTCTGCAGCAGGTGCATATATATCTGAAAACCCCATTCACATGAATTAAGCTGAATTTCACTCTGGAAATTTCTGCAGCAGATGTGCCATGTGTGTACATACCCTTAAAATAGTTAACTACTTTATTGGTACTCTACACAAATGTAAGGTAATAAAAATAATATCGTACGTACTAAATATACACTTTTCCACTTCTACACCATTTCCAGATCCCTTGTTGTCAAGGACGGCGCTCCTGTCCATAACATGGCGGTAGATGGAAGGACAGGAGACTACATATGCCAGACAGCCTGTGCCTGTGATGGTTTCTAGTGTGCAGTGTGTTACTATAGAGGACATATGTGACATGTATAGTTGCATGGTCACATGACCATTCATCTGCCACCATGTTATGGATGGGATCATCACCCAGACAAGATGTAGCCTGGCCCCCCTCGGAAATATATTTACAAAGCCGCACAACTTTTATATAGATTAATTCTATAGGTAAACGGGTCATATTGCGAATGTTATACAGTCATCCCACCTGTAGGATGTTACTCACCTGCTCCCAGGAGACTATGGTGTGACGCTCGGCAGGAGGCATCTCCTCAATCTTCACCTCTGTCACCCCCGGAGATGACTCTGATAAGTGAAAACACATATAACTACTCTGCACATGTATGGAAGTTGTCAGGTGATTCATTTGGGGGTCTGAAGATGACATGTCTTCCCTGAAGGAATAGCAAATCCCTGCCTGCTGTGGCGACATTACTATGGATAAAATGTCACCATGAACAACAGCGGCTGGCCACAGATGATGTCATCACTGGAAATAGGGAAAAGACTGGCAGAGGAGATGTGGAGAAGCATCTGTAAGATAAGTATACCGAGTTTACTATTTGCCTATGTTATAAATTTTGTACAAATTCCTTAAAGGGCTTAGCCCACAGACAACTTCAGGGATAAGTTATCCCTTGTGTGAATGGAGCAATAATGCGCATGCAGGACCAATACTCAATACACTTATGGGACTATGGAGAGCTGGTCACATATGCGTATTACCTCTCCATTCACACAGGGGTCCCTCCCATTCTTGTGATTCCTACCAAACAGACATTTCCACTTTCCTTTGGATATGAGATAAATGGTGTTCATGGGAAACCTCTTTAAAAAACTGTATACCGTGCTGTATACCGTGAAATGAGAAAGTGTCCAACTACTATGCCCACATTAAAGGGGTTTCCAAACATACCCTCCTCTGCCTGGTGGTAGAGTTGCAAAGGTAAGTGTCCAATACCTGGCAAGTATCATCCACAGGTGAAATTCTAATTACATGGTCACTAACCTTTCAGACAACGTAGTCTCATTTCATAGAGCAGGTGATTCTGCCTAAAAAAACTCTGTTAACTTCCTGCCACTAGGTGTCTCCCTTGTAGCTAATTTGCTGTTTGCTCCCTGTTACTAGGTAAGTTCTGTGCTTAGTTATCGATAAAAGCAAAATATCTTCACAGTGAGTGGAGGAGGAGGATGGACTGGTTAACTTTCCTCACATCCTCCACATGTCTGCAACATCTTTATCTCTACACTGGACTGACAGGATTCTGCAAGACCTGACAGCTTACAATGTAAGAAAAGTTTAATTTATGTACTTGTATCTACTTTTTGTGTTTTTGCTGGTGTAATATTATTCACAGACAGTAAGCAGCTTATCTGGCTTTGCTCATAGGCTCTCTTTTTTTGTGTCAGAGATCTGTTTAGCTGCATCATAACCTGGATTTGCAGTCCTGTTCTTGGATCTCCTATATTATGCTCACTTGGGCTATTCTTAGCTATTTGTTTGCTATTTTACAGTTACTCCTGGCAGAAATACATGTAAACAAACCAGTATGGTTAGAAGAGCCAGACTGTTCCTCTGCTTCTAAGACAAATGTAAAAAGTTCTGCAGCCATAATGTGATTATTAGCAGCAGAAAAACTGGAAGGACACCATGTATGAAGGCTTATACAGCAGGAGAACAGACTGTCCAGCAAGACCCTGCACATATTTCAACTTTTCATAAAAACACAGGCATCCTTTAATCGGACTTGTGCACAAAAGCCATTGAACAGGACCGGCACCAACCCCCGTCCCCCAATTACCACAACCTCTCACCCAAAATCTTGCTAATTCCCAGGGTGATTTTCTCGATATGAGACGCCATTACGTTTTCGTTCTTCTCTCCCATCTTGATGCAATACTGGACCTAAGGAGAGCCACAGGGCAACCATCAAAAGAGGCTACAAATAGATTATGCAGAATGTCTCTCCAAAATAATAAAAAAGCGTTAGTAAATAAAAATCCCTGAATTGTCCTCTTGTCTTCAATAGTTAGATCTATATAAACATGGCTGACATCACAGATCGTATAGACATGGTCAGCCATCTTTTTCAGCCTCATTTTGTCATGTTTTATTAGGCTAGGGCTACAATGATATTTGGAACGTAAGTCCTATTGTGCGAGCAAATATCTCTGGGTCAGTCTGTGACTCCTTGACTAAAGTGAAAGGATTCGCATTACGATGCTGAGGATGCCATGACCGCAGCTTATAGTCGCAAAAAAAGTCGAGCACAGATGAATTTTTTTTCTAACTACAAGTCGCAGTCATAGCATCCTCTGTCACATGCAATCCCTTTCACAGGGCGACCCGACTATGGGCGTGTTCACACGTCGCAGTTTTTACCACCACTTTTGAAATTCAGTGCTTATACAACAATTTATAAAAACAGTGACATAAACTGCATTGTGTGAACACAGCCCTGTATTGTCTGCCTTCAGTCTAGGATTTTTGATAAAGGTTTCTGCATCATCAATGCAAATGAATGGAAAAACCAAAAGTAACCACAGGTAGTGAAGATAAATGACATTTATATTGCATGCTATATACATACATCCCCCTCAGACCTCCACACCCGGCTCTTTACAGTTCTCTCCTTCCCTTCAGTAACCAGGATACACAACCCACCCATAAGGAATGCTGGGAGATGTAGTTTTCTACGTTTGTCAACTATCCCAAAGCAATGCATGCTGGAGGTTGTAGTTTCGATATTTCTCATCCTGTGAAGAAATTACTGACAATGAACTACCATTCCCATAAAGCATTGCGCTGTGAGTCTGACGTCACTAACGTCTACGCTCCTATTCCTGCGTGTGACAACACTATGGACCAATGTAAATGAGAATGGTTGGAACAACAGCCAATGAGAGCACAGGGGGTCGAGGAGGGCGGGATTTGGACTTGGTTGCTGGGGCGCCGGGGGTGGCGGGTGTTTGAAGATGGCGGATGTTGCTGGGGAAGGAGCTGCAGCGTATTGGAGTCAGGACGGTATCCTTTACCGGGAAGTCTGTGTGAGGAGAGGAGCGGAATAGACGCCGTGTCCTGGGAGCTGAATGGTGTCGTATGTATTGTGCTATAGAGAGAGCAAGTGTGTGTATACCTGCTATATGGAGGGGACGAGGCTCATATTTACCTTTATAGAATAAGCAAGTGTCAGGTGTTTGTATCTAAGGGATGGAGAGCAAGCAGTGTTATGGCTGTCGTAGAGAGTGCGAATGAGCGGTGCTGCTAGTTGTAGAGCGATATAGAGTGAGCACGGTTATGGCTGTGGTAGAGAGATATAGAGCAACCGGGCTTATAGCTGTCATAGAGGGAGGGCGAGCGGCACTTATGGCAGGCGTAGGGAGAGTGGGACAGCGAGTGGTACCTATGGCAGTCGTAGAGGGAAAGCAAGAGCGCTTGAGGCTGTCGCGGAGGGAGGGCCCGCGTGCGTGCGCGCGCTTGAGGCTGTCGCGGAGGGAGGGCCCGCGTGCGTGCGCGCGCTTGAGGCTGTCGCGGAGGGAGGGCCCGCGTGCGTGCGCGCGCTTGAGGCTGTCGCGGAGGGAGGGCCCGCGTGCGTGCGCGCGCTTGAGGCTGTCGCGGAGGGAGGGCCCGCGTGCGCGCGCTTGAGGCTGTCGCGGAGGGAGGGCCCGCGTGCGTGCGCGCGCTTGAGGCTGTCGCGGAGGGAGGGCCCGCATGCGCGCGCTTGAGGCTGTCGCGGAGGGAGGGCCCGCGTGCGTGCGCGCGCGCGCGCGCTTGAGGCTGTCGCGGAGGGAGGGCCCGCATGCGTGCGCGCGCTTGAGGCTGTTGTGGAGGGAGGGCTCGCGTGCGCGCTTGAGGCTGTCGCGGAGGGCGGATGAGCAGTGCTATCCTATAATGGCGCAGAGCTCAGTAAGTTGTGGCATCCTATAATGGCGCAGATATAAGGTCACTAACTTCGTACGACCCATATACTGCTGCCAGTTGGTAGTCCTATAATATATACCTATTAGAGAGCGAGTATTTCCTATATAGTTGGAGGTTGTGCGTGTCTAGGATGTCGCATTAGGACTTGAGCTGCTATGTGACACTACTCACCCCGTGTCTCTGAGGTTTCCTAAATGTCTTCCATAGATTCAGACGAGGAACAGCAAATGGTCTACATCCCAGGTAGTCTACGTGTCTTGTTACCAGCCTGTTGCTTGTGTCCCATGTCTGTCTCTGCCCTGGTTTTGTGAAATCTGACATCATGTAGCACCATGCTGAATACAAGTGCGGAATTATCAGACTTTCTGAAGAACTGCATGCGGGATTAAAGGGGGTTTCCGAGACCCCCAAAGATGAGTTGTTTAAAGAGGCTGCGGTGCTCATAAATGCTGCACCTTTTCTTTTTCTTTTTTTTTTTGCTTTTGACTTCACATTCATCAGCCACATGTTAGCAGCTCAGTCTCATTCAAGTTAATGGGGTGAGCTGCAATACCAAGCACAGCCCCTAGGTAATGTACTGCAGTGTGCTTGATTCTATGGATGGGTCATCAACATGTGTCCCAGAAAACTCCTGTAATCCCTCACTAGATCAGTTTGCTGTCAGTAAATTCTTGTTTATATTCAGAAACTGTCCTGTTCACTTCAGCTGAGGGTTTGCTACAGTCTATATAGTTCTCTATGGGCTAGACCAGGGGTAGGCAACCTTTGGCACTTCAGCTGTTGTAAAACTACAACCCCCAGCATGCATACTAGCTCTGCTGTTCTTGGAACTCCCATGGAAGTGAATGCAGCATGTTGGGAGTTGTAGTTTCACAGCAGCAAAAGTGCCGAAGGTTGCTGACCCCCTGGCTAGACAGAACAGCTTACTGCAATGTATTAATATAAGCTGTTTGGCTTCAGTTACCTAACACTGGCATCACTGAGATAGTTTTAAAGGGGGTATCTCACTGCAGACCACCTTAATATTGGAGCCAACTAATCTGCAGCCAACTAGACATGACATTGTATTAGACAGAGGACTGCAGATAAATTTTCCAAGCAGCGGATCCCCTTTATGATGTCAGTATAGCCTAATAGTGCTCATGGGACCTCCTCTCTTTAAAGCATCCATGACTGATCCCTTCCAGTTTTATTAAAGGGAATCTGTCAGGGTGATTTGGGACACTAAACCACCCACAGGCCCTTATGGACCCGGGGTTTAGTGTCCCAAATCGCCCTGTGATAAAACCACCAACAATAAATGTCTGCCCACTCCATTAACCATTAGTACTAATACTGTGTTTTGTCATGCAATTCTGCCAGGAGTAACTGTACAATAGCAAAAAATAGCTGAGAAAAGCCTAAGTGAGCATAATATAGAAGATCCAGGGACACAGAACTGCAAATACATGTGTATTGCAACACATGTAAGTCCTGCACGGAGGACTTTTCTCTCTGCCGGTTTCGGAATAAAACTGGCGGAAACCCGCCAGACCACATTATAGTCTATGGGGTTTGTGGGTTGTTATAGAAATGTCATGTCTCTTTAATTTCTTAGCTTGCTTTTCTCAAAAATCATAGAAATGCATTTAGCAGAAGAAGCCTACAGTTCTTGATAAGGATGTACTGAAAACAAGGTCAGACAACCAACCTGGGTCAACATGTCTGTCTATAGAATTGTTTGTCTGTAAACTTTCTGTAGCTCGTCCGCGGGTAACCGCTGTTTTAGCGGGTGGGCTCTCTGTTCGGGTCCCACGGTGGATACAAACGACTGAGCGCACGGTGCAAGTATGAACCTAGCCTAAAACAGCCTAAATTTTATAAAATTCATTACACCCAGATGGTCATCACATAAAGTCCTGTATCATGGCATATGTCAGAAGCAGCAGGGCAGCCAGCCATGTGAAGGAGCTACACATGTTACAACGTGATGGAAAGTTTGATAACTATTTAGAAAGCTGCATAATTTGTTTTTAGAAGCAGATGAATGATATATTAAAAAAAAAAAAAAAAAAAAAAAAATGTTCTTAGCATGACATAACTAGAATAAGGTATTTGCAGGCTTCTATGGATCCATTCTTTATGTTTATGCCTTTGATTTCATGCAGAAGTTTTTTTGTCTCAGATTTTATATTCTGGATGTATGTGTGCTAGTAGCATTGCCTCTAGCAGAGAATATTCCCAATGTGGTGCTGTACACGGAGCCCCAGGAGACTCTGTGTGGTACAGGAGACCTTACTGTGCCTTTTCTGCTCAGTCTCTAAGGATGTAGGATTATTCCTTTTATTGAGATGTACATGTTGTGCCCCTTTTTGTTGCTGATCTTTTATATGTTCACATTATTTAGGACTCTGTAGAGAAGGAAACTGCAGATCGGCTCCTAAGACTAAGAGCTTGAAGGTTGTTGGCACAAAGCCGGCGAACACACGCCCCAGCCCTGCTGCGAGGATGGATCTATTATCAGACTGGGGGCAAAATCATTACGAGCAGCAGGTAAAGTCTGTTATGGTGCCAGCAGTCTGTAACATATTTACTGATACACAGGAAATGTGCGAACATTCTTATATTATCACAAGTGTACAATATAAAAATTTGACTTCTTAGGGTTTTACATGATGTTTACAGGTTCAGAACATCCATGTCCACCATGAGATACCATTTTACTGTTTACTTACAGAATATCCCAAAAATGTTTAGTCACATTGTACATATGTGATTTCTCTTGTAGTGAATCTGAGTTACATCCTGTATTATACTCCAGAGCTGCGCTTACTATTCTGCTGGTGCAGTCACTGTGTACATACATTACATTACTTATCCTGTACTGATCCTGAGTTACATCCTGTATTATACTCCAGAGCTGCACTCACTGTTCTGCTGGTGCAGTCACTGTGTACATACATTACATTACTTATCCTGTACTGATCCTGAGTTACATCCTGTATTATACTCCAGAGCTGCATTCGCTATTCAGCTGGTGCAGTCACTGTGTATATACATTACATTACTTATCCTGTACTGATCCTGAGTTACATCCTGTATTATACTCCAGAGCTGCACTCACTATTCTGCTGGTGCAGTGACTGTGTACATACATTACATTACTTATCCTGTACTGATCCTGAGTTACATCCTGTATTATACTTCAGAGCTGCACTCACTATTCTGCTGGTGCAGTCACTGTGTACATACATTACATTACTTATCCTGTACTGATCCGGAGTTACATCCTGTATTATATCCCAGAGCTGCACTCACTATTCTGCTGGTATAGTCACTGTGTATATACATTACATTACTTATCCTGTACTGATCCTGAGTTACATCCTGTATTATACTTCAGAGCTGCACTCACTATTCTGCTGGTGCAGTCACTGTGTATATACATTACATTACTTATCCTGTACTGATCCTGAGTTACATACTGTATTATACTCCAGAGCTGCACTCACTGTTCTGCTGGTGCAGTGACTGTGTACATACATTACATTACTTATCCTGTACTGATCCTGAGTTACATCCTGTATTATACTTCAGAGCTGCACTCACTATTCTGCTGGTGCAGTCACTGTGTATATACATTACATTACTTATCCTGTACTGATCCTGAGTTACATACTGTATTATACTCCAGAGCTGCACTCACTGTTCTGCTGGTGCAGTCACTGTGTACATACATTACATTACTTATCCTGTACTGATCCTGAGTTACATCCTGTATTATACTTCAGAGCTGCACTCACTATTCTGCTGGTGCAGTCACTGTGTATATACATTACATTACTTATCCTGTACTGATCCTGAGATACATTTTGTATTATACTCCAGAGCTGCATTCGCTATTCAGCTGGTGGAGTCACTTGAGCAGATAAACTAACTTTTAGACAGTACAAAGTTAGGCTAGACATTTTTATCCTGCAGCAGATTTTCCAAAGTGTCTAATGCTTTTTGAAAATGTGCCGCACTTTTAGACTGTCTAATCTAACTTTACACCACTTATTAATTGGCTTAGTTTCCGACAACATTGTGGCGCAAATGTTTGGCTCACAGTTTAGCATATTAAACCACGACCCCTTTTCAACCAGCCCTATCCACATGTCATGCGAAGCACACAAGCTGTTAGAACAGCGGTCCCCAACATTTTTTGTACCAAGGACCACTTACATGTAGGCCAATTTTCAGGCGGGGTTTTGGGGGTGGGGTTTTCAGCAGTGGGTCAGGGTTGGGGCAATTGGGCAGCTCATTAAAAAAAAAAAAAAAAAAAAAAAAAGTAGTGCATATTTAATTATTACATTTATACAATTCCCTGTACTTTATTAAGGGAGATCTCTATATGAAACTCAACTTATTGGTGGTATGTGCATCTCCCTTTATAAAAGCATGGCTAAGGGGGACCATCACTCGGCGGCACTAATACTGTAATAGTGCCCCCTTCCCCAGTTAATAACAGTCCCCCACACACAGGTAATGTTATTAACTGGAGGGGCATTATAACTGTAATAGTGCTCCCCACAGGTAATATCCCCCCATAGGTAATATTGCCTTTGAGGGGCACTACTACAGTAATAGTGCCCCCCCCTTTCAGTTAATAGCATTACCTGTGGGAGGGGGGGAGACTATTACCTGTGAGGGGGTGCTATTAAAGTTATAATGCCTCCCCCAGTTCATAACATTACCTGTGTGTGGGAGACTGTTATTACCTGGGGGGTGGGCACTATTACACTTATTGTGCCCCCCCACAGTTATTAACACTGTAATAGTCTCCCCCCATATACTGTAACTATTATTACAATGACATTATACTTGCCTGCGTACTAATGCAGCTCTCCAGGGATTTGTTATTGCACAGGATGTGTGCATCTTCTATGCTGCTCAGCGGCTGCGTAGCAAAGGTTCCAGGAGCAGAATAGAAGAATAGACAGAAGAGCAGAATAGACATGCTGTGTGCAAGAACAGGTCCCGGGAAGTGATCTGCTGGTGTAGGCTGCACGATGACTGGGCCAGCCTGATACCAAGTGATCCACCGCCTTGTACTGGTCTGCGGCCTGGTCTTTGGGAAACTCTGTGTTAGAAAGTGTCTAAAACACATAGAAAATGAGATATAAAGTACGTACACCAATTTTTTGGTACAAAATACGTCAGATTTATGGTACTTATTTATTAGTTTATCTGTCTCACTGTGTACAAACATATGACTTATCCTGCGCTGATCCTGAGTTATATCCTGTATTATATCCCAGAGCTGCACTCACTATTCTGCTGGTGCAGTCACTGTGTACATACATTACATTACTTATCCTGTACTGATCCTGAGTTACATCCTGTATTATACTCCAGAGCTGCACTCACTATTCTGCTGGTACAGTCACTGTGTACATACATTACATTACTTATGCTGTACTGATCCTGAGTTACATCCAGTATTATACTCCAGAGCTGCGCTCACTATTCTGCTGGTGCAGTCACTGTGTACATACATTACATTACTTATCCTGTACTTATCCTGAGTTACATCCTGTATTATACTCCAGAATACTCTCTCTTCTGCTGTGTACATATATTACATTACTTTCCTGAGTATTATACTTCAGAGCTGAAGTCTAAATTCTTCAGAGCTAATATCTCCCAGCATTCCTGCTTGTTCAATGTCTGCATAATGCATGTCCCAATGATTTCTATTATGACATGTGCCATCTTTACACTTTGCACTGTCCAGTCATCTGATGTAGGGAAGAAATCCTGTCCCCTGCGTTATAAGAGCTCTGATAAATCGTTGCAGGATGTGTCTGTCCACAAGCATGTAAATATCCAGCAGACTAGTGACTAGTTTTGCACTGTATGATGTTCAAAGGCAGGCATACTCCTTGGTCATGGACATAGAGATTCTTGTAATAATGGTGCTTACTTCTGACAAGTTGAGATTTGTTCCTGCAGTCATCATTTTCAGTAGTCTGGAGTAGTAATCGCTATAATCATAATTGACTATATTTCTCATGACCGGAGTGATATTTCATAAGGAAAATGGTTCATATTGGAAATAGCTATTCTTTTATCCATCATGGCTGGTAAGCAACTGTGTCAGAAAAATAGTACATGATCAGATAGGATAAAATGCAGTTTATGGACAGCCATCATGTGGCCATTTTAACAAAATATGAAAGTATATGGATGTATTCACATGTATTCTGAATTTTTTTTTTTTCTTAGTATTAACCAGACTTTGAAAACAGTCCATCAAAAAAGACTGGCATGTCCTATATTTGTCTATTTTGATGCCATACAGGCTCAGTAGAAGTCAATGGAGAAGATTTATTTAAGCTAGGTTCACTTTTGCGATGGGCTCTCCACTGGGGGACCTGAACGACCGAGAGCTCATCTGCTGAAACAGTGGTTACCCGTGGACTCCATAGACTATGATGGGGTCTGCTGGGAGTCCATCAGGTTTCCTCCATTTTTGTACTGAAATCAGTGGAGAGAAAAGTCTTCCATGTAGGACTTTTCTCTCCACCGATTTTCGTCGGAGTCTCCAACACAGATGTGAACCTAGCCTAAGACTGGCATATGAGGGTCAAAGTGGCGCAAGGAAATTGAGATTTATGAATAGGCCCCGGCCTCTTCATAAATCATTTGGGGGTCCCTGTGCCAGAATGAAAATCTTCGCTGCTTCGGAACTGGCTTAGATTTCCAGTCTAATGCCAGAAAAATATAAATATCAATTATAATAAATTTATCGATACCCACCCGCTCTGCCCACATTCGCACAATGTGACTGGTGAGACATGAATCGGGGCTTGTGATGCATGTTTGACACGCATAAGGGATTTGCACCAAATGTGTTTCTCAATATCCTCCTCCTACGCCAGAAAATTGGTGAAGGAATGATGAATTCCCTCCAATGTGTCAATTTTTAATGGCCATCCCTCGGATTACTATGCATTTTGCCAGCCATTAAAAACAGATGACACATCCGTTTTCCGCAAACTTTTGGTACATGAAAAGTGGAATGGTTGTGTGAATAAGGCCTCAGTAAATTCCCACCTTTTATGTCTATTTCATTCTAAGTCTGAGGCCACATGTTGTGGAAATGCCACAGGACAGTTTTCACAAATGTACGGACCCAATAGAAATCAAAGGATGCAAAATGGCTTGACCTCCATGTTACCGCCATTAAAAACTAATAAGTAGGTTGGGTCAAAAAAAGACCAATGAAATTCATCCATTTTTTCACAGACAGGTAAAAACTGATTCCTAATGGATGACACTAGGTTCACACCTGCATTTGGGTTTCCGTTCTTCGGGTCCATTTGGGTTTCCGAAAATCGGAAACCCAATCTGCTAAAAAGCGGTTACGCGCAGACCGCATAAACTATATAATGGGGTCTGCCCGATTTCTTCCCAAAAAATGCGGAGAGAAAAGTCTTGACACTGGGCCATGAAAAATGGAACGGATGTGGATCTGTAAAAAGTCACTTTGTTCTGCAGATAAGGCCTTTGTCTAAAGTGCACTTGAGTAAAATGTGCCAATATAACTAAGTAGTTCTCTTGTCCATGTGCCAGAAAAGCTCATAGCAGGCGTAGATTTATACCAGATTCTGTGTGGGGTCTGGAAAGCCTCGCCCCATCCTGCCATCCACTTTCTTGTCACTCTTAAAAATTTACGAGGGTTGCACAAAATGGCAAAAAAGTCAGATTTTTGTGCAAAAGTGACTTTTAAAACTCAGAAAAATTGAATTCGGAAATTATGGTATAGTATTGCTTACCACTCAAGATCTCTGCTTGCTCCAATTGAATGAAAAGATACTGGCATCCAAAAGCTGAAAACTTATGTACAGCTGACACAGGTGCAGGGCGCGTTACAGTGTGCCAAAGTCTCTCCCTACATGTCTGTTGATTGGGATACGATCAAGAGATTTTACTGCAAATATAGATATTTTTAATTCACAGACAGCAAGTAGAGGACAGAACTGCAATAGTACAGGGGGGGTTTGGAAATTTGGAAAACATCTTAAGTCTTTTTTTTAGCTCTGCTTCTCCTGAGCTGTTTCCGAATATTTGGTGATCAGTTTAGAAGTGTCTGTTAGGTCTATGGCGTCTTGCGGTCTGTTTTGCAGCGGAAGTCGCCTCTTATGGCGCTAATCTTAGAGCTGCCTTTGAGGCTTCTTTAGTCTCCTTTGTGATGTCTCTGCTGGTAATTGTATAGTAAAGGATTACCTCTGCCGTCCCATGTCTGCGCCCTCATTCAGGTGACCCGCCGCCTCATGAAGTGTCCTCTCGCTTCCTCTCTCTCCAGGTGGTTCAGCCAGAAGCTGGGATAAGAAGTGCGTCTTTGAAGGATTTGTGCCCAGAAGACAAGAGACGAATTGCAAATCTAATCAAAGAGCTTGCGAGGTGAGACGTCCCTCTACCGCCTGATCTTGGCGCTTAGCGAGACTTTACATGGCTTTCCAGGGTATGAGGATCAACAAACACTGTCATATCAGATGGAGATAACACGATTACACTGGAAATAGGGGATACAATAGCTCCGCAGTGAAGAGGTGTAGGACTTATGTAAAGATGAGGATCAGGCTTGGGTATAATGAGAATCTGAAGTGCTGTAACAGTAGATGTGCTACGTATCTGTCATATACCGCGGCGTGAACTCCACATAATGGCTTTGCCTACACTACTTATCATACTACAGGGGAGTTCACGCTAAAACTGTTTTGAGGGAGTAAAAAAAAAATCAACAGGGAGTCCTCCAGACTCTTGGTTTATGCTAAGGAAGTGTCCATATAGGTTTAGGACCTTGCATCTTCATGTCTTGTGGTTGGTGTATATAGACTACTATGCTTACCAGCAAATCCAGTCATACTTACACTGTGTTCCAAATTATTATGCAGATAATATTTTCTCATATTTTCCAAAATTACCTATATGAATTGCAGTCATTGTAATTTTCCAGTCATCAACTATTCGAGTATAATTGAAAGGTTTTTGAACAAACTGCCTATGATAACAGTATATTTAAAAAAAACAAAAAAAAAAAACACTCAAAATGCATGTTTTAAATTATTATGCACAGCAGAATTTGCAACCTTTTCATTTTTATTAAGAACAAAAAAATGGTCATTGTGAAATTCTAAGCATTAGCAGGTTATTACAAACTGAAATAAAACAGTTTTCAAGCCAAAACTTTATTCGAGGTGATGTTACATTTGCACATAGGACCCCTTGTTCGAAAGAAGCTTCTGAACTCTCTCGTCCATTGAATTTGTCAGTTTTTGGATGGTTTCTGCTTCAATTGTTTTGCATGAGGACAGAATACCCTCCCAGAGCTGTTGCTTAGATGTGAACTGCCTCCCGCCATCATAGACACTCCTTTTGATGATGCTCCAGAGGTTCTCAATGGGGTTGAGGTCAGGGGAGCATGGGGGCCACACCATAAAGTTTGTCCCCTTTTATGCCCATAGCAGCCAGAGATGCAGATGTGTTATTTGCAGCATGAGACGGTGCATTATCATGCATGAAAATGATCTTTCTGCGGAATGCATGGTTCTTCTTCTTGAACCATGGCAGGAAGTGCTGTTTGAGAAACTCCACATACATTATGGAGTTCATCTTTACCCCTTCAGGGATCCTAAAGGGGCCGACAATCTCTCTCCCCATGATTCCAGCCCAAAACATTACTCCACCTCCTGCTTGTTGGCGCCGTAGCCGTGTTTGCATGGGGTGTCCATCAACAAGCCATCCTCCACTCCATCCATCTGGACCATTGAGCGTTGCACAGCACTCATCGGTGAACAAAACAGTTTTGAAGTCAGTCTTCATGTATTGTTTGGCCCACTGGAGCCGTTTCTGCTTGTGTGCAGTGGATAGAGGAGGTCGACAGGATGGCTTACGCACAGCTGCAAACCTCTGAAGGACCCTGCATCTTGTTGTTCGGGGGGACGTTGGAGGCACCAGCAGCTTCAAAAACTTGTCTGCTGCTATGACAAGGCATTTTTGAAGCTGCTCTTTTAACCTGACGTAATTGCCTGTTGGAAAGAGTCCTCAATTTTCCCTTATCAGCACGCACACATGTGTGCTGTGAAGCAGCTACATACTTCTTGATTGTGCGATGATCACGATGAAGTGTCTTGGCAATGTTGATTGTAGTCATGCCTTGACCTAAACACTCCACAATTTGTTGCTTCTCAGCAGCCGACACATCCATTTTCTTTCCTATTTTGGCTGAAAATGTAGGCTGCTTAATAATGTGGGACAGCCTTCTTAAGTAGTCTTGCCTTTAATTGGACACACCTGCCAAACTAATTAGCACAGGTGTCTGCAATTGCTTTCAGTGATAAAGAGCCCTGACACACATCACCATCAATGAGTTTAACTGACAAACAAAAAAAATTCTTACCTTCTCACTCCTAAACACTTTTTGCATAATAATTAGGAACACAGTGTATTCTCTAGATGTTCTTGTTCTGCTGCTTTCCAGTCCTGAAACTAGGATATATAGATAGCTATTGGCTCTTTCTCAAGTACCTTGATGTCTTTATTGCCATGTGAAATGAAAGAGATCTGTCATTAATTGTGTAAAATTGGCCCAATTTTGCAATTATGAGCCCTACTTTGGTGCATTAGTTGTCTTTGTATCTTTCTGCTTTCCTGAATCTACATTGCACGGTCTGCATTGGACTGTGTAGGGGAATGACCCTTTGAAAAGCAGTCTAGTAAATGTGTGAATAAACTCAGCATTAGCAGGGTTAACAGAGGGATGACATAGCAGAAGCCTAGGAGCAGATGCTGCAGAATTGTTCCATGGGGAATATAAGTCTTTTCTAAAACAAGCATGTTGGAGAAGTGGCAACTCATACACTACATACAAGAACTGACAGATCCTCTATATACTACACCACACAGGAGAGAGGACAGAACCTCTATATACTACACCACACAGGAGAGAGGACAGATCCTCTATATACTACACCACACAGGAGAGAGGACAGATCCTCTATATACTACACCACACAGGAGAGAGGACAGATCCTCTATATACTACACCAGACAGGAGAGAGGACAGATCCTCTATATACTACACCACACAGGAGAGAGGACAGATCCTCTATATACTACACCACACAGGAGAGAGGACAGATCCTCTATATATACTACACCACACAGGAGAGAGGACAGATCCTCTATATACTACACCACACAGGAGAGATCCTCTATATACTACACCACACAGGAGAGAGGACAGATCCTCTATATACTACACCACACAGGAGAGACCCCAGATCCTCTATATACTACACCACACAGGAGAGAGGACAGATCCTCTATATACTACACCAGACAGGAGAGGGGAGAGATACTCTATATAATACAGGAGAGGGGGGGGGGGCCAGATACTCTATAAAACACCAGAGGGGGGGGGGGGGCGCGGGGGGTACTACACCACACGGGAGAGCCGACAGATCCTCTCTATACTACACCACACGGGAGAGAGGACAGATCCTCTATATACTACACCACACAGGAGAGAGGACAGATCCTCTATATATACTACACCGCACAGGAGAGAGGACAGATCCTCTCTATACTACACCACACGGGAGAGAGGACAGATCCTCTATATACTACACCACACAGGAGAGAGGACAGATCCTCTATATATACTACACCACACAGGAGAGAGGACAGATCCTCTATATACTACACCACACAGGAGAGAGGACAGATCCTCTATATACTACACCACACGGGAGAGAGGACAGATCCTCTATATACTACACCACACAGGAGAGAGGACAGATCCTCTATATACTACACCAGACAGGAGAGAGGACAGATCCTCTATATACTACACCACACAGGAGAGAGGACAGATCCTCTATATACTACACCACACGGGAGAGAGGACAGATCCTCTATATACTACACCACACAGGAGAGAGGACAGATCCTCTATATACTACACCACACAGGAGAGAGGACAGATCCTCTATATACTACACCACACAGGAGAGAGGACAGATCCTCTCTATACTACACCACACGGGAGAGCCGACAGATCCTCTATATACTACACCACACGGGAGAGCCGACAGATCTTCTATATACTACACCACACGGGAGAGAGGACAGATCCTCTATATACTACACCACACAGGAGAGAGGACAGATCCTCTATATACTACACCACACAGGACAGATCCTCTATATACTACACCACACAGGAGAGAGGACAGATCCTCTATATACTACACCACACAGGAGAGAGGACAGATCCTCTATATACTACACCACACAGGAGAGAGGACAGATCCTCTCTATACTACACCACACGGGAGAGCCGACAGATCCTCTATATACTACACCACACGGGAGAGCCGACAGATCCTCTATATACTACACCACACGGGAGAGCCGACAGATCCGCTATATACTACACCACACGGGAGAGCCGACAGATCCTCTTTAACCTTGCATATAAAACATTCTGTAGCTTTCTAATGTGTTTGCTTTCAATTCTGCATGCCCAGATGTTGCTGTCAGTGAAAAGAAACATTCTTACTTCTCACAGCTGAGGGTTTGGACACTCATCTTTGGCAAAATAAAGGGCAATTACACCCATCTACACTAGAAAACTTACATTGATGCGTCAATAAATTGCCCCCAGTATGCTATCCCGTTTACTTCAGCAGTCACCTGATGAACCTGCAGCGGGTGTTAGAGCGGGAGTTGTAGTTTTCCAACAGCAAAAGAACCACAGAAGATACAGCTATTATCATTGCCCATTTACTGCCAGGTCTCAAGTCCCATCAGAAGACGCATGGTTAATGACTAGAGACTCCTCATCCCGCTGTATTATGATTCGGGTGGAGGGGAGGTTTAATAAGATCCCAGTGAACTCTGCGCCTCTGAGAATATATTTACCTCTAATTGCCTGCTGGGGTCACCTGATAAATTAGCTGTTGCCCTCCCACTGCGGAAATCGAGCGTCTCCAGCCGTTCGCCCGCTCACTGCTCTTATCTAAGTGCTATTGAGAGGCTTCGCCATCCTGGATTGAGAACAGAGACTTGAAAGATGTTGGGTTTAGATTTTTTTTATTATGCTAATTTTATGCACAAATTATGCAAATGTGTACTTGAATAATAGGGACTCACTTCTGTCATTTCAGAAGAGGGGCCTCTCTCCTCTTTCCTATGTACAGATTTTTGCTGTGTCCTTCTAGTTCGATAGTCCAGAAATCCTACTAGTACTTAAGACATCGTCTTTCCTGGTTAAATGGGGGGAAAAGTTTGACAAATGGCTCAGAATTGGTTAAAAAATAAAATGAGCAGATTTCCTCAACCTGGTGCTGTTCTATTCCTGGTGCTGTTCTATTCCTGGTGCTGTTCTATTCCTGGTGCTGTTCTATTCCTGGTGCTGTTCTATTCCTGGTGCTGTTCTATTCCTGGTGCTGTTCTATTCCTGGTCCAGTGTTGTTTAGGTCCCCCGTCGGACGGTATTTCCTGGTTCCTCTTGATTTACAGGAAGTGTGGCTCGGCCAATCGTTGGCATGGGAGGGTAATTACAGTAGCTAGTGATTGGCTGAGGAGTCACTTCCTCTGCATTGAGAGGACGTAGAGACCAGTGGGGAATTTGGAAAGTGATAGAAGGGGGTTCAGGGAAATGAATATTGCTGCTTTTTTTTCTTTTTTTAAATTTTTTTTAAATTCTGCGTTGTCATGGGGGTCACCTCGTGTAATCTTTTGGGCTCAAAAGCAGAGTCCATTACATACACAGAGGATGTCGACCTTAAATCCTTTTGTTTTAGGACATGGTAGCAGGCGGTTGTCGCAATGTCAACCCTTTAAAGGGAGTCTGTCAGCGGTAAACTGGTTAGAAGCCTGACGACAGTGCCACAGTTTCCACATATGCCTGTTATTCAGCCCCATTTTTATGTAAATCAGAATGTTGTTCATATGCAAATGAACAGGGAGTGCTTTCTGGGAATATCGAGATGAGTCAGAGCCCAGACAACCTAAGACACACCCCTAAAGAACTTCCCCTACTTTGCATATTAATAAAAAATTGCTTTACATCAAAATGGGGCCCTAATGCTGAATAACAGAGGCATATTTGGAAACTGTAGAATCACCTCTACAAGGTACTGATATTAGGTTTATAACCAGTTTACTGCTAACATACTCCTCAGTATGCATTTCAACTAAGATGGATTTACCTCAGTAATTGGATTGACCTCAGTAATGCTACTCAGCACTGGTTATCAGTTTCTGGCTATTGATGGCCTATCCTTAAGAGAGGTTATCAGTATTAGATCTGCAGGGGTCCCCCATACATCAGCTGTACCAGGACAGCACTGCGCCCGGTAATGTTTACGTTTCGAGAGCCACATTGCTCACTTGCTATACAAACTTTAGCGGCGGATTTGGTACTGCAGCGCTGCCCCATTGAATTCTGTGGTTCAGTACTGCAGTACCTACACCGACTGCTACACTTTGTACATCAAATTCTATGGGACAGCACTGCAGTACCTACACCCGCTGCTACAGCGAGTGAGCAGCGCTGTTCCTGGCATGTAAACATTACCGGGCGTGATGCTTATCTGCGGGGGTCCCAGATGTCTCCCACCGTTCTAATATTGATGACGAAACTAGATAATTCCGCAACATGGGGCCTCAGCCTTAAAGGATTTTTCCCACTAAGACAACTTTATGTATCCACAGAATAGGAGATAACTGTCTGATTTCTGGTGGTCCCATAACTGGGATTCCTACTGTTTATGGGAATGAGCGCCCCATGTGCCCCCATTTGATTGAAGAACTGGTCACGAATATTTTCTCAGTGCCGTCCATCTCTGTGGCGACAACTGAGCGTCTTTATGGCAGTTCCATGTAGATGAATGGAGCAACACCCCTGATCTAGGAATCTCTGGGAATCTTAGCAGTTGGACCTCCAATAATCGGACCCTTATCCCTATTCCCCTTTCTTTTTGGGGAATGTCCTTCTAGCTATACTTTAACATAAGGTAAGGGAGGACACATCTGTACAAGTTGTACGTCCTTCATAGCAAGTCTCAGATCTGTGTGCAGGTTCCCCTACAGGAGACTTGCCTGAACACCTTATATTGTCACAAGTTGTAGAAGAAAGTTTCTAATTTGTCCTCTCAGGTTCTCCTGTGCCCAGCGTCCTGTGAAAGATTGCGTCTAGACCCCGGGAGCATAGCGATGACCTAGATCTGGGCAAAGATGTCAAATAACACATTAGATTCCTAATATTGGACTGTCAGGAGAGTAAGACAGGTTGCTCTTTCGTGCCCATATTTAGCACATAATTGATCTTTCAGCGCGCGCTTTGCTGGAACAGGTGGCGAGAGGTAGCGGTCGTGATGGATAACTCTGCTTAATACGCTGCCTGAGTTATGTGCTTCCATGTTGGATACAGAGAGGCGCAGCCGAAATTATCTCATTTAGATTAGGGAGTTCGGCTGAGCATCTAAAGCGCAATAGATTGTGCGGCTCGGCCATCTCTCACGCTATTAACTCTGTGCTTAATATTTAGTTAGCAATAAAATGCACCATTAAGTGACATGCGAATTCCATAAAGGAATCATTGCTTTGTGAAAGGCTTTAGCATTCAGATGCCCTTCTCCTGTGCTGCGCGCCAGGTGTTTTTTAGGAAGTATCTTGTGTAAGTGCAGTCTTTAACCTCTTCACTGCTGGAAATGCTGATCTGCAAACATCAGCTCAGTGCATTAAGTTTATAATAGTGCTATACTGCCCTTCCCAATGATGTATAATAAAGAGATCTGCAGGCTGTAGTAAATATGTAATTGTTGATTTTTTTTCCCCTGTTGTTTTTTTTTTTTTTTTTTTTTTTTTTTTAGTATTTATACCATCAGTATACCGATGGTACCTGAGTTTTCATTAAAAATTGAAATATGTGCAGGGTCTTGCTTTGCAGTCTGTTCATACATTCAGTTTTTCTGCTGCTAATAGCCCCTTTATAGCTGCAGCACATTTTCCTTTTGTCTCTGAGACAGGGCGTGTACATAGCCTTCCCATCCCTTACTACTACTACTGGATTCCTTACATGTAATTCTTCCAGCAGTAACTGTAAAATAGCAAACAAATAGCTAAGAAACCTCAAATGAACAGACTATGGGAGATCCAGGGACCCTGGATTACAAAGCTAAAAAGATCCCTGATGCAGAAATAGAGAAATCTGAGCAAAATCAGGAAAGCTACTTACTGTCTAACATCCCATCAGCAATAACACAAGCAGCTAGACAGAAGTATATTCTCTCCTTATACTTACTGTGCGCAGCTGCAGACTCCTCTGTGCAATGTACAGGCAGGGAAAAATGTGTGGAAACGTGCAGAGGTTGTGAAGAGAGACCTGCTCCTCCCCCCTCCACTCACTGTGTTACCATATTGCTCCTGCTTGTTTCTGAAGATGTACCTTCCCTAGTAACAGGAAGTGAGCAGCAAAATAGGAGAACTTTAGAGAAGTTTTTCAGGCAGAAAACTGAAACCTTTTTAAATAAAGTTCATTCAGGCCTGTTCACACGACAGAATCTGCCACTTGAGGCGGATTCTACCCCAAAATCCGTGGCAGATTCCACCATGATTTTGGGGCGGAAAATGAAGAAGAATCTGAGGTGAAGGTGCTCCTCAAATTACTACTCTTTATCTGAAGTATGAATTTAGAGGCCCCGTCATATCCTCTCACAACTACAAGTGACTGTGTATCTTTGCCGCAGACTCCAGAGCAGGATAGTGCCCACTAAGTAGTTCACTAGTATTAGGTGATGAATCCAATGGCACTGGCTAAATAGGAGAAGCAAGAAATGAGGGAAAAAAAGGTTCCATAGTTGAAGGTGTGCAGTTTTGTGAGGATGTTACAGGTGGACTTGTCACCACCCTTGTTTATTGTAATAAATAACTGTATTTGCCAAAAAAACGATTCTGCAACATCCTCTGTTAGGATGGGTTATTAAAAAGGACCTTTCACATCCTCTGACACCGGCGGTATTATATACCGCTAGAAAGCTAACAGTGCGCTGAATTTAGCATGGCTGCTAATAGTTTCGGCACCAATATCCTTTTACCATCAGAAGGATGGGCCTTAAAGGGGTTTTCCAGGCAAAAAAAACTTTTTTTTTTTTTTTAAAGACTGTTAGTGGGTTAAGTACACTCAAATACCTTCAGCAGTGTTTTGAGTGCTTTCTGGATTTCTCTGGGCTGAGCTCCTGGCATCCTCTGCATTTGTTTACATGGGTAGCTTCCTGCTCTCCTATTCTATAACTACCATGATGCATTGCTCTTCACTCACATCCTTCCCCTCTCTCTCCCCCCCTTCCTCTGTCACACCCCCCTCCCTGTTTCCCTAGCTAGTCCGTGGACTACTAGCCCTAACTATCTAACTCAGCACCTCCCCCCCCCCCCCACCCCATCATACTTGCCTGTCTTCCTGTTGGGATCTTCTTGGCGCGGGAGATCCTTCTGTTCTTCTCGTCTGCCGCGCCTGCGCAATAGAGCAGGAGTGCTCCTGCTCTGTTGCGCAGGCGTGAGAGGCTGGCTTGTTCTCCTTCACATCTGCTAGAACCTGCAGATGGCTCTATTGCACAGTCACCGGCAGAAGTAAAGGAAGTGACGATTTGTGCCCAGAAGATCACATGAAGACAGCTAAGTATGATGGAGTGGGGGGAGTATTGGTGACATTCTATTTCCAGAGATGGGGATACGGAATGTCACCGGTTGATCAGAAAATGTGCCTGGGCGGTCACATGAACACCACAGGGATATGGGTACATATAGAGTGCCTTGCGAAAGTATTCGGCCCCTTGAACTTTTCAACCTTTTGCCACATTTCAGGCTTCAAACATAAGGATATAAAATTTTAATTTTTTGGTGAAGAATCAACAACAAGTGGGACACAATCGTGAAGTGGAACGAAATTTATTGGATATTTTAAACTTTTGAAAAGTGGGGCGTGCCAAATTATTCGGCCCCTTAAGTTAATACTTTGTAGCGCCACCTTTTGCTGTGATTACAGCTGCGAGTCGCTTGGGGTATGTCTCTATCAGTTTTGCACATCGAGAGACTGAAATTCTTGCCCATTCTTCCTTGGAAAACAGCTGGAGCTCAGTGAGGTTGGATGGAGAGCGTTTGTGAACAGCAATTTTCAGCTCTTTCCACAGATTCTCGATTGGATTCAGGTCTGGACTTTGACTTGGCCATTCTAACACCTGGATACGTTTATTTGTGAACCATTCCATTGTAGATTTTGCTTTATGTTTGGGATCATTGTCTTGTTGGAAGATAAATCTCCGTCCCAGTCTCAGGTCTTTTGCAGACTCCAACAGGTTTTCTTCCAGAATGATCCTGTATTTGGCTCCATCCATCTTCCCATCAATTTTAACCATCTTCCCTGTCCCTGCTGAAGAAAAGCAGGCCCAAACCATGATGCTGCCACCACCATGTGTGACAGTGGGGATGGTGTGTTCAGGGTGATGAGCTGTGTTGCTTTTACGCCAAACATATCGTTTTGCATTGTGGCCAAAAAGTTGGATTTTGGTTTCATCTGACCAGAGCACCTTCTTCCACATGTTTGGTGTGTCTCCCAGGTGGCTTGTGGCAAACTTTAAATGAGACTTTTTATGGATATCTTTGAGAAATGGCTTTCTTCTTGCCACTCTTCCATAAAGGCCAGATTTGTGCAGTGTACGACTGATTGTTGTCCTATGGACAGACTCTCCCACCTCAGCTGTAGATCTCTGCAGTTCATCCAGAGTGATCATGGGCCTCTTGGCTGCATCTCTGATCAGTCTTCTCCTTGTTTGAGATGAAAGTTTAGAGGGACGGCCGGGTCTTGGTAGATTTGCAGTGGTCTGATACTCCTTCCATTTCAATATGATCGCTTGCACAGTGCTCCTTGGGATGTTTAAAGTTTGGGAAATCTTTTTGTATCCAAATCCGGCTTTAAACTTCTCCACAACAGTATCACGGACCTGCCTGGTGTGTTCCTTGGTCTTCATGATGCTCTCTGCACTTTAAACAGACCCTGAGACTATCACAGAGCAGGTGCATTTATACGGAGACTTGATTACACACAGGTGGATTATATTTATCATCATCAGTCATTTAGGACAACATTGGATCATTCAGAGATCCTCACTGAACTTCTGGAGTGAGTTTGCTGCACTGAAAGTAAAGGGGCCAAATAATATTGCACGCCCCACTTTTCAGTTTTTTATTTTTTACAAAAGTTTAAAATAACCAATAAATTTCGTTCCACTTCACAATTGTGTCCCACTTGTTGATTCTTCACTAAAAAATTAAAATTTTATATCCTTATGTTTGAAGCCTGAAATGTGGCAAAAGGTTGAAAAGTTCAAGGGGGCCGAATACTTTCGCAAGGCACTGTACACTTTTGCTAAAGTAAGTCATTTAGAAAGTAGACCGGAGGGAGGGTGTTTAGATTACTGTAGAAACTGCATTTTATCCCGGACAACCCCTTTAAAGCCTATCATCATCTGACAGTACAAGGCTATTGAAGAGTACGGTCGGGGGCGTTCCTTGCCGCCCACCGATGACGCTAGGCTGTAAGGCCTGCCCTTATGACAGTGAAGGGATATCAGTGCCGAAACTATCGGCACCAATATCTAAGGTGCCGGGGGTGCATACCAGGAAATCTGAGTTCAGCACACTGTCAGCTTTCTAGCGGTATGTAATACTGCCGGTGCCAGAGGACGTGAAAAGTTCTCTTTTATGTCTGTTACCAGTTGGTGGCATGTTCATGCATGACCTGACATTGTCCAATCAGTGCTATCCGTGCCAGACTATGTAGGTACATACCTCTTTTATGATGGACAATAGTAATGCCCAGTTGGCAATTTAAGCATACATATCCAAGAGGAACAACAGAGGAACAGCACCATGTGTAAAATATGAAAATGATGCTCCTGAGTTTTTTCATAAAAAAACGCAATGAAGTTGAAAAATGAAAGGAGCTCAGTAGGAGACAGAACAGAGGAAAAGTCCTTGAGAACAGAATGGCAACTAAAATCAAGGGTCCATGTTTCGCGGTAAGAGCTAAGACTACGTCCCTGCCTGCTGGCATTGTGGTCTATTCTGATGAGCCCCTTGACCTGATGTGTGCTATGACCCCATTCTCCGCCTTGCTTGCCACATTTTGTGAATATCGGTGGAGTAGGACAGGGATGCCTGAGCCTGATATATTTGTTATAACTCACGCCTGTTTTCTGGACATTTAATAATGTACATTTACACAAATTCCTAACTGGTGTAGATCCCGTGTCTAGTGCACCGGTGTGCGCCTGATCTATGAAGGGGCCAGAACCATGCCCTATACCTGTCCAGACCTTTATTAAGACTTAATAAATCTGCCCCCGTGTCTTTAAAAGAAGCAATTTAGGGAAAACCATCACAGAAAATTTCCATAAACACAGTTTTTATTGTGGTAGCATTCTGCCGTTTGAGTTACTACACCAATACCTATGTATATACCTATGAGACGGTGACCCTTGAGAAATTTTTATTAGACATCTGTGGGAGAGGTGATAAATGGATGATCGTTCTGATCTCCACCATCATGAGTGGGATTTCTGCCTCTGCTCCCAGCCACACGTGAACCACTGGTCTATTCAGATAGTGAACTAGCGCTGGCTATCTACATCAATCCATAAAGTCGGTGTGGTGTGGATGCTCAGCCCCTACTCCATTCATATGGGGGACACTGAACCTCCTGTTCTTGTGATCATAAGGATCCCAGCTTCACTGTGTGTCCCAGAAGTGCAGTCATTTTCCTCCTAGAAGTCTTCTGACAATCTGCAAGACAACTGTCTGCAGCAGGAGCCTGGTCTCCATTCAGACAAAATATTAAGCCCTGCCGCTAGCTGAAGGTGGAAGAAATCGACAGGAGATTACCCTGCGTGCACTGCAGAAACTGTGCGTGTGTGCTTGGTCAGTGTGCTGCCTGTTTTTTCATGGCTACCACACTGATCTGTTATTTTCTGTGGCCCCCATACAAACGCCTTGTATTGATCCCGCACAAGCGTTGTGTGCATGTAGCCTAAGCAGCACAGTCGTGACAACACATCCAGACTGTACAGCAGGTAACTGTTTCTTTATATCTGCTCCCTTTCTCAGTCCCATTTACTAGTCAGGGAATACCAGGCGATATCAGCTCTGAAGCCTGCAAGTTGTGAATGCAGCAGTGAACTATTTCATTCATTTCATTCAAAAGTTACTTTATTTCATTCTATAACCCGGAAACTAATGTTCAAAGAACTTTGCACAAGAACTTCTCAGTATGTGTGGCTGTTTGGTTTTTGAGACCCATTTTAGGGGCCGCGGGGCATAACGCTGTGGTAGCATTAGTGTATGGTGTTGCAGCCTTGTCCTGTTCACTTGAACATAGTTAAAACTGATAAGGCCTTCCAAGCAGCTTATTGGTGAGGGTACTGAGAGCTGGACCCCCACCCATCTTATCATCACCCCGTGAAAGCCCTTTAATTCCCAGAGAACCCGCTTTGCTGCTAGAGTTGTACTGGTGCGTGTGTCAGATAGTGCTCCGGGTCAGGGCTCTGTACTGTAGTCGACTCCATGGATTGCTCAGTTCTTGTATGGTTTCTTACTTTGTAGTGTCTGCATCTTTTGTACTCTGCACTGACATCTCTAACCCCTTCTCTTTCCAGGGTGAGCGAGGAGAAGGAGGTGACTGAGGAGCGTTTAAAGAGCGAGCATGAGTCATTCGAGAAGAAGATTCGACATTTGGAGGAACAGAACAACCTCATTGCTACAGAGCGGGAAGATATCCTTTTTGTCTTCATATATTTACCCGCACCCCCTCCCCCCCCGTTCCACTCGGCTCTGAGTTATAATTGTACTAATTTATGGAGAGGAATAAATCTGCATGTGTTTCCATTCAGTAGCATGACTTATCAGCATGGGACGCTGCCTGCGTTCGGCTGGAAACGGCTTTCCAGCTGTTCCCTCCATGCTTTCCTTCTATGAAATCGACATTTGTCAACATGAATTTCCCATTCCCGCCTGCTGAACAGGAACACTTTCCATAAGGATAGTGGGCCTCCGAATCGCTCTGCATTGCCTCATTTTAATCAGATTGTAGGATACATTCACATCGCACCCCGCAGGCTGCCAAGTGTTAATCTGATTAACTCTTACACGGCATGGCCATATCCCAGCATGGAAGCCTTGGCCTGCAGGTCTCCTGGCATTTTATAGCGGCTATTATGGCTGACAGTGACCTGAGAACGTTTTACTGTAAATCACTGGACGCTTTACTGCTAAGCAGATGCCTCTAGTTATGTTCTGAGGAGCAGCATCTCATTGGTGAGTAGCTGTTTCTGGTCAGTGGTGGGCGCTGTTTAGAACTTTATACATTATTTTTTCCTGATATGGAGCTATATAATAATAGACAACTGAGGATGTAATGGGAACCTCTCACCGAATTCTAGATAGCTATCCATTTCAGCTAATTCACCCCCGACAGATGGTGGCCGGGGAGGCCATTAAAGTGTACTTGGTATTTTGTTTGACTTTTCTGGGATAAGCTGTCATGTGTTTGTGCACATGAGGAGTAATGCTATTTCTGCTCATTATAATGCCTTATATTCTGCAGCTTTTAGCAGTTTTCCTCCCCATGCTGTATCTATATTTGCAGTCCTCTGAGACTAGCTGCCATACACGACACTCAGTAAGAAGAGGAGAATCTGCTCTATAATGGTTTCTCTCTCTCAGAAACAGCCCCAGGGCCTTGCAGGACATATGTAGAGTAGTACTTAACCACGCTGGTCGTTGTAAATAAACTGCTTTGGTTCTGTTAGAAAGCTTCTGTTCAGCTCCAGCTTCAGTCTAAACCTCGCTTTCTTCTTTTATCTCCTGCACTTGCTGCTCTCCCTTCTCTACAGACTTATATAGATATGGGTCATGTGATCTGCTGTACCTCTTGAGACAAAGCTGTGAGTTTCACAGTGAAATAGTAACTTGGCAGAGGTACGAGGTGTTGGGAAAGAGGCATTTCTGTCTGATAAGATATATGACACAGTTTCTTATAATCGCCTTTTCATTTATGTAGTTTATTGAAAGGACCGTTCCTGTTTATAGTATTATAGCATTGCATGTTAGCTGTTCAGATCATTGTCCGTCCATGTAATACTAGCACAAACTGAATCTGTCAGGCCACTCCTCTCTTGGGACTGACCTCTGACATCAGTGTGACCTAATAGAACATATCGACAGGGGTTGTCCTTTATGCAACAAGCCCTTTTAATGTGTTGATCCTGGTTATGCTTGAATTAACTGCAATACCTAATAGCCCGTCACCCTACTATAATGGGTTTCTATGTGTCTCTGTGATGGATGAGAACAACGGACATTAAGTAATGGTAGTGTGAACCTACCCTAATCTGTGGTGGTCTCTACGACTGGATCCTAATCAGTCAAGAGTTACTAGATTAGGAAATCAGGATAAGCGGAGTATGGCGGACTAAATGGGTCTGGCCTCAGCTATGAGTTGTCTATAGACTGTATATTATTTATTAGTACGGGTGTGATATACAATATTCATATGAACATGAAGGGAGGGGATGACAAGTGAGGACAGGTTTGGTACATCAGACTGGTTTCAATTGTCCAATGGTGTAAATTATTATAGCCTATTATAAGGTTGATTCCTGGTTACCACATGGCCACCATTTCTCCAGGACGTCTTCTCCTCTATTTGGGTCTTCTTGGTGACTTCTTCAAAATGTCTGTGATTATGTCCGTACATCTTCATTTTGGTGTACATCTAGTCCTCTTGTGTGTCTATGGGATTATCAAGTGTTTGGCAATAAGGTTTTCCAGAGCCTTTAGTATTGAAGTCGATGCTTAAGAACCTCTTGTGTTTTTGGATTTCTCTGTGACGTGACTATCCCGTGGGGGTCTTCTGGTCTTGTGGCCTCTTTTCCTTTGATGGTTGGGGTCTTCTTAAAATGTTTGGAATGAGCTGAAATAAAACTAGTCAATGGCATGTCTATTGGAAGCCTCATTGTCCAGCTTATGCTGCCATACATGCTTCTGAGCATCTATAATATGCAATAGCATCTGATGTACTGCCCAGTTTATGGAGTTGTACAGGATTTTAAAGCATGGCTGCTTGGTTGAAAAAACAGCACCACATCTGTACACAGGTTGTGTGTGGTATTGCATCACACCATCATTTTAATAGAGCTGAGCTGCAATACTAGACCCAAACAGTAGAGGCATTGGAATATTTCTTAAAGAAAGCAGCTACAGTGGGGAAAAAAAGTATTTAGTCAGCCACCAATTGTGCAAGTTCTCCCACTTAAAAAGATGAGGCCGGCCTGTAATTGTCATCATAGGTAGACCTCAACTATGAGAGACAAAATGAGAAAACAAATCCAGAAAATCACATTGTCTGATTTTTAAAGAAATTATTTGCAAATTTTGGTGGGAAATAAGTATTTGGTCAATAACAAAAGTTCATCTCAATACTTTGTTATATATCCTTTGTTGGCAATGACAGAGGTGAAACGTTTTCTGTAAGTCTTCACAAGGTTGGCACACACTGTTGCTGGTATGTTGGCCCATTCCTCCATGCAGATCTCCTCTAGAGCAGGGATGTTTTGGGGCTGTTGCTGGGCAACACGGACTTTCATCTCCCTCCAAAGGTTTTCTATGGGGTTGAGATCTGGAGACTGGCTAGGCCACTCTAGGACCTTGAAATGTTCTTACGAAGCCGCTCCTTCGTTGCCCTGGCGGTGTGCTTGGGATCATTGTCATGCTGAAAGACCCAGCCACGTTTCATCTTCAATGCCCTTGCTGATGGAAGGAGGTTTGCACTCAAAATCTCACGATACATGGCCCCATTCATTCTTTCATGTACACGGATCAGTCGTCCTGGTCCCTTTGCAGAGAAACAGCCCCAAAGCATGATGTTGCCACCCCCATGCTTCACAGTAGGTTTGGTGTTCTTTGGATACAACTCAGCATTCACTCTCCTCCAGACACGACGAGTTGTGTTTCTACCAAACAGTTCTACTTTGGTTTCATCTGACCATATGACATTCTCCCAATACTCTTCTGGAACATCCAAATGCTGTCTAGCAAACTTCAGACGGGCCCGGATATGTACTGGCTTAAGCAGGGGGACACGTCTGGCACTGCAGGATCTGAGTCCCTGGCGGTGTAGTGTGTTACCGACGGTAGCCTTTGTTACGTTAGTCCCAGCTTTCTGCAGGTCATTCACTAGGTCCCCCCATGTGGTTCTGGGATTTTTGCTCACCGCTCTTGTGATCATTTTGACCCCACGGGGTGAGATCTTGCGTGGAGCCCCTGATGGAGGGAGATTATCAGTGGTCTTGTATATCTTCCATTTTCTAATTATTGCTCCCACAGGTGATTTCTTCACACCAAGCTGCTTGCCTATTGCAGATTCAGTCTTCCCCAGCCTGGTGCAGGTCTACCATTTTGTTTCTGGTGTCCTTCCACAGCTCTTTGGTCTTCACCATAGTGGAGTTTGGAGTGTGACTGTTTGAGGTTGTGGACAGGTGTCTTTTATACTGATAACAATGTCAAACAGGAGCCATTACTACAGGTAATGAGTGGAGGACAGAGGAGCCTCTTAAAGAAGTTGTTACAGGTCTGTGAGAGCCAGAAATCTTGCTTGTTTGTAGGTGACCAAATACTTATTTTCCACCATAATTTGCAAATAAATTCTTAAAAAATCCGACTGTGATTTTCTAGATATGTTTTCTCATTTTGTCTCTCATAGTTGAGGTCTACCTATGATGACAATTACAGGCCGGCCTCATCTTTTTAAGTAGGAGAACTTGCACAATTGGTGGCTGACTAAATACTTCCCCCCCCCCCCCCACTGTATGTTTTACTAATCCTGAACAACCCCTTTAAATGTGATCTCTTTCCTGTTATCAGCCATTTCAAGCCCAGGAGAGTGCTCCAGCCCTGAGTACCACCAGAAATCTATATGTCCACATGTGACTGATATTGGGCACTCTTGTAGTACTCCTGCACAATATAGCTAGAGCGACAGTGTAGAAGTGCGACATTATTCACCTGTTTATTTTTTTGGAATGTGCCCCTTGGCTCCCCCACCCCCCCATTATTTATTTTATTCATTTATATAGCAACAACATATTCCACAGTGTTGTACATGGTATTACTGACCTCAATCTCTGTGCTCAGTAGAACTAACAATATAAATTCCCTATTACCCTATATTATTAGTATGTTAGGGATGACATATTAAAGGGGTTTCTGGGGTTGAAATATTCAAGGCCCATCCTTAGGATAGGCTATCTGTTTCTCCATGGTGGGTGTCCAAATCCCAGGACCCTACAGATCAGCTGATGTGGCCAGTGACATCATGCTCATTTGACATGTGGCCTGTGCGCACCTCCATCATGTGCAAATGAATGTTCCTCAGCTGCAATACCAATCAAGGCCACTATGCAATGTACGGAACTGTACATGATCTGTCTGAATGCTGCAGTCTCTGCAAACAGCTGATCGGTAAGGGTTTTGGACCCCTACTAATCTGACGTTATTGTCCTGTGATAAGTAGAGGATTTCAATGTCTTGCCCTATATTTGCACAACAGTAAACATCAGCCAATTAATCTGTAAATGGGGACTATTCTCTTGACCAATGATTTGACAGTCTGTGACATATAGGGTCTTGCTCTACTTTTGTCTGTTCTCACGTTTCCCTCCATGCATTGCAATGTATGGGGGATTCATGAAAATAACCACCACTTGGGTGCCAAACGGCCATGAAAAATTGACTTTTTTTTTTTTTTTTTTTTTTGCAGCCGTTTTCACCCTTGGTCATCTGAAGGTAGGCTTGGGAAATTCCTCATACTGTCAGAATGAATAATTTTTCTTCCGTGTTTTTTTTTTCTTCTTTTTTTGTCTTACAAGCTATACAAATGATCGCACATTTCCAGCGCCGCCATCAAAGCAATCGCATTTGTTTCTTTATTTTTCACCCCCTATGCGAAGCGTGCCGATTCCAATGCAGATTTCTCCATCATCCTGTGTACAAGTTTCCTGCTATAATACCCCGAGGTGCCAGCGCGCCGCGAGATAGATGACGCCTGCTTATATTTCCCTACCAAGCCTCGAGTATTACAATACCCCAACATTTTTTTTTTCAAGAAAAACTACCGAGAAGGGATCCATTTTTTATTTTATTTTTATTTTTTTTTCCATCGCCCACCCCCCCACCTTGAATGATTCTCATTTTCATTATCGTAAAATAATTGATGGAGTTTCGCTGACTTGCGGCAGTAATGAGGTCTAAGCGTAATAATGCACTCCTTTCTAATAACTGAGCACTGCTGGCGTTTAAAAGCCTCCTAAATCAGTAGCTTTACTATGAATTTATTAGCGCTTTTTTGGCATTAGCTTTAATAGTAGTTATTTACATAAGCGTACATCCCATTAACCGCCATCAGGGCTGGAAAACATGCTGAACTGTTCATATTTTCATATAATTATTGAACATAATGGTTTCATTTGCATTTCTAAACCGCGATGCCGCTGTCAGGCTTCGGAAATAGTGCCTCGACGCAGTCCCTATTTCACAGACGCTTATTTGACATCATTACATTTTATGCTAATCTGCATCCCTTGGATCCCATCAGAAGGACAGATGCTGATACTGTAATATACGGCTCCCTCGTCCCATTGCCCCACTGATACTCCGAGGCCGATTAGCGGCTCTCAAGTACTTTTACCTATGTCGAAATGTGAAATGGATTGCGCTACGCTCCGTCAGGAAGCGGAGACGGGGAGGCCACTATTGTACTGTGCTTGGCAGACGGAGCAGTGTAGTTCAGTACCATAGGACTAGGACTGCTATCCAAATGCCCCCCACCCCCCGTATATAGGCCAGGATAGAGAGCACTCTGAATAGTACAGGATAAGTCATCAGTATGTGATCTGTGGCGGTCCAACACCTGAACACTGCACAGATCAGCTTTTCTGGCAGCCTCCGGGCGCTGGAAGTTACAGCAGTGTATGGGAAGTGGAGAAGTCTATTCCGCTATGTAGTGGGGGGACGGCAGCTCAGTGCCTATTGCTTCCATAGGAGCAGCTTGCACAGTCTTCCTAGATACTTTGGCAGCTAATGTGCCCGCAGCAAGAACAGCTAATCTTTGCAGGGGTCCAGGTGTTGGGCCCCTACATGTCCTATACCACTGTGGATAGGTCATCAGTATGAAATATACATTAGGGGCCAGAAAACCCCTTTAAGAGGATGTGCACACAGCGGAATTTCAAGCGGTCGTGTAGTACCTGCAATGCTAAGCCAAAACCTAGCCTTGGCACTCCGTGGCGGGATTGCACATGTTTAGCCTCACTTACTGTGTCAGTCTTCTCCCCAGTTGACATTAAAATTGTATTGAGAACCAGACCTCAAATTTGTGATGTATATCATTTCAATTGGGCTGGTTCCTCTACAAAGGGTCCATAATATAGACAGGATGCACAATGATCTGCAGGGATTTAGCTCTCTGTTAATGCTATCCATGTCCCTGGATACTTATCCAGATCCTGTACTCTCGGCGCTGGTGCATATTTATTTTTTTTTAATTTTTTTTTTTTTTTTAGTGAAGCTGGAGTAGTACACCTTGGCTTCAGCGCGCATGCGCCGGATCTAAGATGCAATCGCAGTGAAGCCAGGGTGTATGTCCCTGGCCTCATTGAAGAACTGTGCAGGTGGTAGGAGTACCACGAATGAGTCCAATGTGACACATTGGACTCCTCTGTAGGTAAGTGTAAAGGGGTGTTTTTGTTTTTTTTTGTTTTTTTTTGTATCCCATGTTAACCTGACAGGTTCCCTTCTAAAGGGAGTCTTCCCTCAGACAGTTGTATGGGTGCAGGCGCTTTCCATGTGCGGTTTATTGTAAACACGCACACAGACCAACAATACTCAGCTCTGAGTATTATCCCTTAGGCTCCATGCACATGTCCAAGGGTCCGTTCCGTTCAGATGAAAATAGAGCAAGTCCTGTCGTGCTCCGTTTTATCGGGACGGATTGGAAGCCCCCATAGATGTGAATACGTAATGGAATGCACTCTGATGTCACTGAGCATCATCCGTCTCCGTTCCGCCGCAAAATCTGCCTTGCTTGGTGTCCTGCTAATGAGATCCATAGACACAACTTTTGAGATACTATAATACCCCCCTCCTCTTCCCCAGATCCAGCACAAGAAGTGTGTGCGGCATGGGCTTCGCATTGTGTGTGTGTACACGCCGTTCGCTCTCCATGGTGCTCGGCCCACAGCTTTATCATCGCGACTGCAGACTTAACAAGTGACTCGCTGGCATTAAGTCCACATGCCGCACCTCCCAGTGTAAGTTGCTTGGAGCAAAGCTTCAAAGGGGATTGTGCCACTTTGAAGATTGGAGCTTAGAATACGACTTGAAAGATTTGTGATGGACCTACTGTGAAACCGAGTGCAGTCTAATTTTCTTTTTTGTAATATGTTTTGAAACTTTTTTTTTTTTTTTTCCTCCTTCAGCCTCCCCCTCCCCCTACTTCCTATCTCTTCACTTTCTTCCAAGTTGTTCATGTAATTGGTGGGAAAGACTTTTTGCTTCAAAAGAACCTTTTATCATATTATTAACTTCTGCCGCTTGGGGAAATCTTACGTCCTGATTCATGTCTTTTAAGACTCGCGTCCTGCAAATGTCCTGCCGCACACCAGATGGTTAATTCTTCAGCTTTTGTTGGGTTTCTCTATTCTGGAAAAGTCGAAAGCGGGAAGATATGTTCTACGGAGGTGATGTGCTGTGCCTAGGGTGCCAGTAGGTGACCTGCCTGTACCCAATGTCTTTGTGTCAAACCAGCCCTTGGTGTAATAGGAGTATGTTTGTATACAGAAGGGGCAGCTGGGTATGGTCTCCCCTATAAACGCGTGTGTGTGTTTTAACCCCTACAGTGTACATTTTTGTTCTGTGGTCTATACTGCTACCTTGCAGGATCTGGGTATGAATCCGACCAGGGTTTATTTTGAATGACGTTTGTATGTTGACTCTAATGGAGTCCATTGGGTTTCCATAATATTGTCCCTTATTTTATGGGCATTTTTTAGTTTCCAATGCAGGTGTAAATATAACCTGAAGTTGCCACAGGTCAACTTCCATGAATTTGCTGCCTAACCAGTGGCCATTTACAGTTGCAAAATAGTGGATGGGACTTAAAGGGAACCAGGTGGGGCAATTTGGGACACTAAACCACCCACATGTTCTTATGGACCAAGGGTTTAGTGTCCTAAATAGTTCTTTCTTAATGCCATCCGTGCCCCTGATAAAAATGAAAAACTATTTTATTTACCCAGCTCCTGTACTCCCGGCACTGGCGCAGTTTTTCATTGAAGCTGAGGAGTCCAGTGCGCATACACTGGACATGGGGTGCATGCGCAGTGAAGCCGGTGTGTGTTACCTGCTTCACTAAGAACTGCACAGACGAGCATCAGGGATGAGACCAACGCACCTTAATCTCTCGAGGTAAGTATAAAGGGGTTTTTGTTTTTTTATTTTTGTTTTCCCTTCCCAGTGGGATTAACCAGGTCTCTGTCATTGCTCCAAAGTGCTCATTTGCATATTCCTTAAAAAAAAAAAAAAAAGTTTTATGTCTCAGCAATGGAGTCATTAATTTACAGCGTTTTATTCAGGTGACCCTATCTAACCTTTCTCCAAAGCTATACTCGAAGCAGAAAGTTCAGAGGAAGACTTTCTGTGTAAAGCGCTGCAGGTAAAACTGTGATGCGTTTCCGCTGCACTTTTTTCGCTGCGACCCGCTACGTGGGGTTTATCCTCAAACAAATCCCATCCACATGTAATGCAAAGCTTGAAAGCCGCAGGTGGACTGTAGAGAAATTTACAAGTGAGCCACAGGCAAAAATCCACCTGATTTCTGCCTATTTTATAGTGCAAAATGCTGCAGAATGCTTCTGCTTTTCTGCTGTGTGACCTTCCCCTAATTTCGTTTTTTCCCAAACCTCAAGTACATCCTGTTAGGTCTGCTTATTTGCAATAAGACTGATCTCAGTGCATGTCAGATTGTGAGCTTCTGCGAACAACACATTATAAAAGGTTGAGCATATCGCTAAATGTGGTACAATCTGGGGCACTATACGATGCTTGGTATAACTCTGAGCATGCTAGACATCAGCCTCTACCTAACACAATTTCATGACTGTCGTATATGTACACTGTGGTGACGGTAGTACATAATTGTGGAGAGTCGCCACATCATAGCAAGGGTAAAATCTGCCCCTGTGGCGATCGCGGGAGCCAACCTGTTGCTACGGCAGCCGGGAGCCTTAGGAAGTCTCCCAGTCTTGTCATAGTAATATTACTATTAAAGCTGATCTATGACCAGCCTCGATAGTAATGCGACGAATCTCCCATAGACTGTTGTAGAAATAATAATAATTAATAAATTAATACATAATAAAAAATTTGAAAAATATATAAAGTCCTCTGTGCAGGATTTTTCCTCCCTTATTTTCAGCAGACACTGAGGCGGAGATGTGAACATAGCCTCAGCCATGTCTTTTTGCAGTACAAGTTTAATAATGTGGATATCTTTTTCATTATTCTGCCTCTCATTACTTGTAGCCCATATTACTCTCTTCGAGAGCATCTGTTTGTTAAATGCACGCACTCTGTTTATACAACAGAATATGATGGTTCTATATTAAAGGGATTTTCCTGCCCCAAAATTATTTCTCACCCTAATGACATTCCACAGGATAGATCATCACTAGGAGACCTATGGGGTCTGACCCCGCACAGATCAGCTGGTGTAGCACCTCTCCTATACAGGTAATAAAGGCGGCACAGCAGCCCTGCCCACTGCATTGTGACATTGTTCTGGGGAATTGCAGCGTCGCTCCTATTACTATAGGAGCCGATGTTGCACACCTTGCCCATCCACTAGCAGCTTATGGCACACTGAGGCTGACTTTATCTGTGCAGGGTCTGGGTGTCGGATCCCACAGATCTCTCAGATCAGTATGAAAAATTAGTTTGGAGTTGGAAGAGCCATCTTGTGCTTAATAAGGAACCTTTAATGCCAATAATAAAGGGTCCCACTATCCTTAGTGTAGGGTTGCACAATGCTTCGAACGTTTGATTCCCTTTCAATACATTTAAGGGTCAAATGGTTGAATATCATGATTTGCTCACTTTTGATACTACAAGCCCTTCTTTACCGGCTGCCACAAAGCAGAGATCAGCTGGAACTCCCCTGGCTCAGCAGGAACTCCCTCTTCCCCTACTCACCAGACTTCTACAGAGCAGAGACCTTTCTCTATTTAACTTTTCTTCTCTTGTTCTGGGTCTCAAACCTACAACCCTCTGTATAGTAGGCAGAAACCCTCACTCGGAGGATTTTTCTAAACACTTAACTAAAGGGGCCATTCACATTACAGTTGCAAATCACTGATGAAAATGGATAGAAAACATCTGTTTACATAGTCAATGTTAAAGGGATTGTCCTGTTATGGACACTTATCCCAATTATCCCAGACCCACAGGATTTGGGATATGTGTCCTATTGCTGGGTGCCCCGCTAATCAGGATGACGGGGGACCAGAAGTCCCAGTAAGGCCTGCTTGTGAATGGAGCACCACTTCGCTTGCGTGATCGGCACTCCATTTAATTCTATGGGGCTGCGGATGTTGCCGGAAATTACAGTCCTGGCAGCCCCATAGAAGAGAACCGTGTTGGTCACGCAAGAGCATTGGAGCTCCGTTCACAAGGAGGCTTTAGGGGGACTTTTGGTCACCTGTTGTCCTGATCACTGGGGATCGGTGATTGGACGCTTATCCACTGTCCTGTAGATAGGGAATAAAAGTCTATAATGGCACAATCCATTTAAATAAAAACAGATCAGTTCCTGTAGGACAGAAAAGGAGGACGTACCGCACTTGTGTCCCACTAAAAAAAAAAAAAAAAAAAAAAAAAAAAAAGGACAGAGACTGATGTGCTTTTATATTGCATGGAGTCTGTGTAAATGGACGGCCATCAGTTTCCATCTTCTTTCATCTGTTTTTCACGTCTGTGTATTTTTTGTATCCACACAACTGATCAGTTTCACTAGGTCACACTAGCGTCTCCGAGCTGTCGTTCTGGTCCATCGGAGGATCAGAATCATGAAGAGGCTGACCACAAAACAAATCTGTTAGACATCCGACAGAACCCGTTGAATATAATGGGATCTGTCATTCTAAAACTGAAACTGGTGGAGGAAAAAGTCCTCTATGCTGGACTTTTCCTCTGCTAATTTTCAGGTGGACATTGCAACGGAGTCTCCAATGGATGTGATCATAGACTTAAACTGATGATCAAAAGATGATGTGAACGGCCCCTAAAGTCCTTAACAAGGTTTTCCATATTGTGCTGGGATATAGAGAGACTGTATATCTCAATATGCCAGGACATTGTAGGGCTGGGCAATTAAAGGGAGGATCCATTTAATTTTTTTTAACCCCAACATTCGGTTGCTGGTAGGCTGGGACCCACTGTTTCTGCTGAATATGGGGAAAGTGACTCTCATACATAAGTTATTACTTTTGTTTTCTTACCTTTTTGTGTGTGGCTCTTCCGCGGCTACTCCTGTTGTCACATACTTATTTTCTCATAGTTATGCCTGTGTTGACTTGGGTCCCCCTTCTTCTCCCCTCTACTTCCAGCACCTCCCTTCAACCACAACATTCCCCCTATTAATTTTGGGAAGCTGGGCAAATACACAGTGCCGCCTTAGCTGTCCGTTCAGCCGAGGATCCAGCGGAGAGCGCAGTCTTTGTTTACAGTGTATCTGCACACAAGCACGTCAGCCAAACCGTAAAGGGACCAGAGACCTGAATGGTGGCTCTCCACTGGATCCCCGGTCAGACAAACAGGTACGTATGCACCAGCTATCATTTTACATCCTTCTAGGGGTGAAAAAAATTTAACTGGAACATCCCTAAATAACCTAATCCGAAAGTCTGCGCAATTATTGGTTGTGAACAATCCGACATCGATTAGTTCAGTTATTTTGCTTCCTTACCATCCTGTGTCACAATGCCAATGGCTAAAGGCTATGTCACCAACTATACATTATCCAGTCAGGGTCACTGATATGGGAATAACCCAAGCCAAAATTCAGTGACATGGTATGGCATATGAATAGGGGGTGTGGCATGTAAAAAGGGGAATGTCCTTAAATAATCCTTCATTAATAGTAATTAAGGTAAAATTTCAATTAATGGTGATGTTGATTTAGGCTACCAGCCCCAGGTATAGGTAAAAATAGCGCAGTGACTATTTGAATTGCGGGGCTGACCCCATACCAAAGTATTGTTCTGATATTGAGCATCACAATACTACACTGTACTCGGTATTGGTATCAAATTCACAAATGTGTTATTGTGACAGCTCTACAGCAGTGTGTGTTTGACAGATGGTAAGGTTATGATCCTCTGTCTCCTTAATCCCTGGGACCCTCCTGTCCTCCGCTGGCATTCTTGGCCACTTTCAGATGTGCTGACGGCCACAGTAGGGGCATGCAAAGGTAAAAAGACAGCTCCTTTATGGATACTGAATGTTTAAGGCTGGGTTCACATCTGCACTGGTCCTCCAGACTTTCATCAGTTACATGATTAGCCCCAATTGCCCCTGATAGGACTGCATTGGCCATAATGGGGATCTTCTAGTTCATTTATGGTTTGGATTTTTTTTGAAACAATTTTTTTTTTCCTCTGGAATCTGGGGCTGTGTCTCCTTCCTCCGACACAGATTTGAACATAGCCTAGCACGATAGCCAAATTCTGTCTTCCTAGGGAAGACACCAGGGTAAAGCATGTTAAACCAGCAGTACAGTTAGATAGGTCCGGCTCACCTGAACGTAACACCTTTTTACCCCATGAATATTCGTGCCTCTCAGCAGTCTGGATCACGGAGGGCTGCGCCATTGCTCCAAACTGTTACGCTCCAGACACCCATCTTGAATGCAAAAACAGAGTCAGGAGATGTCGGCATTGCTTCTTGGCACTAGCACTCAAAGAAGGGAGGGGTAACAAACATCTTAGAATTGAGTGGGGCAGTTTGGAGCAACAGAGCAGCCTTCTTTGCATCAGACTTTTTGCATATTGTGGTTTTTTTTTTTTTTTTTTTTCCTTTTTGTCAGTCACATAGTCCACACAACGCTGTCCTGAAGAAAGTGTATAGACAGGAATGGGTAAAAGGAGAGAGAGGATACTTAAAAGGATTGTGTCATATCTGAAATGTTACATACAGTATATACTTTTAGTAGTAGATTTTTTTTGTTTTTCACAACCATTGTCTGTTTCATTACTCTGGATGTATCGTCAGATATTTTCCTCGCTGTATGATCCCTACATTTCATTAGAAAAAATGTGATTGTATCATGAGAAATCTTTATATTTTTTTTCAATCAGGTTTTCATTCTAAGCAGACACAATCTTAATTTTATTGGTGTTCTCTGACAGGGTCAGCAGAGGATACAGGATTTCATTACAGCTGAGCTTGTGGGATGGGCAGCGAATGAGCAGAGGTTATGAAAGGGAGTCTTCAAGACTTCATATTAGAGGGAATGTCGCCAGAAAATGACTTAAAAATTTTTTTTTTTAATCAAGTTTTATGTTAAACATATTTTTTAAATAATTTTTGGTGAGGTTTTTAAATTTTGTTCCATGTTATTATACATATTTTAAAAAATCCCTGCAGTTTTGTCTCTGATCACTAGGTCGTATAATATGTTGAGACTTCCTGTTGTCTGTAGGAGATTTCTTTGCAGCAGTCACTTCACTTACAGCATACTGGTGATCAGAGCTATCATGTTATATGTAGAAAAGACACAGAATCCACCAGTCTTGTAAAATCGCCTACTATGTACTCCCCTCTCTATACAATGACCTCTGTCTAGGTCATAGAGAATGCCTTGAAATCTCTCCTATACAAGTGACTAGGGCCTGCTCTAGTCCATTTTGTCAGACGCGCACACAAACTTCAGGAAAACTCCCCCCTATTGCCCTCTGGACACCCTTCTGGCCTCTGCCCTATGAAGCTTTTCTCAGACTATACATTAAACCAAGGCTCAGTACATTGTAGTGCTCTTTATATACTTTCCAAATATGCCATTTGTAATTCAGCATTGCAGCTCCATTGGGAAAATCTTAGTTTCATTCCTATGCAAATTAGGTGAAAGTGGCTTTTGGAGCAGTTCTCATCTTCCCTGGGATTTGTTCTTATTGTAGACTACCTCCCCTAACTTTTGCCCATGTTTTCCTAGGGGAGAGCTGTCAAGGAAAGGATGGACGGTTGAGCTGGGCAGCAGTTAGGGGAGGTAGACTACAGTGAGGACAAATCCCAGGGAAGATAAGAAACTCCTCTAAAGCCCTTTTCACCTAAGGGTGGGTTCACACTTGCGTTTGAGTCCGTCCGCTGCCAATCCGAGTGAAAATCTTGGGAAACTGGATAGGCACCGGATAGCGATAGGTTAGCGACGCAAAATGGGTTTTTAAGCAATGCGTCCTGTCGCATAACCTGTTACCTGTTACCTGTCGATAACCTGTCGCTATCCGATGCCTATCCAGTTTCCCGAGATTTTCACTCGGATTGGCAGCGGACGGACTCAAGCGCAGGTGTGAACCCACCCTCATTCGCATATGAGGGTAAATGGAGCTACAATTCTGAATAACACAGTCATATTTGGAAAGTGTGTAAGGAGCCCTACAAGGTACTGTCATTACTCTGATGATCATTTTCCTGCTCACAGATTCCCTTTAAGGCAGTGTTTCCGCTACGTGGCGTCCCAGCCTAAAGAGTCATCTTAGAAAAGACACCCTTCCACCAAATAGCCAGTCTGCACTCAGAGCTGAAGTGTAAAGCAAACACCAATAGACAGTGCAGCTGAACTGAAGTCACTTAGGATATGTTCACATGGTGGAATTTGTAGAATCTGACACACTCTGCTACAGAAATTCACAAGTAGAATTTTTTTCTGCTTTGCTGAATCCGCTGCAGAACTCACCACCAGCCAGGTAGTATATTTCTGCCTGCCATTCATTTCAGTGGACGTTCTCCTCCTGATTTCAGGCAGAATTTCGAGCTGATTTTGATGCAGAATTCACCAGAAAATGGGCTCCAAATTCCTCCATGTGGCCTCCTTGTAATTCTGTGCAGGAGAAGCATCATTTTCTCATTTTCTGGACTGTCGCTCTACCTTTGCAAATTTAGTATTTTCTTCTTTGTCTTCACCTTGGAATTAAGGAAAGATTCCTGTACCAATAGCCATTGTGGTTGCTTTTGATGAGTGATATAATGGGGCAAATTTAACATTCCCTCTACGCGTGAAAACTGGTGTGGGATGATTTTGAGGCGCACATTTGGAGTAAGGCCTTTTTTTTTTTTGTAGCAAATGTATGCCTGAAGTCCTGATATGCGCCTTGCCCACCACTTTCTGCGAGTGTGGGTGGTGTGAGGATCGGGGGAGACATGAGGTGCCCGTGCCTTGGCCCGACACACTTATGGCGTGAGTAGCAATAGAAGTCTAGATTTCCATTCTGACGCAGGGACGACAGATTTATGAAGAGGTTGCAGCTTGTTTTTAAATCTCTGTCCCTGCGCCAGTCATGATGTTTATTAAGACTGGCATATGATATGCCTATCTTAATAAATGTGCCTTATTATCTCTCGGCCTTTTTTTTTTTTTTTTTTTTTTTTTGCAGTTTCAGCACCGTTCACCAGCAGTTGCAGCTTCTTGTCAGCAGAGGGCAGCCTTTCCTCATATTTGGTGGTAGTTTTCTGCACTGTGCTGCTTTTTGAAGCTTTTGTTTAACCCTATCCTGCAGCGCTCCAGCCCAGGGTATCTGACAATCCGGCATCACTTGGCCATAGCGGTACAATCTGTTCCAGGATCATAAGAGTTAATGGATGATGGAAAGCTGTGTCTGCCTTACATGGACCATGTGCAGGCGCTGCAGCTGTGAAGCTCTTTTGAAGCTTTCTATATCTGTGAATGAGGGGGGGGAACTGTAGATGAAGTAATATAGCCGCCGCTGAAGACTTTCATGTCTGCTTAAAGCTGCGTCTGAAGATGCTTGTCCTGCCCTGTATAATCACATCTCACTCCTCGCCCCACTCCTCAAAGCCCACTCTTCTTAAGGAAATCATTTCATGCACACCCGCTAATTCGCACAATGCGGCCCCCCGTGCCCCCCCAGTCCCTTTCAGATGCAATCTGTTTCTAGAATATTCTTTTATTGTTGTTTATCTATAAAGGTAGCGCCATAAACGCCTGTGTAATTCCTAACATGAAGGGAAATGATGACCTAAATAGGATATTAAAGGCCGAGAATCGAGAAAATACAACGTGCCAGGCGGGTCCTGCTCAAGGAATGTGGGGAAAAAAAAAAATCAAGATTGTGGCTAGTTCTGTGTAATGTTCAGGTGTACGTTTGTGCATAGGTAAATCATAGATGATGGCGATGCAGCAGAATCTAGTCGAGGATAAAATGATGGGATTTCAAGGCAAACTGCCCTCAAAATATTACAGATCAAGATCTTCTAGCAGCACAGAGTGATTAAGGAGAGTGGTGTGACTACAGTTATATTGGGGAGCTTGCAGCAATGCCATGTAGTAGACTTTCATTGTTCCAAGAGAGTCCTTTTGGCCTCTTGACAAGCTGGTATACATTGGTATAACGTAGAATACTATATACCTTTCTGTATACGGTTCTGTTTACTATGGGCAGTATATACCGATCCAGTAGGATTCATGATACAGTGGGGAAAAAAAGTATTTAGTCAGCCACCAATTGTGCGAGTTCTCCCACTTAAAAAGATGAGGTCGGCCTGTAATTGTCATCATAGGTAGACCTCAACTATGAGAGACAAAATGAGAAAACAAATCCAGAAAATCACATTCTCTGATTTTTAAAGAATTTATTTGCAAATTATGGTGGAAAATAAGTATTTGGTCAATAACAAAAGTTCATCTCAATACTTTGTTATATATCCTTTGTTGGCAATGACAGAGGTGAAACGTTTTCTGTAAGTCTTCACAAGGTTGGCACACACTGTTGCTGGTATGTTGGCCCATTCCTCCATGCAGATCTCCTCTAGAGCAGGGATGTTTTGGGGCTGTCGCTGGGCAACACGGACTTTCATCTCCCTCCAAAGGTTTTCTATGGGGTTGAGATCTGGAGACTGGCTAGGCCACTTCAGGACCTTGAAATGCTTCTTATGAAGCCGCTCCTTCGTTGCCCTGGCAGTGTGCTTGGGATCATTGTCATGCTGAAAGACCCAGCCACGTTTCATCTTCAATGTCCTTGCTGATGGAAGGAGGTTTGCACTCAAAATCTCATGATACATGGCCCCATTCATGGTTTCATGTACACGGATCAGTCGTCCTGGTCCTTTTGCAGAGAAACAGCCCCAAAGCATGATGTTGCCCCCCCCATGCTTCACAGTAGGTATGGTGTTCTTTGGATGCAACTCATCATTCACTCTCCTCCAAATACGACGAGTTGTGTTTCTACCAAACACTTCTACTTTGGTTTCATCTGACCATATGACATTCTCCCAATACTCTTCTGGAACATCCAAATGCTCTCTAGCAAACTTCAGACGTGCTCGGATATGTACTGGCTTAAGCAGGGGGACACATCTGGCACTGCAGGATCTGAGTCCCTGGCGGCGTAGTGTGTTACTGACGGTAGCCTTTGTTACGTTAGTCCCAGCTTTCTGCAGGTCATTCACTAGGTCCCCCCATGTGGTTCTGGGATTTTTGCTCACCGTTCTTGTGATCGTTCTGACCCCACGGGGTGAGATCTTACATGGAGCCCCTGATGGAGGGAGATTATCAGTGGTCTTGTATATCTTCCATTTTCTAATTATTGCTCCCACAGTTGATTTCTTCCCACCAAGCTGCTTGCCTATTGCAGATTCAGTCTTCCCAGCCTGGTGCAGGTCTACAATTTTGTTTCTGGTGTCCTTCCACAGCTCTTTGGTCTTCACCATAGTGGAGTTTGGAGTGTGACTGTTTGAGGTTGTGGACAGGTGTCTTTTATACTGATAACAATGTCAAACAGGAGCCATTACTACAGGTAATGAGTGGAGGACAGAGGAGCCTCTTAAAGAAGTTACAGGTCTGTGAAAGCCAGAAATCTTGCTTGTTTGTAGGTGACCAAATACTTATTTTCCACCATAATTTGCAAATAAATTCTTTAAAAAATCAGACAATGTGATTTTCTTGATATATTTTCTCATTTTGTCTCTCATAGTTGAGGTCTACCTATGATGTCAATTACAGGCCGGCCTCATCTTTTTAAGTGGGAGAACTTGCACAATTGGTGGCTGACTAAATACTTTTTTTTTTTTCCCCCCACTGTATGTAGACATCAGATGATTTTTGTGCCATATACAGAGGCTGTGAAAGTGATGTCAGAAAGACTGAGGCTGTGTCCTCTATTCATGTATGCCTCAATGGGTTTTCTAATGATGGGTCATTAATGTCAGGTCAGTGGGGGTCGGACACTCATTGCTGTCTGCTTCCTGCTCCATTCTCTGTGTACCAGCTGCTGTTATGTGTAGCGGTGGAACTGAGGTACTGCAGCAAGCGAATAGAAGCAGAGAACAGCGGTCTGCTTCCTGCTGTAGTCTATTGTAGTGTATTGTATGCCAGCCTTAATAAAGGGCCAGACTGGTGCAGGGAATGAGATTCATGAAGAGGCCCCTGTGAAGAATATCGCCTTGCCCAGCCGCCTGGCACGCCTGCGCTCAAACTTCTTTCTTAACCTCCCACTCACACACCGTGAGTAGACCGGGTCATAGGATAGAACGAAACGAGAGATATAAATTTTATATGTTTAATAACCCAAGTGGGTCGGTACGAATTAATAGCATATACAGAAATATACACTATTAACCCTTGTCAGGCTGCATAATTTTACAACATTAAAGGCTCCATAGGAATAGGTACAATTGTACCTACTCAGCCGGACGAGGGTTAATATGATCAAGCATAAACCTACAAGCAAAAGAACAATGATACGGTACAAAACAAAAATGGAAATAAAAGATAGAGAAATTACCGGCATAGGCTCGTAGTCCGTTTCTCTAGGCCACAGCAGAGTTTTGGGCCTAGGGCGCAAGCTTAAGCAAGTTGCATAAAACAATTCTACATGTTGTCCAGAACAAAGTGAAAGGCTTCAGGCCTCAATGCTAGGCCCTCAATGCATTCCTCAGTAGGGCAAGCTCTCTCATCTTCTCCCAGATCAGAGCTCCTTACTGCCTCTCTGCTGAATGACCCCAAAATCCAGGTCTGCCCACAGCATATGGCTAGTGCTCCACCCACCCCTTGCTCCCAGGCAGCCCCCCTTCTCCCACCTTTGCAGAACCCTTGGAGAGATGGGTGAAGTTAAGGTCACTGGCTTGCTATCCCCCATCGCCATCTGGCCAGGGATAATAAAAGTGCCTGGCTATAGCAAGCCATCGCCCATGAACACACATAAAACCAGTGAAGCGTATCGTCCAGCAATGTAGACTCAACTAAAGCACCGCATTCCAACAAGTGGGGGAAGGACTGACATGAGCAAGTAAAACACACTTCCAAGAAAGATATAAAACTGAGGGTCGGTTCATCACAGCCTCTTACTCTTCATAAACCAGTCTGACAATCCTGTGCCAGAATGGAGATAGGAACCGGTGTAGATTTCCATTTAAATTCATGGCAGAAAAATGGCGTGAGTTATAATGAGCCTGATCCTCGCCTGCTGCACCCACATTCGCAAAGTGTCCATCGTGGTGCATATTTGTGCTTTTGGCGCTTGTTTGGCCCAAAAAAGAGCCTTGCGCCAAATGTGCACGACCTTATCATCCCTCTATGCCAGAAAACTGTTGTGGAGGGATTGATAGATTGGTGTTCAGTGACCATACCTGGCATATGCACTGTGAACGCTGCCGACAGAGCATACGCCATAAACCTGCATTTACATGATGCAGGCCATAAAAGTGTTCGTTTGTACTGACATATATATCTTTTTACTGTGCAAGAAAGCAAACCAGTCTTCTTGTGGCAGCCGACTGTATAGAAAAAAAAAAAAAGTCTTTGCTTCAATGGTTGACCTATTGTTACGGTATTTACATTAACGTACATCTGAAGTATTCCCAGGGACCAAGGCAGTGTGAACAGCGCCTGTGCAGACTGTGTCTGAGCCCTATCTCGCCCTATCTCTGACTTATACATTGATAAAAGCTCCTGGTCTACCTATAGAACTCCATTGACTGCACCTTGTCCTGTTGGTATAAATTGGTGTGTGTGTATATATATAGTTATGAGAGAGATTCTATAGCTAGAGACACACACACATATATATAATTTTAAATCTGTGTGGGTGATAAATCTTCCCATTGCACAGTATATACCTTAAAGGGAATCTGTCAGGTCAATCTGGGACACTAAACCACCCACAGGTTCTTATAGACCTGGGGTTTAGTGTCCCAAATCGCCCTGTTGTAATGCAATCCGGAGGCGCATTAAAAATAAAAAACCTTTATACTTACCTAGAGAAGGGTCCAATGTACGCTGTTCCGCCGAGAACAGTCCGGCTTATTCATGAGCTTCTTCGTTGGCACGCCTCCCGGCGTCTGCGCTGTTTTTCAGTGAAGCCAGAGATGAACACCCCGGCTTCACTGCGTAATTGCTGGAGGTACGGGACATGCGCACTGAAGCTGAGGTGTACTCCTCTGGCTTCATCGAAAATATATTTCTCGGTGACCAGGTTAGAAGGAAGGTTTCCTCGCTGTGAGAGGGAGGAGTATCCAAGTGACAGATACAGGAGAAACATAAGTGCCAAGAGGGTCGGTGTCAGTTACTTGGCATATAAGGAGTGGGGTCCTTTTTGAAAATTTTTTTGTCTTTCTCTTGCTCGAGCATTAAAGGCATCACAGATGGAGACTTGGGAGAATTTATTTATTTTTTTTCCTTCTCTCCAAGCTGCAGATACCATTCTTATATGGTAATAATTTTTTTTACCTTGCTCAAATTGATTTCCGCAGCACTGTAGGGGACGTAGACGTGTCGTGCACGCACGCTCCTAATGGCTCTGCACTCAGAGGAACATTTAGGTGCAGTCAAGGACAATAGGAAAGACAAATAAAGCTTGCGGTGACATTAGGCGACCAATTTTCCCTGCGGGAGAGTGATGGCGCTTGATTTGTTGCTCGGAAACATCGGTAGGAGCCATATTGATAAATCAGACTGCACTTAAAATTGTGCTGTTGTCTTTAAAAAGGGAGACTTTTTATGTCTTCATGTAAGCGTCCCTTTAATGTGACACACTCTGTGTTCTCCAGCGGCCTTTTTCTTCCATTAGAAGGGTTCAGGTGCTTTATTTGCTGCCACTTAGTTGGCCTCTTTGCAACAATTTTGCCTTTATAACATCAAATGCAAAGTGAATATTTTTGCAAAATTTCCTGGAAATTCATTAGAATAATCAAATTTGTCAATGTTCGTTTTATCCTGTACATCAAGCAGACGTTTGATGTCCACAATAGACATTGCGCTCAGATGTTCTTACTTGTCTGTAATGATCATTATTGGGGTTCTAGTAAAGGGAATCTGGCAGGCCCAAAATGCCTTCAGTGTCCTGCTGCGATCTCTGCCTACCATTGAAAACACTGGGAGGCAGATTCTGGGTGGAATCCGCAGCACGTTCCTCCGTGTGAATATACCCTCACAATGCTGCGGACTTTAATAAGAGTAGAAACGTACCTTTGTGGTAATGTGCAAATGTCATTCACAGCTACAGGGGGGTCTTTGGGCTGCAGTCCCAGAGGAGAGCCAAAGCACTGGCAGCGGTCTGTAAGCAAATCTCCCAAATCAGGTCCTACCCCTCATGCACTTGTCAGCTAAATATATGATCATCTTTGCATTGAGATCTGTTTCTGCTCCTATTAGCAGCCCCTGTATGGCAGTATTATTAGACCTATGAGATTCCCTTTAATGAACCCCAATTGAGGTCCAGATCTGAAGCTTTGCTTCTATCTGACGCTTCATAAGACGATGTTGTATCTTCTGTCCAAAGAAAACATCTATGACTGATGAGATGGCCCCCCGCTGCTATACCCTATAGGCCTCTTCACTATTGGCTCTCCCTGAGAAATGTCAGTGAATTGGTTAAATACCCTTTCAGAGGGAGGTTATCTACTAAAGTGAATTCTCATCTGACCTCCTACAATAATTAAAGGGACCCTTTTAATATTTTTGTTTTATTAACTCTAGTTTTTCCACCTATTGAGTAGGTGTCAGATCTTGCAGTTTCTGCTCCTTGTAACACTCTCTAACTCCACTAGATGGAGCCCATGCTTTCCGATCTCTGCCGGCCGCAGGGTGCTTATAACATTTAGGGTGCTGTGTGATGGGGCTCATCAGGGGTTCCGGAGAAGCCGTTCCTTTCTGATAACATCAGTCAAACCGTTTCTGTGCTCTGTCGATTGGGTCTTGTTAGTTTCTGCCATTTATCGGGAGGACTTTGCCATTCAACAAATATATGTAAAGTGCGTTGACTGTGATGGCAGCACAAGTCACTGGAGTGGAACGTGGAGTAAATCTTTTATATTACTGAGGAGCAGATAAACCAGGCGCACACAGCACTTTAGCTCACGCTGTTCTGTGTGAGGGATGCCAAGTTCATTAAACTATTCATCTCGGAGAGAGGCCAGTGCAGCGGCGGCGGTGTGCCCATAAACTCTTGTGGCCATGCTGGGTTTTTAAAGGCAGACGAAACCCATTTTTAAGATGTGCTCAAATCTCTGCTTCCATTTACAGCACAGGCAACATGAAATAAAAAGATGGAGAGGCCCTGTCAGCGGGCAGCTTCCTGCGATTGATACAATGCTGAGATGGCGATATTTTATGCTTTTCTAAAAAGTGAACAAACAAGTAATGCTGGATATCAGCCGTGCGCGTCTCAGACATGACACCAACTTAGATCACTATAGAACCCCATCTGCAGGTTCTCTAGCCTCAAATATCATCTTTTTTTTTTTTTTGTTGTTGCTGCGTGTCTCCCTAGAACAAAGGTTTGTAACCTTTGGCGCTGCAGCTGTTGTGTAACTACCAGGGCTGTGGAGTCGGTACACCAAAGCCCCGACTCCGACTCCTCAATTTCCCCTGACTCCGACTCCAACTCCGACTCAGACTCCACCAAAATAGGCACCGACTCCGACTCCACAGCCCTGGCACTGCTAAACCTTATAGGTTCACTCAGAACTCAGTCCCATCATTATATGAGGAATAGAACAGACCTTTACAGGACATTTCATCATTTTCAACATTTCATCATTTTCCCAAATTCTTATGAAAATATATTCAGCACATACTGCATTGTACTACTAACTGTATCAATTTATTATATATTTTGGGAGTCGGAGTCGGTCCATTTTATACCGACTCCGACTCCACCAAAATAGGCTCCAGCTCCGACTCCACGACTCCGACTCCACAGCCCTGGTAACTACAACTCCCAGGATGCATACTTGCTCTGCTATTCTTAGAACTCCCATAGAAGTGAATGGAGCATGCTGGGATTAAGTTTCATAGCAGGTAGACTGCTGGAGGTTGCTGATCCCTGCCCTAGATAGTGCTAGGAGTGGGCTCTGGAGAGAATCAGTCTACCCCACCCTCTGTCAGCTGGAAAGGTCTGTCTTACCGCCTCTGCACAAGACGCATTCCCAGCTATACTGCCATGTATAGAGGCGCTGGGCATAAACATGTAGTGAACAGATTATCCCCATGCACTACTATGAGACCTGGCTGTGGGGGTATTTTCTGAGCATGTGTGTCCACCAGCACTGATTAGGTGGATGTGCATATTGCTATACACTCTGAACACCAGGTGGTGCCATACTGTGCGTGTAAATGTTGTCGTACCGTACTAAGTGGATTATAAATGGTAAACATGGACTTACTTATGATCTGTACAATGAAAACGGTATTTAATGGTGGGATAACACTTTAAGGCTAAGGCCTCATGTAGTGATCCGCAGCACAAACTCCCGCAGTGCTTTAAAGTCTGCAGTGTTTTCCTTCGAACTTTATGCCCCTTTTATACCTATACAGAAACCGCCGGCGTTTTCATAGATATAATTGACTGACATGATCTGATTTACAAAAAACAAAAGTGTTTTTCATATCGCGGCGTGTCCGCTGCAGGTTTTTTTCTTCAATGTGTGGATGGGATTAGCCAGAATCCCATCTAGTTTGCAGCTAATGTAAAACGCTGCAGTTTTTGCCGCAGCCATATTGCAGTGTTTATGCTACATGGGGCTCTGGCCTGAAGGGGTTTTCTGGGACCATGATATTGATGAGCATCCTTAGGCGATATGCACACTACCGTGTCCGTGCAGCCGGCCGCAAATAAACTGCATGGACCTATTCACTGAGGTCAGTGAGGAGCATAGGCTTCAAAATAGACAGCAATAGGACTCCTCTTGAGTTTTGCCCCATACACGGGACCGTGAGAACCCACAATTGTGTGTATGGGGCCATAGCAATGAATGGGTCTGTGTACTAGCTGTGAAAAACATGTGCATGAGGCATTAGATTGCTAAAGAGTTTATCGGAGCTCCACTTCCCCTTCCCAGGCCAGTAACACCACTTCCATCAGTCACATGGCCATATTGCAGCTCAATACCATTTAAATGAATGGGGATTAGCTGCAATACCAAACACAGCCACTATACAATGTATGGCGCTGTTCTTAGTAAGCATTGAAGAGGCCACAATGCTTGTTTGAACGCTGTATCCCCTTCATTTATCTGATCTTTGGGGGTCCCGGGTGTCAGACCTACATTGATCTGATATCGATGACCTTTTCTTGGGAAACCTAATCAATATCCTAGTTCTGGCTTGCATTGTGGGAGATGTGGTGTGTTCTACAAAAGCTAAATATTAAAGGGGTTGTGCAGGACTTCAAAAACATGGCTGCTTTCTTCACAGGAAGCGATCTGACGTCTGTCGATCAATCTCCGTGCCAGTAGAATGAATGGGACTGAGCTGCAGCATGGCCATGTGACCAATGGACGTGATGTCACTTCCTATGAAGAAGATGGCAGCCATGTTTTCAGAGTCCTGCACAGCACCTTTAATGGGTTGTAAATGATAGTACACTGGTGAGAGGATGGCTTTGGAGGTTGCCAGAGATGCATCTACCAGGATGGTGCTTAAAGGTGCAGTCAGCAGGATTATGTCCGCAGCTCTGGATGTGACTGGAGTATAAGAAATCTTGTTAGTTGGGATCAGTAAGCTTACAAAGGAACTAAATGTAGTACTCCCCCAGTGAGCTGTGCCTGCGATTGTGGGCCAAGTAACCATATTATATGTATATTTACATCCAGACCTGTCTGACAGATCCCGGTCCCTCCATGAGGGTCATTTTTGGTTGCCGCTTTAGTGCAGCTTATGGAGATGTGTCACCTAAGTCTTATTCTGCCTCCAGATCTTGTTCTGCATTTCTCATCCTCCTCTCGGTTACAGGCAGACACCTGCCAGCGAGATCCTTCACTCCTGAAGATGTAAATGTGGGGAGGGGGGGATTATTGTTACCGTCGCCCCATATCAGCCTAAGACTCTGGGCCATTCTGACTATAATACTCTGCAGGTGTAGAGAGGAGATTAGCGGCGTCCATCTCTCTCCGCTCTGTCCGGAGGGAATGTGACAGTAAACACTTCATGAATACTAAGGAGTCGTGTCACTTCCCGCAGATGAATTGAATGCTTGTTCCCGGCTTTAGGTGTCATGGTATGGAAACATGTGACCACCCTGGCGAGGGTCCCGGGATCCCCCCCACTGTGATTTTTATCTTTAAATAATGGGACCAATCTCCTGAATGCAAAAAAAAAAAAAAAAAAGACTTTCCATCAATAATTTACTAGTTAATTACTTCATAATGAATTTTTTATTGGGATGCCTTGAAATGCACCAACCTACTGGCTGATAGAGAGGAACTGGCAGAGCAGTGTGCGCCGGCGGAGTGACAGGTCTATGCACAAGCCAGACCCTCCTGACGTGAACCGAGGAGAGAAATCTGCAAGGAACGGAGTCCGATTCCGGCTTCATATACGTACCAAGCAGCGTTACAAGTGTAGTGTCCAGTATGGAGAGCATCAAACAGGTTACGTTTACTTGTAATAGCCATAGAATATGTAGCAAATGTGCATATACACGTGTTTAATGATGTGTTCTACTCCAGTCACATCCAGAGCTGTAATCACAATTCTGCTGTATGTGAATATAATTCATCTATGCCTGCCATGCCTTACACTTTGGTGCTTTGCATTGTAGGAGAAGTCACTGACTAATCTGACCCTAATTGTTTGGGGGGGCAGATAGTAGGGCCGGGTGATTATGACCGAAATCAAAATCCCTATTAATCGGGCATTTTACATAATTTATGACTAATGGTGATTTACACCATGCCCCTTTTCCAGTATGTGTCTTGTGAGGCTTGACCATTGCTTTTGTTCAGACCAAACCGGAACTGCTAGTATACTCTGGGGGTCTATTCAGGTCTCAGCGGTCCCTGACATTGGCCTGAAGCCTGGTAGAAGACAAAGACCAGCGCGGGAGCCCAGGAGAGGTGAGTGACACTGATTTTTTTTTTTTTTTTTTTTTTTTCTTTGCTCACCTACCCTGGCCTGCTTATTATAGTCTGGGGTCTGCAGAGACCCCAGAGCATAATAGCGGTTTTGGGTTGGACATGTTAGGTGCTAAGGTGTCCCATTCCGCTCCGCCCACATTCGCAGAATGGGATGCGCAGGTGCAGAATGAAGGATATGGCACAACTTTGGTGCAAATAAAGTTTGTATGCCAAAGATGTGCCACATTAACACCTGAAAACTGGCGTGGATGGGTTATTAAATTCCCACCAATGTGTTCGCTAAATGGACACACCACGATTCGTACAGATTGAGCCAGCAGGGGGCAGAAGTGAGATGTGGGAACCTAAAAACAGCTAGATTATTGCTCTCCTCCCCATCCTCTAACATCATGTAAGTTAGGCCAGCCCAAGGGTAGACTTACCAGTCATGTAGTCTGTGTAGCGGTAAGGGGGCCCACTGTCATCCTAATTGTTTCCTACTGTCTATTATGTATTATAAATCCCTGACCTATTGAGTTCCAAGGCTGACAATTACTGATATGTCACTGGACAGACGTAAGTGCAGTGCTCTATGATATGGGCGTAAAAGGGGCCCGTATACTGTTCCTGCACAGGGGCCCGGTACTATCTGTCTCCATCACTGGGCCAGTCTTGTACACAAGTCAGCTGACTGTATCACAAATGTAGTGAGATGTAAAAGAACGACGTATCCAAAACCCTATCCACAATGCAGGGAACAAATCTAAGCAACTCCTAGAGCGTGGGGTAGATTGTATTCTGCTACAGAAAGATGGAGGATTCTGCTCGGGGATTTCATCTTAGTGTGGGAATTTTGATGCAGCTTTTTTAGGCACAGATTTATATTGGTTTAACATGACCTTAAACTTCAGAGCTAAAATCTCCCAGCATTCCTTGCTTGTTCTGGGGAACATAAGTATGATTAAATGAGAATGATCCCTTCAGCACTCAAGCTGTTGTGAAACTACAACTCCCAGCATGCTACAGTCACGCCTGCGCAAGTTCTGAAAACAGCTGAGCATGGTGCTAAGGGTAGTTTTGCAACAGACGGGGACCCCCAATGATCAGAAAGCCCCTATTCTGTGGAAGGGGGATAAGCTGTGTTTACAGGAGAAACCCTTTACGTCTGGGAAGACACGCTGCGTGCGCGAGGCAGGTTGGCCACTGTAAAATTGCAAATGGTTAACCCGCTAACACTATCTATGTAGTGGATGGGAATCCACTGCAGGGAAACACTCAACAGCCCAAAGTGGTTTGCAGTGCGTGCTTGGCTTTGGTTTTCAACCTTTGCAATGCAAAAACCCTAAAAGCTGCAGGAAAACCAGCCGTGGGCAGGCCCACTGCGAATGTCATGATGCAGACAGTGGTCCTGACACGTGTGGCCCAAACGTCACGAGCACCATCTGATATCATTTAAACAAGTAGGTGACCCTGTAGGCTAAGCATCGCAACAGCTGTCCGGCACCTACTTCATTGCCCAGCTCGTTCGACACTACATATATCGAGGAGCACATTGCATGTTGTGGTGGGCAGGCTGTTTTGTCCTAGCGAGAGCCATTGCAGAATATTTGGGGCCTCTTTCAAGTGAATCGTCTTAATCATCTGTAATTACTCTCGCTAGGACAAAGCAATCTGGGTGAAACAACGTGCAATGTGCTCCTTTGTATATGGAGCTTCGAACAAGCCGGTATAAGGTAGTCACCGGACAGCCGTTGTGATGTGTAACCCCTGCTTGTGACTATGGGGTGCATGTCCCCGTACCCCTTCATTCACACACCATGATGGTATTGATCAGCGTGACTTTGTGGTGCAATCCTATTGGGTCACAAATTCGTTTAAGTGATGTCAGATGGTGCTTGTGGCATATCCTCAAAGTGTATTATTCAGAAGATGGTTCAGAAAACCAGAAACGACGGGATCATTGACCCCCTTCTCATGGCAGAGAAAATCTGAAAATGTGCAACATCGTCTGGAGCAGTCGCCTACGAAACCTCTGAGACGCCCATCACAGAAGACTGGGTGCACCATGTCAAAGAGGTGCAAAAAGGGCAAAATGACATGGGTATCGTGTCACCCTTGTTCACAGCCCCAACACAGGGGCATCCTTTCATGTTCGAAGCTCCATATACCAAGGAGCACATTGCATGTTGTTCAGATTGCTTTGTCCTAGCGAGAGTTATTACAGAATATTTGGGGCCTTTTCCAAGCGAATCTCCCTGAATAAAGCATACTCGAGCATATACAGTCATATGAAAAAGTTTGGGCACCCCTATTAATTTTAATCATTTTTAGTTCTAAATATTTGGGTGTTTGCAACAGCCATTTCAATTTGATATATCTAATAACTGATGGACACAGTAATATTTCAGGATTGAAATGAGGTTTATTGTACTAACAGAAAATGTGCAATATGCATTAAACCAAAATTTGACCGGTGCAAAAGTATGGGCACCTCAACAGAAAAGTGACATTAATATTTAGTAGATCCTCCTTTTGCAAAAATAACAGCCTCTAGTCGCTTCCTGTAGCTTTTAATCAGTTCCTGGATCCTGGATGAAGGTATTTTTGACCATTCCTCTTTACAAAACAATTCCAGTTCAGTTAAGTTTGATGGTCGCCGAGCATGGACAGCCCGCTTCAAATTATCCCACAGATGTTCAATGATATTCAGGTCTGGGGACTGGGATGGCCATTCCAGAACATTGTAATTGTTCCTCTGCATGAATGCCTGAGTAGATTTGGAGCTGTGTTTTGGATCATTGACTTGCTGAAATATCCATCCCCGGCGTAACTTCAAATTCGTCACTGATTCTTGTACATTATTCTCAAGAATCTGATGATACTGAGTTGAATCCATGCGACCCTCAACTTTAACAAGATTGGCCACACAGCCCCAAAGCATGATGGAACCTCCACCAAATTTTACAGTGGGTAGCAAGTGTTTTTCTTGGAATGCTGTGTTTTTTTGACGCCATGCATAACGCCTTTTTGTATGACCAAACAACTCAATCTTTGTTTCATCAGTCCACAGGACCTTCTTCTAAAATGAAGCTGGCTTGTCCAAATGTGCTTTTGCATACCTCAGGCGACTCTGTTTGTGGCGTGCTTTCAGAAACGGCTTCTTTTGCATCACTCTCCCATACAGCTTCTCCTTGTGCAAAGTGTGCTGTATTGTTGACCGATGCACAGTGACACCATCTGCAGCAAGATGATGCTGCAGCTCTTTGGAGGTGGTCTGTGGATTGTCCTTGACTGTTCTCACCATTCTTCTTCTCTGCCTTTCTGATATTTTTCTTGGCCTGCCACTTCTGGGCTTAACAAGAACTGTCCCTGTGGTCTTCCATTTCCTTACTATGTTCCTCACAGTGGAAACTGACAGGTTAAATCTCTGAGACAACTTTTTGTATCCTTCCCCTGAACAACTATGTTGAACAATCTTTGTTTTCAGATCATTTGAGAGTTGTTTTGAGGAGCCCATGATGCCACTCTTCAGAGGAGATTCAAATAGGAGAACAACTTGCAATTGGCCACCTTAAATACCTTTTCTCATGATTGGATACACCTGGCTATGTAGTTCAAAGCTCAGTGAGGTTACAAAACCAATTTTGTGCTTCAGTGAGTCAGTAAAAAGTAGTTAGGAGTATTCAAATCAATAAAATGATAAGGGTACCCAAATTTTTGCACCGGTCAAATTTTGGTTTAATGCATATTGCACATTTTCTGTTAGTACAATAAACCTCATTTCAATCCTGAAATATTACTGTGTCCATCAGTTATTAGATATATCAAATTGAAATGGCTGTTGCAAACACCCAAATATTTAGAACTAAAAATGATTAAGATTAATAGGGGTGCCCAAACTTTTTCATATGACTGTATGTTCTCCCTTCAGAGCAGTGCACACTTTATACCCCCCATAATATCCAGTGACTTGTAGTCTGCTCTTCTCCAGTCCAACCACTAGAGGGCGCGCTTGCTTCAGCTTCTCCCCTCTCGCCGTTGACCAATACTGGGCTGTGCAGATGCACATATGGCTGAATATTATCTTTTTATAGTTACAATTATGAGCAATTGGAGGGAATGACAGCTGAATTATACACTACTCATTTTATTTGTTTTACTTTTACATTCTAAATTTGCGCAAATGCAAACATGAAATTAACATGAGGCGTCTGAAGGCAGCGCTCACCTTGGACTATTCCCAGCACAGACACATACACAATTACATGCTGTTTACCTCCGTATAGCAGTCATGTCATCTATTTTACTTGTCAGATTTCTGAAAGGCAGAAAGGAGCAGCCGCCGCCACCGGCTGAATCCCGGCTTGCTTAGAGAATGATTTAGCCTTCGCAGGTAGGACGTGGCCACCAAATTGCAAATGGCATTTTATTCCTTCTTGGTTTTACTGTGACTTTAACATGATTGGGGAAATGGAAACCCTACAGCAGGTGAAAACAGACCATGGTCAGGGCCCCAATTACATTACATTGTGTCCTAGGAGAGTGCCTTGTGCATGGGGCCCCAACACGTGAATCCAGCTGGTATACTATGGATGTGTGAAAACTCCTGTAATTCCAGGTCATGTCTGCTATGTAAGGCTCCCATTACACCATCACATAGATTTCTATAGGGCCAGTGTATACCAAGCGTGTCATATATTTGACTTCTGCACTTTTTATAATCCTTTTATAACCGGCTAATTTTTTTTTTTTTTTTGTGTATGTATGTGTGTGTGTATATATATATATATATATATATATATATATATATATATATATATTAATAATATTGTTGATAATAAAAGCATTATATTTTTTTATTTTTACATTGCGTATATGACACCTTGTTTCATGCGGTGGAAATTGCAACTTTTTTTTTTTTTTTTTTTTGCAAGTACATATTTAAACACCTCTTGCAGTGCATATTTTTGTGCTTTGCACTGAATAATGAGTTAATTCCATAGGGTATTATGGTGACGTTATTTTAGAATATAATGTAGGGAAATGTGTTTTGTCCAATATCATTGCTTTTTTTGTCATTTTTGTGTACTTTTCCTACAATTTTATTAATTTTTTTTTTTTTGCATTAAAGGATTGCTATTTTACAAGTTTTGGTAATATTGATGATGTATAAGCCTACTTCTGTATGCCAATACAGATCTATGTCACTATGACGAAGGCTGCACTTAGATACGTAGTATGCCTTAAAGGCTAAAACTATGGATAGGTCACCAATATTAGATTGGTGGGAATCTGACACCCAGCACCCTCACTGCTCAGCTGTTCTCAGCAGCTAATACACAGAGAATTGTAGAGGCAGCAGACCTCTCTGTACTCTAGTGGTAGAACTGAGTCACTGCGAATGTGAGCTAATCTGCAGTACTTGGTCTGACCACTATACAGAGAACAGCACTGTCTGCTTCCTGTATCATTCTCTTATTGATGCTCCTGAGAGCTGCTGATTTGTGGGGTGTCAAATCCCCACCGATCTGATATTGATGACCTATCCCTAGGATAGGAATCCCTGTTAACAGCAGGCTCAGTGTACAGACAGCCTCAGGGGCTTTTTATAGGCCCCCTGGATTTACTTGAAAGGGGTTTGGTGACCTAGAAGTCTGGTGAAAAGTTGAATAGGGACACATTTGGTCATGCGTAGTCACTGTTATATTTAACCATCTGAGTAATAGTAAATCTGCCAGACACCTGCTCCAGGGCACCGTAGGATATCCATACAGTACTTATTTGACTGCACTGTAGAGCAAGGCCCCCAATGTCTGCCATATAAAAGGCGTATTGGAAGACTATAAGGGGTGAAAGTGTCAAATATCCTAAAAGGAATAAAATGTACATGCCATGCCAAGTGTTATGAATATGTTTTAGATATTCTATATGTAAGATATATTATTCATTAGAAGTGACAGAGACCCTGCAGTCGCGGATACTCCCATAGTGGCAGCAGCAGCCGTGGCGTGGTCATGACCTCTGTACTGAGGTGTAGGTGACACTTTGATAAGACCTGTGGTTTTTCAGCAGTAGTCCAGCCCTATCCTAATAGCAGGGGGCACACCTCTAGCGGTCGTTGCTTCATAGCAGGTTATAGAAGCCATGGTGTGGCTGATGCTTCTGTGATGGTGCAGCAGTGGGGGGCGCTCCTGTAGAGTCTGTTTACTCTGTGATCTTTTGCCGTATCCCCCATGTTGGTTCTGTTACTTGAGCAGACATCTCTGATGTGCAGGTACAGGGCTGTGTAGTCCGGGCACTGTCACTCCGCTCCTTTTTTTGACATGAAACATTATATTTTGCCTCTTTATTTTTTTCCCCTTTGTGTCAGAAATCCCTTAACTAACATCTCCACCTCTGCAGCAACAGTACCGGGAGTGCCAGGAGCTGCTGAGCCTGTACCAGAAGTACCTGTCAGAGCAGCAGGAGAAGCTGAACCTGTCTGTCTCCGAGCTGAGCGCCGGGAGCAGCCGACCCCAGCAGGTGAGCCACGTCATCATCTTCTCCTCACCCCTCCACTCTGCAGAGCATTGCACAGGGCCGGCAGGCTTCGCTGCCTTTGGAGATGAGCGGAGCTGGCAGAGGCCTGCAGTCAGTACCACGTGGCAGGGTCAGGGGGAGCCGTTGTTTGTTTTCTAATGAAGAGCAATTAGCGCACTGTATATTTTCTAATACAGTCGAAAGGACGTTTTAATGGTTGAATCAATTATGCAAATCGTCTCGCCTCTGCGGAGGTGCAGATAATGTGTGTTGGACACAGAGCAAAGTCTATACGAGTGCTGAGAGAAGGCGGACAGGAAGGGTTTAAGCGACAAAGCTCATGTGCCGCCTATGCCAAGGATTAGGTCATTGTGCAGAAGAAAAATAAAAGTACTGATCCTTGTGGTACCGTAAGTGAAACAACCGAAGACGGGGCAACTTTACCAATCCTGTTTAGGGTATGTTCACATGCTGGAAAGTGAACAGGAATTGGAGGTGGTCTTCCGCCTCAAATTCCGCTCCGCTTTTTTCGCCTCAACGGGTTTCACTTGCTTAGATGAATAGGCCTATTTAGCGGAGTATCTCACGCCTTGGGTTCTGCGGCAAGATCAAGCAGGACGCTTATTTATTCATCTGTTGAATATATTCCTTGAATCAAAATTGGCACCAAATTACGCCATGTGAACTTACCCTTAGACAATATAAACTTTGCCCAGAGAGTCTCTAAAGATGCTTCACATATATCATAGTAGCTGATGCCGGATGAAACCCGCGAAGTTTGACACTCTTGGAGGAAAATAACACTGCTGTTGTGAATGTCCGTTGCTCTCCTCTGTCATGGGATGAGAGCAACAGACTTTAACCGCGATGGTGACAGACACCGATGGAGCCCTCTCTGTTCCCATTGACTGTAATGTAAGAAACACGGAAGCAGGACTTTTTCTTATGTCAGAAAGCTTCCATTATGTTTCTTAACATGAGTGAATGTAGACAGGCACCAGACTCTGGGGGCATTGTATGGTTGATGCCCATTGCTCTTATCCTATGTTGGACACTAATAACGGTATTGTGAACCTACCCATACTTTACACCCCTTCCTGCTAAACCGTACCCCTTTCTGCATAAAGAATATCCTAAGTGCTAATAATAACTGCTGTGTATCACACTGTATTTGAGTACTGTGCCATATGCAGCACACAATAGTGGAGGTATTATTGTGCACAATATGGTCTTTAGAGGGGTTGTCCATCCCAAAAGGATTTTTCATACTGATGACCTATCCACAGGACAGTCACAGGGCTGCAGCACCGCTCCTACTACTTGAATGGAGGAGCTTGCATGTGCTCCCATCCACTGCTGCAACTTCTGGCTTCTGAAGACTGCTAGAACAGCTGATCTGCTTGGGGTCTGTGTCTTATACTTCTACCTTCTGCTCGATCCACTCTTGGCTTTGGCTCAAAAATGGCAGCAAAATCTGCAACAAAAAAAGCTGCTTTTCCGCAACATGGAGTCTTATCCTTAAAAGGGTTTTCCATGACTCTGATTTTTGTTGACTTGTCCTTAGGATAGTTTTTCAAGATCAGATCAATAGGGAGTTTTGGGTGTCAGTCCAAGTGTTTAAAGAGGCCACAGCATTCAGACAAGTGTTACGGCCTCTTCCTTGCTTATCTAGCATAGCTCCATACATTATATTGCAGTTGTGCTTGGTTTTGCAATAGGACTGAGTTGCAAACAGGCCACGTGGCCGATGAATGTGATGTCACATGGCCTGTGAAGCAGAAGCGTCAAACATCTGATGAGCATGGGAGCTGGGTGTCGGACCCTAGCCCATCTGATACTGATGAACTATCCGAAGTCCCTGTAAATTCCTTTAAGGCCCCTTGCAGATGACTGTGGCCATGGTCAGTCTGCAAAATACATGGATAGCACACTGATCCATTCTTTTCTATGGGCCTGTACACGCGACCGTGAATTTCACGTTCCCATGTGCGGGCCAACAGTCCGGGCCGCGTTAGATAGAATAGGTCTTATTCCTGTCCTATTTTGCGGCCCGTGCTTCCGTGGCTCCTATTCATTTAATTAATGGAGCCGCAGAAGCATGACCCGTGCATAGGCGGCGCACGGAGGACAACCCCATGTACCCCGTGTGCCATCCATGCTTTTAATTCACAGCCGGCCAGTTGCAGCACAGTCGTCTGCAACCGGCCTAAAGAACACAGCTATTTTCTTGATCCTTTGATGGTCCAGAACATTGGACGCAGATGTGAACCTAGCATAATAAATTTGGCTCCTTGCAGGTAATCCATTATTTCAGTCCATTTAGCAACAGTTCTGATTTTATTTCTTTATTTTATATAATACTTGGTACAGCATTTTTATATATATATATATATATATATATATATATATATGTGTGTGTGTGTGTAGGTAGGTAGATTTTTTTTTTTTTTTTTTTTGGGTGGGGGGACCCTATTATAGAGTCCTCTGTTTGCTATCTGGTGGTTATCAAAGTGTTTTTCATGGCCACAGGACATGTAACAAGTCCTGTGAAACAGAAGTGGCTAGCAAAGACTAGCACTTTTGCTTCAAACAGATGATTCGCAGGGGGAACTTGTCCAAGGAATAGATTTACAGTCTTATAAGCCTGGAAAACCCTTATAAGGTACCATTCTTACAAGTTGGATTTCCCGGGTGGTGGGTCAGAGCTACTGAGCATGTGTGACCACCAACAGTAAAACAGATTAGGTGGACGTTGTGAGAGGGAATCATAAGAATAGCAAGGGACGCCTTGTGTTTGTAACAACAATATGTTGACACAGGAACATTAAAAAAAATATTCTAATAAAAAAAAATCGAGGAAATAAAAGGATTGTTCCCAATCAGAGTGTGACGACCTCTCCAATACACCCAGCTAAGGAGTTTGTAAGCTTGCTTTACTCTAAGCAATCTTCCGTGGGTAAGAAGGGTGGGCTCACGCTACCACTATTTAATGCCCGTTGCTCTCATCTGTCATGGAGTGAAAGCAATGGACATTAAATGACAGATGTAGACAGAGCCCCCTCCATTTGGTGTATGCCTTTGTTCACTCTCATGTGAAATGTATTATGGACGCTTTCTTCCTTCTTATTTTTTACTTTGCTGATGGAAGAAAAAGTCATCCTAGCAAAAGTAAACAAGTATGGCGGAAGACCGTATCTGTCATGTTATTACATTATAGTCAATGGGAATGGACACAGATGGAGGGGGCTCCATTACTCTACTACCGCCCATGTCAGCCAGACGACCGCAATGGACTGTAATAATAGTAGTGTGAACATAACCTTAAACAGTAGAAGCTTCTCCTCTATGTGCCTTATCATGTACTGACTGTCACTGCAATACTGAAAAAGAACACAAAGGTACAAATCTAAATGGACATAGAGACAAGAATGACCCGTAACAAACCTCATCAAAATAGATTTGTTAATAGACAGATATAGATCTGTAAATGTACGTGTTTTTCCCTGATCTATAGATATAAAATGCCGTCATATGACAGTAAAACACAAGATCAATAATGATAAGCTCATGAGCCAAAAGCCACGGAGGAGGCAGAGGCTTCATCCAGATAGTAAAGAGTGTACATCTCCCAGCAGCAGGTCCCGTCCTTCCTCCTCCGCTGGCTGCATCCTCCCTAACAAACCAAGCATCTCCGAGGAAAGTGCAAATGTTCCTACTTCAATCTCATTTTAATGACACACTCGAGCCCGGGCCCCGAAATGTCATCCTCTGTATTGTAAAACCTTTACAAAGTTGAATAAAGCTTACACATAAGAGCAATCAGCGCTGATGGCGGCAGCCGGCGAAATATCAGTCTCCGGGAATAAATTTTAGATGAATCCGCTCTCCAGGCGATTAGAATTTTAAATGTTTTTTAAAAATGTGACATCTTCATAACGCGGAGTACAGACGGAGAGCGGGAGGAACAGTAAAACCTACACGGTGGTGTTTTCTGCTACCTCTTCGCCATCTACCCTCTATTTAGCCGTCTGTCTGACAATCGCCACCTTACTGACTACACAAGATGATCACTAAACAAGTTTCCATTTTAATAATTTACGGCACTCGTGACCTATTAACAGAAAACAGCCTAAAAGCTCTGAACCGGAGCAGACGCGTTTCTCCTAGGGGCTTTTGCTCTATGGTTAAATACCTCACGTATGGTGGAGGGGGGGCTGAATATACCTGAACATTTGGAAAACTGCAATGTTACGTTCCCCTAGAGCTATGGTGGCGATACGCAACAATATGTCTGCTGCTTACTCTCCTTCTGTCCTTCTTCTAGGGCTCTAGTTTTTTTGTGTTTTTCAAAAATTAAAATGTTTCTATTTTTTTTAAGTTTTTCACTCGCCGTTTTAGCTACTTGTTTGTAAAAATTATAGGGGAAAGTAGTAATAGTAGTAAAATCAAGGCGTGCAAACACCGCCTCAGTTACAGCTCCGCTTCAGCTTTGTGTCGTAACACTTGTAGGCTAAAGTTTCACGTTGCAGAAACGCAGCGTTTTTTGCTGTGGTTTTTTGAATCCAAAGTCAGGAGTGGATTGAAATGGAATGGAGAATATAAAGGAAGCTCTTGGACGTTTCCCCTCTGCTAAATCTACTCCTGACTCCTGACTGCAGCCAAATCTGCAACAAAAAAACACCACTGCGTTTCTGCACCGCGGGGACTTAGCTTTAAAGGGAGTCTTGCCCTGGGGCAACATTTAGCTTTTTTGCACTGTTATGAATGTGAGAACATGGCACTAGCAGGTCTTAGAGCCATAGTATCTAGATGACCCTCACAATCTTGTTGTGAGAGGGCCCTTTCAGGGGTGTAGGGAGCCCCCTCCTCAGACTGACCTCACAGTTGCTTTGGTCACAATTGACCATGACATTAATAGCCAGTGATCAGGGATTCCTCCAGTCACTGCAGTGGGTGTCTGCTGTGTGACACAGCCAGAACCTATTGGACATGGTGCATGCTTGGTTTTGGAGCAGGTGCCAAGCTTAGACACTGAGATGAGGTTTAATAGATGAGGCAAGACTCACAGGGTCTCTTTGTGTGGGTGGGGGAAGCAGGACTCGCATGCCCTGTCTATTGGTAGGTGAGGGGGGGGGAAGTAGGACTCGTATGCCCTGTCTATTGGTAGGTGAGGGGGGGGGGGGGGAAGTAGGACTCGCATGCCCTGTCTATTGGTAGGTGAGGGGGGGGGGGGAAGTAGGACTCGTATGCCCTGTCTATTGGTAGGTGAGGGGGGGAAGCAGGACTCGCATGCCCTGTCTATTGGTAGGTGAGGGGGGGGGAGCAGGACTCGCATGCCCTGTCTATTGGTAGGTGAGGGGAGGGGAAGCAGGACTCGCATGCCTTGTCTATTGGTAGGTGAGGGGGGAGCAGGACTCGCATGCCCTGTCTATTGGTAGGTGAGGGGGGGGAGCAGGACTCGCATGCCTTGTCTATTGGTAGGTGAGGGGGGGGAGCAGGACTCGCATGCCCTGTCTATTGGTAGGTGAGGGGGGGAAGTAGGACTCGCATGCCCTGTCTATTGGTAGGTGAGGGGGGGAGCAGGACTCGCATGCCCTGTCTATTGGTAGGTGAGGGGGGGGAAGCAGGACTCGCATGCCCTGTCTATTGGTAGGTGAGGGGGGGGAAGTAGGACTCGCATGCCCTGTCTATTGGTAGGTGAGGGGGGGGAGCAGGACTCGCATGCCCTGTCTATTGGTAGGTGAGGGGGGAAGTAGGACTCGCATGCCCTGTCTATTGGTAGGTGAGGGGGGGAGCAGGACTCGCATGCCCTGTCTATTGGTAGGTGAGGGGGGGAGCAGGACTCGCATGCCCTGTCTATTGGTAGGTGAGGGGGGGGGAAGTAGGACTCGCATGCCCTGTCTATTGGTAGGTGAGGGGGGGGAAGTAGGACTCGCATGCCCTGTCTATTGGTAGGTGAGGGGGGGAAAGTAGGACTCGTATGCCCTGTCTATTGGTAGGTGAGGGGGGAAGCAGGACTCGCATGCCCTGTCTATTGGTAGGTGAGGGGGGGGGAAGTAGGACTCGTATGCCCTGTCTATTGGTAGGTGAGGGGGGGAAGCAGGACTCGCATGCCCTGTCTATTGGTAGGTGAGGGGGGAAGCAGGACTCGTATGCCCTGTCTATTGGTAGGTGAGGGGGGGAAGTAGGACTCGCATGCCCTGTCTATTGGTAGGTGAGGGGGGGAAGTAGGACTCGCATGCCCTGTCTATTGGTAGGTGAGGGGGGGGAAAGTAGGACTCGTATGCCCTGTCTATTGGTAGGTGAGGGGGGGAAGCAGGACTCGCATGCCCTGTCTATTGGTAGGTGAGGGGGGAAGCAGGACTCGCATGCCCTATCTATTGGTAGGTGAGGGGGGGAAGCAGGACTCGCATGCCCTGTCTATTGGTAGGTGAGGGGGGAAGCCGGACTCGCATGCCCTGTCTATTGGTAGGTGAGGGGAGGGGAAGCAGGACTCGCATGCCCTGTCTATTGGTAGGTGAGGGGGGAAGCAGGACTCGCATGCCCTGTCTATTGGTAGGTGAGGGGGGGAAGCAGGACTCGCATGCCCTGTCTATTGGTAGGTGAGGGGGGGAAGTAGGACTCGCATGCCCTGTCTATTGGTAGGTGAGGGGGGAAGTAGGACTCGCATGCCCTGTCTATTGGTAGGTGAGGGGGGGAGCAGGACTCGCATGCCCTGTCTATTGGTAGGTGAGGGGGGGAAGCAGGACTCACAGGCTCTGTCTAAAGGTGGGTGCAGGAAGCAGGACCCAGGCTGTGTATGCTATCTTAACAGTTTTTTGTTTGTTTTTGTTTTTTAAACTTTTTAATATTTTTTGCTAATAGATAATAATCCATATAGTGTAATACTGAAATATTTTATTGATTAGCTGCTTAAATTTATCGTGATATTATAAATTTTTTTTTTTTTTTTTTTTTTTTTATAAATGAAGCGACTGTCTTGCATATGCCCCACTACCTCATTCAAAGTCTATGGGTCTGACGGAGAACATAGAATTTTGTACTCGGCTATCTCAGACTGTCCCATAGGGATCCAATAAAACAGCGACATACAAGTGTGACTGTTTTTCTTTCAAACAAGAACCCCCAGACCCCGGTCTTGTGCATCATTTATTAGGGTGGACAACATTATCTGTGGTTAAGCAGAATTTAAAGGGAATGTGTCAACAGGACATCACCCATTCTGTAAACAAAATTTTTATGTTAAACACACTTTTAAATAATTTTTGATTACTCTATCCTGCAGTTTTTACTCTAGCCCTAAGCCTAATAGTAGACTGTCACTTGCCAATTCTGTAGAGGTTCTCCTTGCAGAAGTCACCTCATTTACAGCACAAACAGCATTACAATAGAAGATAACACCTCTATAGATAACACCACTGACCCATCATTGCATCCACTACTGACAATAGATGATGTCATGGCTTATCTACTCCTCTTCTCTGCTCAGGACATGTCTATAAAACTCTCCTATAGACCCCAATAGTCTATTGCTGGCTATAGCCATGACTATGCTGAAAAATAGATCTCTAAATGCTGTTAACAGAGCAGAATAGGAGAAACTCAGTCCAGAGTTCCTCGTCTCCCCACTATCTTATTTCCTCCTTATGCCCTGTATTGGGTCATATGTCCCAAGGGATCGGCAAATTTTAATTAAAAAAAAAAATATAAAAATTACAAAAATCTATAGACTCAGCGCAAAGTGAAGAATACAAACAATTCATCTGTCAAGAAATGATAGGAAGTAGTCCCATGGAGTAAATGCTGCGGCGCCCAGGCCAGGTGGCGTTCTCCGCTGTCAGCAGCTACATCTGTATTAAGTCGGCAGCCACGGGGCCGTGATTACTTTTAATGAGCGCCTGTGCCAGTCTCTCACATTTACTTGGGCGTCTCACACCCCTTGTGGTTGCCATGAGTCATAGCCACTGGCTGCGGCAGCAACTGCTTTGTAGCTGTCGGCGGAGAACAATAATTCTTCATTTGTGTAATGTCCCTGCATTGGAATGGAAGATGGCATAATGTGTGCGCTTTTTCACTCTGTGGTAGAGAATAGGCCCCAGGGGCAGCTTATGAAGACATTAGCCAAAGTAACAAGATTCAGCTTTTCTGTTTCAGTCCAGTAGGTTTGATGATCTTGATTTTTGAGTTGGCTTATGGCAAATTTGAGATTTTTTCATTTTTTTTTGTTTTTAATACACCGCTACTACCCCCATCCTCACTATGACATCCATATACTTCAATAGGGCATTTGTAAGGGGTTTTATTCAATAGACAACCCTCTATTAAGGGACATGTATCATGTATATCATTTTAGTATGAAGTGGTTTTATGGAACTGACACTGACCACCTGCGGCCTCTTAACTGGTTACTGTATGTTGTATAGTGGCTGTGCTTGGTATTGCAGCTCAGCCCAATTTATTTGATTGGGACTGAGCTGCAGCATGGCCATATGACCAATGGGCGAGATGTTCCTGCCTGAGAAGAAATGGGCTCCCCCAAGCCCTGCAAACTCTTCAAAGAGCTGATTGGTGGGGGTCCTATGGATAGGTCAGCAATATCCTAGTCCCTGCGGTGATGGTGGTGCAGGTTACATGTCCAAGGATGTCATGTTTTAATGCTCCTGATACTATTATTGAAAGAAATTTTAACACATTGGAAATGGGTTTTGACCTCCGCTTCCGTGGGTCCCATAACGAGGCCCCGGCATGAGACCAAATGGACACCAGTGGCGGACAAATGAGCACTGGGGAAAGGAGAGTCTGCTTTTTTTATTTTTTTTTTTTTTTTTTTTTTCTTATTACATCTCCCCCGACCTCCACAAGGGGTTGGTCCATTTTCTCGACAACCGCTTTAAAGGGGTTTTCAGGCCCCAAATCGATATTTCATATTGATTACCCATCCACAGGTTGTGGTGGTGAGGGTCTGACACCTGGACCCCGCACAGATCAGCTGTTAGTGGACAGACAGCGAATGCAGCAATAAGAATGGCTGTTAATGGAATAGGAGGCGTGCCCCTCTTCTAAGAGGAGGCTGCAGCAACAGCTGATCTGTGCAGGGTCTGGGTGTTGGACTCTAATAGATCACATACTGATGCCTATGTTGTATAAAACTAGATTTGTAGCTGGAAAACCTCTTTAGTCTAAGGCCCTACCTATAAAACGCTGCATTAAAAGCTGCAGCAAAAACGCGGTGCGCTTTTTTTGGCCGGAAATTAGGATTTTTGCTGCATTTTTCCTCCCCTTTTAAATGTGTAGAGAAAACACTGCTATTCTGCATCTAAAATTAACATGCTGTGTTTTGGAAAACCCAGCTTTTCCGCAACTTTTTTTTTTTTTTTTCCCCGCACCTTTTTATCCTCGCAATGTGTGGATGAGATTAAATCTAATTCTCTTTGCTTGTACTGTAAAATGCAGCATTTTTTCATTTTTTTTTTTTTTTTCAGCGTTTCCACAGCACTTTATACTTAAGAATGTATTATACCGCCATCTCTCAGCCGGTGGAAGTGCCAATCAATGAGAAAAACCCAATGATCATGTAGAGGGCAGAAAAACCTCTTCCTGGCTGGTGCGAAATTTCCAAATTCAGCAGAAGATTCCGCAACAGAATTTGGTCAAGCAGGAAAATTCAGCTTCAAATTCCTGAAGCTGAATATTTCAGCTAGGAAACTTTTTGCCGTCTGAATAATACCCTAGTATGTGCTCTACTGACTAATATGAAAACTGTAATATGTCAAGATATATATATATTTTTTTTTTTACAGATAGTTATAAGGCTCAAAATCTACTGCATATTCAGTAGACTTAAAAATGTCTATGTTCAGCCACCACTAGTGGGGGTTTAATGTATACTGCCTTATAGCAGTATGTAAAAACAGTATATATTAAACTGCCCCTAGTGGTGACTCCAGGCAACAAGAATTTTAAATGTTTATATGTATGAGTATATACATGGACTTTGGAGCTACTTATTAGAAAAGATCTGATCATTTTGAAGATTTATTACAGAATTATTCAGGACAGGGTGGAGGTTCACTTTAAGCTCTGTTTAGGCTGGGTTCACACTACCATTATTTAATGTCCATTGCTCTCATCCGTCACAGGATAAGAGCAATGGACATTAAACGACAGATGTAGATGGAGCCTCCTTCGTCTGCATTCAACCTCATTAAAAAAAAAAAGTCGCCAGAATAAAGCTTGGGAGTTATGTATGTCACTTTTGTCAATTTGTAGAAAAACAACTTTGAAGTCTTATGTAAATGGTGGTTGGTGCACTGGGGGCGGACCTTCAGCCTTGGTGCTCTGCTCTGGTTCTTCACGTAGGATGGGTAATGGCAAGGATCAACTCCCTTTGCATGATATGGTGCAGGCAGGAGCTAGTAGGGGTCTGAATGCCTAGATCAGTGCTCCTGGGAGCTGAAACCCCGCCCCCAGTGCACAAAGTGCCTCATTTGCATAAGACTTCAAAGTTGTTTTTCTCCAAATCTACAAAAATGACATATATAACAGAGATATGAGGTTTATTACGGTAGTGTCTTGGGGCAGGTGGTTGACTCCTTTTAATGTCCCTTGCTCTCATCTCATGATGAATGAGAACAACGGACTGTAATAACGGCAGTGTGAACACACCCTTACATAAAACACCTTTAAAATCCAGCATAGATGACGGTAGAGAAGGGGCTAATGTGCAGAGCCGGAGTTCTCCTCTTCTCGGCATGTCTCACCTTCACTCCCCATCATGAATGCTCCCGGGAGCTGTAAGTGAAGTGCATCCCATTTACATTATTGCTTGATGAGAGCTTTTCTATCACTTTAATTACTTATAGGAGTCGCCAGCCCAACAAATACTTTAATTATTTGATTTTGACCCTGAGATGTTGCGGCAGGAAACTTATCTGTATTTCCAGGGAGCTGCAATTTATCATGAGCCGTATAATGACTTTTAATAGATGCAGGAGGATTATAATTACTGGGTGTCCAGCTGTGATCACTCCGCACCTCCATCACTTCCCCCATCCCTCCAGAGCCGCCTTGGCCACGTGAAATGAAAGGCGGGTTCCCCCCCTCCTTCTCCCCTCTAATCGGCTGCTGGAAAGTTATACCTCGAGGACAAAACTTTTACATGAGATAAGAATTAGAATGTATAATGGGCACAGCCTTGGTTTTCAGTCACCACCGCCATACACCGGGCGAGTTTTACTCGCAATCCCTGAGCACTCATCTACATGCAGTTTATTATACTACAAGTGCAATCCGTGTCTGAAGAAGGTCAACAGTATGACCCAAACGCTACTGCCATGTATTGGGTTTCTACTATTCGTAAAAAAAGAAAATGTAATTTTACTGCAACTCTTCTGAGCTTTATATTCAGCACATGACTTCAATTGTACTGAATCGTTCAATAGTGTTGAGCTAAATTTCTGACTAGCTTGACATGGTGCACACCTCATAGTCCTTCCTGCTCAGCCGATGTAACCGCTGGGATCAGGGGTCAGTATCACCCGCGGACCTTTGTCAATATATCTTTGTTCTCTCTGAGTAGTTGAAGCGATGCCAAAGGGTACTTTGACTACCAGTGGCCTAATAAAGACCTCTTACCCATCAGGGCTGCAGTAAGTTATTCCTGTTGGGTCCTGCAATGATGGCCTGGAATTCATTGCAATGCTTTCCCTAGTGGAGAAAAAAATCTAAAGGTTTTTTGTTTTTTATTTTTTTTAAGGATAAAAAATGAAAAAGGGTTTCCATTAAAACATTTTTGATTAAAATAAACTTGATCAAATATAGGAAAATGTATATTTAAAGGGTTTTATGCTGCAGTCCTGCATAAAGTATGCAGCAAGAAGTTTCCATAGGTATAATTTGACATGCTGTGATTAACGCAACGGTTTTTGAAATTGCTGCATGTCCGTTGCGGATATTTTTCTGCAATGTGTGGATGGGACTAGCCAGAATCCCATCCACTTTGCAGGTAATATAAAACGCAGTGGCGTTTACACTACCTGGGGTTCTGGCCTTAAAGGGAGTCTATCATTCGCAAAAACACTTTTAAGCTAATGGCACGTTGGAATGGCCTTTTAAAAAGGGCATTCTTCTCCTACCTTTCCTTGTTTTCTTCTCCCAGTCAATTCCAAGATAATTTGTTTCTACATGTATGTAAATGAGCTTCACAGAGCACCCAGGGCGTTCCCTCTCTTCGGCGAGCACCCATCGCCTCATTGCTTCTCACCGCCCCTTCGGCCGTTGCGGTGACTCCCCTCTTGGTCTTCTTTCTTCTCAGTTCTCGCTGGCAGCGATTTCTCGTGACTGCGCAAGCGGAATCGGGCTGCCATTTTCCGGTGGTCTCACAAGAGCATGGCAGAGCCAATTACGCATGCGCAGTCGCGAGAATTCGCTGCCAGCGAGAACTGAGAAGAAAGAAGACCAAGAGGGGAGTCACCGCAATGGCCGAAGGGGCGGTAAGAAGCGATGACGTGATGGGTGCTCGCCGAAGAGAAGGAACGCCCCGGGTCCTCCATGGTGCTCATTTACATACATGAAGAAACAAATTATCTTGGAATCGACTGGGAGAAGAAAACAAGGAAAGGTAGGAGAAGAATGGCCTTTTTAAAGGCCATTCCATCGTGCCATTAGCTTAAGTGTTTTTGCGAATGATAGACTCCCTTTAAAGGGCTGAGGCCCCATGTTGCGGAGATGCAGCTTTGTTGCAGATTTTGCTTTTTTTTTTTTTGTGTGAGCCAAAGCCAGAAGAGGATTGAACAGAAGAGAGAAGTATAAGAGCTTTCTATATATTTCCCATAACTGCGGAAAAAAAAAAGCTGCATTACCGCCACGTGGGGCCTTAGCCTAAATCACCAATAAAGATGAATGTAGAGCATTGCCACCTCCTGTACCCGCCCCTGCATTACACAGATGGTTTGTTGCCTTCTGTCAGTACAGAAATGACTGGCGCCTGTCTGCCGCGGCATGTCTAGGCGCAGATTTCATGTAAAGTTATTCGGCTTCCCTTCCTCGCCCCCCTTCCCTCTACTCCTCTCTTTTTTAAAAAGCTCCTTGCTAATAACCTTAATCATTTTATTTTGGATACGGGGAGCAGGAGCTGTGCACTGTTCCCGCAGGGACGCCTAAGAACTTATTAAAACATTGCAAGTGTTTTCCTTCTCGCTGTCTGTTCCAGCAGCAGCCTCGGAGCTTAAAGCCGAGCAGAGCAAACCCCCAGGGCCCATTAGCTTTAACTTGTTTACCGCACTGATATCTATATGTTAAACGACAGGAGAGTTCAAGTTATTGAATAATTTAAAATTCTGCTCTAATTGGTGTCATATGACCTGGAAAAGGCCATGGATGACGCCGCGAGCACGCTGCGAAACATTCATGAATAATTCATCGGCGAGATCATTCATTTGCCGCCGTGTCTTGTTAAGAGACAGAAGTTTGTATGTAATAAAGGATAATGCAACACCTGTAAGTATTTAGTTCAGAAACTCGAAGGTAATCTACCTTGATGATCGCCTCACGAAAGACGCCAGTGTGCACCAAGTAATTATACCGGGGAGATCGCGGGCCATTTATATGGAGCGGGACGTTGGCACCGTTCATTGTGCAGCTGTTACAGAACATATTCCACTTCTCCGGGTTCTGCCCTTCATATAGCGAGGTAGACGTACGGTATAACACGACCACAGGAGGGTTTATAACCACTGCCCCCAACAAATGTCTCAAGTCATCCAGGGTTATGCTGTGGCTTAAAGAGGAACTGACACCACTTTACTAAAGGAAGGCCTTCTGTTTGATTATATGGGGAACCAAAGTCTTAAAGGGAATGTGTCAACAGAAAATAACACAAAAATTTTTTTTTTTTTTTAATCAAGTTTTATAGTAAACTTATTTTTAAAGGATTTTTGAGTTTTTTTTTTTTTTTTTTTTTAAATCTATATCCTATGTAATCTAACCTATTGTTTAAATCATGGTTTTTATATTAAATGTATATTTTTTTATTTTTTTTTTTTTTTGGTATTTTTTAAAATTTTCCATGGTTTTTATTTATATTAAAAAAAAATAAATAAAAAAAATAAAAATCCCAAAGTTCTGACTCTGACCACTAAGCCATATACTATATTGACCCTTCCTGTTTTCTGTAGGAGAATTGTTACTGCAGTCACCTCACTTATCAGCACACTTATGATCACAGTTATCATGTGTATGTACAGTCATGGCCAAAAGTTTTGAGAATGACACAAATATTATATTTTCACATGATCTGCTGCCCTCTGGTTTTTATGTGTGTTTGTCAGATGTTTTTATCACATACAGAAATAGAATTGCATTCATATTATGAGTAACAGAAGCTTATATTGACAGTTAGAATGAGTTAATGCAGCAAGTCAATATTTGCAGTGTTGACCCTTCTTCTTCAGGACCTCTGCAATTCTCCCTGGCATGCTCTCAATCAACTTCTGGACCAAATCCTGACTGATAGCAGTCCATTCTTGCAGAATCAATGCTTTAATTTTGTCTGAATTTGTTGGTTTTTGTTTGTCCACCCGTCTCTTGATGATTGACCACAAGTTCTCAATGGGATTAAGATCTGGGGAGTTTCCAGGCCATGGACCCAAAATCTCTATGTTTTCTTCCCTGAGCCATTTAGTTATCACCTTTGCTTTATGGCAAGGTGCTCCATCATGCTGGAAAAGGCATTGTTGAGCGCCAAACTGCTCTTGGACGGTTGGGAGAAGTTGCTCTTGGAGGACATTCTGGTACCATTCTTTATTCATGGCTGTGTTTTTAGGCAAGACTGTGAGAGCGCCGATTCCCTTGGCTGAGAAGCAACCCCACACATGAATGGTTTCAGGATGCTTTACAGTTGGTATGAGACAAGACTGGTGGTAGCGCTCACCTCTTCTTCTCCGAATAAGCTGTTTTCCAGGTGTTCCAAACAATCGAAAAGGGGATTCATCAGAGAAAATGACTTTACCCCAGTCCTCAGCAGTCCACTCCCTGTACCTTTTGCAGAATATCAGTCTGTCCCTGATGTTTTTTCTGGAGAGAAGTGGCTTCTTTGCTGCCCTCCTTGAGACCAGGCCTTGCTCCAAGAGTCTCCGCCTCACAGTGCGTGCAGATGCACTCACACCTGCCTGCTGCCATTCCTCAGCAAGCTCTGCACTGCTGGTAGCCCGATCCCGCAGCTGAAACACTTTTAAGAGACGGTCCTGCCGCTTGCTGGTCTTTCTTGGGCGCCCTGGAGCCTTTTTGGCACCAATGGAACCTCTCTCCTTGAAGTTCTTGATGATGCGATAGATTGTTGACTGAGGTGCAATCTTTCTAGCTGCAATACTCTTCCCAGTTAGGCCATTTTTGTGCAGTGCAATGATGACTGCACGTGTTTCTTTAGAGATAACCATGGTTAACAGAAGAGAAACAATGATGGCAAGCACCAGCCTCCTTTTAAAGTGTCCAGTGGTGTCATTCTTACTTAATCATGACAGATTGATCTCCAGCCCTGTCCTCATCAACACCCACACCTGTGTTAATGGAGCAATCACTGAAACGATGTTAGGTGGTCCTTTTAAGGCAGGGCTGCAATGATGTTGAAATGTGTTTTGGGGGATAAAGTTCATTTTCTAGGCAAATATTGACTTTGCAAGTAATTGCTGTTAAGCTGATCACTCTTTATAACATTCTGGAGTATATGCAAATTGCCATTAGAAAAACTGAAGCAGTAGACTTTGTAAAAATTAATATTTGTATCATTCTCAAAACTTTTGGCCATGACTGTAGATAAGACGCAGACTCCACCAGTCGCTATTGGTGATTTACAACTTATTTCCTCCCCTCTCTGTCCAGTGAGCTCTGCACAGGTCACATGCCTAGAAAACTCCCCCATAGAAATCAGTTTGGTTTGCTTCACATCAATGTGTCTACGGCCCTTGGTCCCTCTCCAGGAGACAGGACAAACTGTTTTAGGCTTAGCGGCAAGAGTTGGAATTGCAAGATTTTTTTTTTTTTTTTATGGAAAATGAAAAACATCACCAAAAGTTCTTAAAAATATATATGTTTAATATAGAAACATGATTTACACTAGTCATTTCTTGGCACTTTCCCTTTAAGCTGTCCAAACTGGGGGTAGGGGGGTCCAAGTAATAAAAGTATATATAAACCTGAATTACTATCCAGCCTTCTGCTGACAGGAATGACTCATTTAGTGCTGTAGGCAACCTCATCTCTCTTCTTCTCTTCCCCTCCCATCTCCATAGTCTTCACTGTAAAGTGACACTGTTTGTGTATAATAGACTAAAAACAGTCAGATAAGACGTAAAGACAGGAGTAACAGTTAAAGACACAGGCACTTTAGTGAAGTATATTTCAAAGTTTCTTCCTTTCACCTGCACTATGGATTTATGAAAAAATAAAAGCTTGCTTACGCTTTATAGGTATAGACATGCAGGAAGTCTACCACTACTGAGGTCTCATCTAAACCATATATATGCTGTTGTGGGGGTGGTCAGTGACATAGTGATCGGACCTTTCATGTGTAAGACTGCTGTATCTTGCTGTTTAGAAAACTGAATTTTAATCCATATGCAAATGAGTTGTTCGGTGCACCCAGGGAGTGGCCATGTCTTCCAGAGCACCCATTTTTGGCTATGGTAGGTACACATCAGTGCTTGTCTATCTTCAGTTTACGGTGCTGCACTGGTGAAAAAATAGGTGCCCTGGCAGCTCAGGTGCATTGAACAGCTCATTTTCTTGGCAGCAAGATTAACACCTACAACAACATAGAAGTAGTTTAGAAGAGATATTGGTAGTGTTAGATTGCCCTTGAATGCTAGGGTTCTGGATGCCCGTAGCCACCACTTGGTGGAGCTAAATGCATACTGTTTTGTTGAGGTCAGTCACAAACTGTGTGCATTAAACTCATATGCTCCCTCTAGTGGTGGTTGCAGGCAGTCAGAATTGTATCTGTTAACCTTTTTGTATGCAGTATATGTAGCTCTTTCAGAAAAATCACTACAAATAATTTGATATACTGTGCTTGCTGTCAGTGAATGCAATTTTTTTTTTCATCTCTAGTGGCTGAAAACATGCTTCACACTGATTTGTTACAATGTGTCAGTGTAGGTAAGTTGTCAGCTTGGAGTCTGAAACTGAAGGGCAACTGGTGATGCTGATGTGTTTAGCTTGTGGATTGCCTAGATGGATACTTGTGTAAGGATAGGTTTTCAGCCTCCTAAGGATATAGTTGATAGTGTTCCTATTTACTGACAGCAAGCAGAGGCATTGAAATAAATCAGTGATTTGCAGATAAAGTTATTCGGGACGCTCCTGAAATGTGTTTCTTGGAGAGCTGGTGGTAGCCTATGCAGCAATGAGGGATCTCCGTAAATCTTGTGTTTGTGGTAATTTACAAGATCATGTAATTTCTCTTTGTTCCCCTTTAAAGGTCCCTAAAACCCTGCGCCAGCCTACAGCAAGTGAACTCAATGGCTCCTACCTGGGCCCGCAGAACCGCAAACCCAGCAGTGAAAGTGGAAGTTTATGCTCCAATGTACCCCAGCCACTCTGCAGAAGTGACCCCACACCGAGGAATGGTTGCCAGTGTGTCCACGATAGGTGCCCTTCTGAAAACGGTCTTCAGAGTAAATGTCCCGGTGCTCACTTACCTCACATGCTTTATACAGACTTTCCTTGCAGCCATCACTGCAGCAGTGCCTTAAAGCGACCAGTGTCCCATTGCTGCTTACACCATAAAGTGCATGATACCCTAGGAGGAATCCTGCCAGATACGTCACTAGTACGACCTCAAGAAGACTACTCTGTCTCCAGATGCTCTGTGTCTGGAATAACCAACGGAGAGCAAGTGAAGGCGAAAGTTCAAGCCGCTGGCAAAGGAATATCAGAGCAGCGGAAACAGGAGCTGCTGCTGCAGAAGTTGGAGGTGGAGATAGAGAAGGAGCGCTTGCAGCAGCTTTTGGCGCAGCAGGAGGTGAAATTGCTGGAGAAGCAGCAACAGCTGCAGCAGGCCCGGCTAGAGGCCAACAGGTGAGGACTTACCTATTGTTTACATAGTGATCCTGAAAACAGGATGCCAATGGAGAGTAGGGTTTACCCATATACCAGTAGGGAAGTATTGCTGCCTTATTGCAACCACGTGAGATCTATTTTTTTACAGCATTTTACAGTGTATCCTGATCATCATGACCAATAGATAGACATGAAAGCCACTGTGCAAACTGTCCTTATCCATCCAGCTGATCTAGCGCATAGTATCCCCCCCCACAATCTAATGGTCTCTGTGGACCCCTGCATCACTCTATGAAATCGGTTGTCTACTACATAGTATATAAAATAAGTACAGCATTCTCTATATACCAGTTCTAGTTATAGAGCTGCCATAATACTGTAGTATAGAATATGTAATACTAGCATAGCAGCCGCAGGAACGGTAGAATAAGTAATGTAATGTATGTACACAGTGACTGTTCCAGCAGAATAGTGAGTGCAGCTCTGGAGTATAATACAGGATGTAACTCAGGATCAGTACAGGATAAGTAATGTAATGTATGTACACAGTGACTGCACCAGCAGAATAGTGAGTGCAGCTCTGGAGTATAATACAGGATGTAACTCAGGGTCAGTACAGGATAAGTAATGTAATGTATGTACACAGTGACTGTTCCAGCAGAATAGTGAGTGCAGCTCTGGAGTATAATACAGGATGTAACTCAGGGTCAGTACAGGATAAGTAATGTAATGTATGTACACAGTGACTGCACCAGCAGAATAGTGAGTGCAGCTCTGGAGTATAATACAGGATGTAGCTCAGGATCAGTACAGGATAAGTAATGTAATGTATGTACACAGTGACTGTTCCAGCAGAATAGTGAGTGCAGCTCTGGAGTATAATACAGGATGTAACTCAGGATCAGTACAGGATAAGTAATGTAATGTATGTACCCAGTGACTGTACCAGCAGAATAGTGAGCGCAGCTCTGGAGTATAATACAGGATGTAGCTCAGGATCAGTACAGGATAAGTAATGTAATGTATGTACACAGTGACTGCACCAGCAGAATAGTGAGCGCAGCTCTGGAGTATAATACAGTATGTAACTCAGGATCAGTACAGGATAAGTAATGTAATGTATGTACACAGTGACTGCACCAGCAGAATAGTGAGCGCAGCTCTGGAGTATAATAGAGGATGTAACTCAGGGTCAGTACAGGATAAGTAATGTAATGTATGTACACAGTGACTGCACCAGCAGAATAGTGAGCGCAGCTCTGGACTATAATACAGGATGTAACTCAGGATCAGTACTAAAGAATTAATGTAATGAATGTACACACTGACTACACCAGCAGAATAGTGAGTGCAGCTCTGGAGTATAATACAGGATGTAACTCAGGATCAGTACAGGATAAGTAATGTAATGTACGTACACAGTGACTGCACCAGCAGAATAGTGAGTGCAGCTCTGGAGTATAAAACAGGATGTAACTCCGGATCGGTACAGGATAAGTAATGTAATGTATGTACACAGTGACTGCACCAGCAGAATAGTGAGTGCAGCTCTGGGGTATAATACAGGATATAACTCAGGATCAGTACAGGATAAGTAATGTAATGTATGTACACAGTGACTGCACCAGCAGAATAGTGAGTGCAGCTCTGGAGTATAATACAGGATGTAACTCAGGATCAGTACAGGATAAGTAATGTAATGTATGTACACACTGACTACACCAGCAGAATAGTGAGTGCAGCTCTGGAGTATAATACAGGATGTAACTCAGGATCAGTACAGGATAAGTAATGTAATGTACGTACACAGTGACTGTACCAGCAGAATAGTGAGTGCAGCTCTGGAGTATAAAACAGGATGTAACTCCGGATCGGTACAGGATAAGTAATGTAATGTATGTACACAGTGACTGCACCAGCAGAATAGTGAGCGCAGTTCTGGGGTATAATACAGGATGTAACTCAGGATCAGTACTAAAGAATTAATGTAATGTATGTACAGAGTGGGGGGGATTTGTTTATAGTTTTATACCACTTCCTCTGGTGGTGCACGGATTAGAAAAATCGATTTACTACCTTCCACTCATGACTCTGCCAGCAGAATAGTGAATGCTGCTCTGGAGTACAATACATGATGCAGCTCACGATCAGTACAAGCTATGTAATTTATTTGTAGAGTAACTCCTTTATTTTTTTTATGTAGATTATTCTATGGTTTATTTGCTGACTGAGGTCATCTCCTATATTGTCTCTGTCTCCAGAAAAGCACAAGATAAAAAGTTAAATCCAAGTTTTCTCTGCTCAGGGGTTCACTCCATCTCCTGTCATCTCATGCGCTCCCTTCACCGTTTCGTTGTCATGAGTGTTACGGCTGCCTTACCAGGCCTTCAGTGCGTTGCTTTCGTTCCATTTAAAGGTTCTCGGTGAAATGTGCAGTGTGTCGGCGCTGCTTCTGTGCCTTGGACTCTCTCGGGGATCAGTGAACCAGAGAGTCTCAGATGAAATGATAGACAGGAGTGTACTTTGTTAGACCTGCACCAATATGTAAGACTTTCTGTCAACCTGAGAGTCCGTTCATCTACAGAATGTTCTCTGTGGGCCACGTACTATGAAAACAAAATGAGAAATGATAGTTTAATGTTGTTCGGGTCAGACCTCCCTCCTGCAATTAGGCGTTACCATATCAATATTCCATCTTTATACAGAGGAAACCTATCCATATATCATTTTTATTTAGAATTTCTGTCACATAATGCTACATGATGGATCACCGGTTTCATATTCATTTCTTTATTTATTCTTTCTGTGCTTGATTTCCATCCTTTCCCCCAAAGAAAAGCATTATGTGTGAACTGCCAGGAGGAGTGAGAGCAGTGACAGCAGCTCTGGACATATTTCTAAGTAGTTGTGAAATCTGCACAAACTAAGCTGAGGGTGTTTACACCAAGAACGTGTAACTGCTGTATGGTTGACCCAGATGGACAAGAAAATAAAACTTTCCCTAGGTACAAGAATATAACTGCCATAATAACGGGTGCTATGTCAAAGAATATAATACTGCACCTATGTACAAGAATGTAACTACTATAATACTGCCCCTATGTACAAGAATATAACTACTATAATACTGCCCCTATGTACAAGAATATAACTACTATAATACTGCCTCCTATGTACAAGAATATAACTACTATAATACTGCTCCTATGTACAAGAATATAACTACTATAATACTGCCTCCTATGTACAAGAATATAACTACTATAATACTGCCTCCTATGTACAAGAATATAACTACTATAATACTACCTCCTATGTACAAGAATATAACTACTATAATGCCTCCTATGTACAAGAATATAACTACTATAATACTGCTCCTATGTACAAGAATATAACTACTATAATACTGCTCCTATGTACAAGAATATAACTACTATAATACTGCTCCTATGTACAAGAATATAACTACTATAATACTACCTCCTATGTACAAGAATATAACTACTATAATACTACTCCTATGTACAAGAATATAACTACTATAATACTGCCCCCTATGTACAAGAATATAACTACTATAATACTACCTCCTATGTACAAGAATATAACTACTATAATACTGCTCCTATGTACAAGAATATAACTACTATAATACTGCTCCTATGTACAAGAATATAACTACTATAATACTACCTCCTATGTACAAGAATATAACTACTATAATACTACCTCCTATGTACAAGAATATAACTACTATAACACTGCCCTTATGTACAAGAATGTAACTACTTGTCATATCTGATTATATCTAGTCATTAGGCATGTAGAACCACAAGTTTCACTAGACATTCCCAGAAGAAATAATAGGTTAATGTATTTTAAAAGTATAAAAATCAATGAATAACTTATCTGTTGATTATGTTCACCTAAAATGGCAGGCCTAATGCCTGAGGCTGTTCTTATTTTCAATATGATTATATATACCCCTTTTTGTTCAGAAGGCGACTCCACAGTCGGCACCTCCACCAGTTAGCTATGGCAGTGAGTAACTTCTTGGTGGTCTCTTTCTGTAGACCACCTGTTTTTATTTCAATAGGAATCCTGTAATGCTTCATTTCTCCTGTGGGGGTGCTGCAGTGAAACTGACCACTTGAAAGATTCTCCCCACAGATTACAACCAAGGGCTCCACCCTAGGTGTGAGAAGGAGCGCTATTGGAAGTCTTTCCTCCCCACCGCGGTTAGGCTGTACAACCAACACCGACCTAAGCGGAGATCATTACACACAGAGAACTGAAATATCTCTCTGCCTGTTATATCCCCCCCCCCCCCCCCTGCTACGTCCTATCTGTCTGTCTGCTATTAATGTAATGCCTCTCACCTTGGAACATTCCTGTACATTTTGTATTTGTATCTGCTTATCTTATCTTATCTTTGCTGCTGTAACACACTGAATTTCCCCATTGTGGGACTATTAAAGGACTATTATTATTATTGACCGGTAGGACACCCCATTGGTGAGGGACTCTTCTAATAACTCCAGATTTCTCAGTGCAGACCATCTATTCCCTTTTCTACTAAGTTTTCCTGGGCTCTAAATGCTGCGCCGTTCCTGCTGAATTATGTTCTTGAGGTGAAAAGGTCAAAGGTCTGACAGTAGATCTCTAGAATGTAGTCAGAGCGGAGGGTGAAGCTTTAGGAGTTCATTACATTTGGCTTCTGTTGTTCCTTATGCTTCTAGCAATGCAATTATGGATATTTACTGTAAATGCAAACTTTCATTTTTTTTTTTTTTATTTTTTTTTATATATCCAGAAGACAGCCAAGTCCTAAATCCCAGAGCAAAGAGATGGCGGTCATGTCCACACCTTTACCCGGAGCAGTCAGGTTAATGAATGGCTCACGATACAGGTAAACTTCCTCAATCTGCAAATATACACATTGGGGCAGATTTATTATGCCTTGTATGTCGGTTTTGCGATGTACAAGGCATAAAAATTCGCAAACTGGCCATGTGACTGATGAGCATCCTGTGAAGAGAAAGCAGTGCTCTGCTAAGTGCCGTATCTTCCTAAACAGTGTGGAGTGTCAGACCCACACACATCAGATATTGGGTTGTCAATAATATTCTCCTAGAACATTCCTGCAAACTTTGGAGTTTAAAAAAAAAAAAAAAAAAAATTTGTGTAAGAGTTTTGGAAATTGCCAAGAAATTGGACAAGTCATCAAATATGTATGTTTGGAAATTATTAGAGGGGTTTTTCCGGGTTTATCAATTAGGATAGGCAGATGACGATTGGCAGGGGCTCCCTGCTGGTCAGCTGTTTGAAGAGACCGCAATGTTTGGAAGAGCACTCCGGCCTCTCCACACAAAGCCAAGCACAACGCCATATGTTTTACAGCAGCTGTGCTTGGTCTTGCAGCTCAGTCCCATTCACTTGAATAAGTCTGAGATGCGAACATGCCATATAACCGATGAATGTGATGTCACGTGACTTCTGACGCAGAAGCAATATGGATCGCCGCTGCTGCTTCAAACAGCTGATCCACGGGGTCCTGAGTGTGGCATCCCCACTGATCCTCAATTGTTGCCCTATCCTAAAGGATAGGTTGTGAGTTGATAAGCCTGGAAAACCCCTTTTAAAGAAACAAAAACGGCTGTCGGTCTGCCTAGAGGAAACAGTTGTCAAAAAATAGTGAACGAGGCCAAGAGACCTGTGATAGATATGACTGTGCGCACAACAGCTGGTGACAGCTCAATGGGAGGAAATTCAGGAGAATTCTCTCTGAACCTCCTAGGATATCATGCCTTGTTCAGAGACCAAAAACATTAGAAATAATAAAAAGTAATATGAAGATTATCCATGAAAAAACACTTTGCACCAGCAAACGCCGCCATCTCCACCGTAAATCCTAATGTTGGCAGCATCTTGTTTATAGGCACCAGCAGCTAGGCGGTTAAGGCGGTCACTGTGTTATCGCCGAGATGTCTCTCATGGGCTCTTGAGCGTATAAAGACCCTTTACTGCTGAATGAAAGGGTGAATATATATATTTTCTTGTCCTTAGTCTTTCAGGCCTCTATTAAAAATTACCATTTCAGTGGTGTCGGTGAGCAAGAAAACGAGTCTCCCGGGGCCTCCTAAAATAAGCTTCTTATCCCCAGTTGGAATAGCAGAACATTCACGGCGGGACGGAGGCAGCTGCTGCTGGAGAGTCATGACAGGGCAGCAGTGAAGCAGAAACACACTGACTGCCTGCGAATTAGCTGCAGATAATTCCACATTTCACATGCTGTCAGGTTAAGGCTGAAGGTTTACTGTGCAAAAGCTCCAAGACGTTGCTGCAGCCAGCTCGCCCATATGTAACCCTGTGCTATGTCCTTTACACTCCTCATCTCCCGACTATACTGCTTTCTTCTTTATAGATGGATTGTGGGGTATACGTATGGCAGGGGTTTTTCTTTTTAGTGTTTTTTTTTTTTTTTTTTTTTTTTTTTTTTGTTACCAAATTCCAGATCCTTTGCCTGGGTTAGAATAAATCCTCTATCCCTGAAGCCATTGATGAGGGCGCATGGTCCGCCATATTTTCAGATTCCCCACTCAATAAGTATATCAAATCTTTATCTTGGGATTTCTACCTTTCCTTTATTAAAGCCAGGTCATTCCTCCATCCTATAACCATGGACATCACACCTGTCTATTTTGCTAGGTACAGAATATTACAGGGTTTTATGGAGCTTGCATATTGATGACCTGTCTTTAGAATAGGTCTTCAGTGTGTGATCAGTGGGGCTCCTGCACCTGACACCCCTTACAGATTAGCTGGTTGAAGAGGCCGCAGTGTTCAGGTAAGCACTGCAGCTTTCTTTACCAAGCTAAGCAGCATACAGGGCTGTACTTGGTATTGTAGCTCAGCCCCATTCACTTGAATGGAACTGAGCTGCTGCCATACCATGTGACTAATGAACAAATGGCTGATTGGCGGGTGTCCTGGGTTTTGGATCCCCACTGATGATCTATCCTAAGGATAGGGTTTGCATTCATGCGTTTTTTGGGGTTCACCATCATAAGGCTAGGTCATCAATCTGCAGGTCCTGGAAAAGCCCTTTAAAGAGAGTCCGTCACCCAGGTGAAGCATATTAAACCAGCAACATAGCTTAATGTAACTGAGAAGCAAGGGTAGCTCCATCTTGATCCGCCTGCCTGCATGCCATCTACTTAATATCTGGGCTGCAGGATATTGTAGCTTCGTCCTGATGACTTGAATGGATCGCCGCTACGAAGTAAATGGCTTACATGGGGATGGGCCAAGGTAAACGCTGAAGAAACGGAACAAGTGTTCAATTGCTGGGAGCCCGATAGCTGGGTCTCGCAGTGATCAGGAGGACAGGGGACCAAGAGTCCCCTTAGGCCTCCTTGTGATCACTGGGAGACCAGGCTATCAGGCTTCCAATGATCGTTACTTGTGTCCATAACAGGACAACCCCTTTAAGGAGATGCGGTGAGGATGATTTGGGACACTAACCAGCCCTCAGTTCTTTATGGACCGGGGGCTTAATGTCCTAAATACTCCTATTGTAACGCCATCATGGGAGTGATCTCTAGGTAAGTATAAAGGTCTCTTTTTTTCATGCAGTTGTAGACAGTGTTACAACAGAGCTATTTGGGACACTAGACCACCAGTCCATAAGGATCTGGGGTTGGTATAGTGCCCCATATTGACCTGACAGGTTCACTTTAAACTTGTGTAACTGCATTGGCCTGATAGAATCTTAAAGTAAAGATTCGTCCTTAATCGGTGCAGGGATTTTTCTCTATTTTCCTGGTTTTTTTTTCTAGGTCGTACTTGTCCTCCTAGCCCCCTGCCCTTTAAAACAGAGAGAAGACGCGCAGCGTTAAATAATCTGCAGAGCTTATTTACACTTAAAAATCTATCGCCCTCACGAGCCGCCAAGTGATTAATAGGACTAACATTTAAGAGATAAATATCCGTATACACAGCAACATTACCGCGCATCCATTAAATATCCAGCACATACGTACATGGTTACACCGCCAGACTCATGATTTCTGCCTTTGTCAGATACCGGGGACTGTGACAAGAGAACTCATTAGTGTTGGTGCAGATCTTGGAGAAAAAGGAAAAAGCTATTTCTGAGGCTGGATTTATACAAGACAATTGTTCGGCTGAAAATGTTAAATTATAGGGGGATTGTATGTGAAAAGAGTCAAAGGGTGAACCCCTAAAATGGTACTTTCCAACCAGTTGACGTTGTTCCTTGGTGGTCATTGGGATCTCCCCACAAAGTAGAGAAGGAGAATTTTTTTTGTCGTTCTGGTTCCTTTTTGAGTCTTCCAATAATTCATTATCTGGTTGGTCAGGCATGTAGGTCCATGATTTTTGTGAAATATTTAGGAAGGTTGTCACTGATCATAACTGGAACGGAGTTGCAAAGGCTTTAGGAAACAAAAGCAGGGTAAGTCTTACCCATGGCTTTTAGACTTTATTTTTTAGACCTCCACTGGTCTCCTTTTTAAAGTGAGTCTGTCACCAGAACCCAGCATATCAGCCCAGCCCCAAACATAGGTAGGCTAGGGTCATCTGAATCAACCTGTTTTTAATTTCTCCAAATATGTAATCGACGATGCCCTCATTGCTCCAAATAGCTCATTTGCATATTGACAAAAACTTCAATATTTTGGCATCAGGGGCATCGATTCATAAGGGGAAGGGACTGTTAGGTTAGGGTCACCTGTGTCAAACTATTTTTTCCAATTCTGATTTGGCTGTTGCCAAAAGATTGCAAATTTTGGCAACTGGCAACGCTCTCATTGGTCCAAAGAGCTCACTTGCATATTAAGCCTTTGGAGCGATGTCAACACCCTCGTTGCTCCAAAGAACTCATTAGCAGGTTGCCAAAAATGGCGATATATCCGCATCCAAGGTACCAATTCACATGGGGAAAATGCCTTTTGATTCAGGTGGCCCTAACCTATCTGCAGGGCCAGGTTGATGTGTTGGGTTCTGGTGACACTCTCTTTAATTTTAGTAGTACATTGTATTATTACAGTTTCATTTAAAAGGATCTTCCAGAAATTATATTTCATAACTTTTCCTCAGTCCGGTCTATTCCATTTTGTCTACTCCTCCTGACCATTAGGAAACAATTATCTGTCTCTTCTGATGACATCATCATAAATGAAGCACACTTCTACATTTTCTATTGATTCCGTTAAACATTTCAAGTTTTGCTTTTATCAGCCTTGTCTGGACAGGTTTAATGTGCCCAGTACAAGCAGAGACCTGAGTCCACCATGTGGGAGCGCTGTCCTGGTGTAGATGAGATGGCCGATTCTACGGCTTCAATTACCCAGAACCTCGGCAATTACTCAAAGCAAGCGGCAGCTTATTATCCGCAGCCGGGAAGGGAGCATGCGGCCCTGTGTAATTGTACCTGGGTGTATGCGCTGAACATGAAGCCTCAATGTGTCCATTTAAGAAGTAGAAGTTTTAGCAGTATACGGCTCACATGTCGATGTGTGAGTACTGTTCACGTATCTTTTTTGGAGAAGGGAGGTGAACCGCTGCCAGACACTTGGCGATGGGTAATCTCCATTTAGAATAAAAGAATTGGGTATATTGACATCAAGCTTGAATTTTATCTCACCTTTCTGTTGTAGGGTGAGAGTAGGACACCCCATACACATTAGATGGTCACAAGCCCCTTCCAGAATTGATAGATTTGGCTGACCTTAAAGGGATTGTCCAGGAGACATGTCAAAGCCATGGGAGGCCAGGGCTGGACCGCTGGTGCTACATCTGGTTGGTGTGTCTGCCATTCTCTCTGGTTCCTGGACCACTTAAAGCCTCCCCTTCTTTTACGAGGTTTGTCACCTAGTTTTCCAATACTCCTGTACAGCAAAGCAAACATTAGATCAAAGGGGTTGTCCGGGATAAATGGCGAAGCCAGGATGGGGGGAAGTAGGAAGGTGTGAAATTATAAAAGTGATACCCACTCCCGGTCCTCTGTTTGGTCAGTACATTCTCCGGTACATGGATTGGTCAGGCTGTAAGTGACAAAGCTTTAGGATACCACTGTGGCCAATCACTATTCAGTACCTGTGATGTCACTGCTGATAGGTCTCCGGTACCCAACATATGACTACTGAGGCCAGTGACTGGCCACAGTGGTCACCTATGCCTCTTTACTTCCAGCCCAACTAGTCAAAGCATCAGATACAATACGGGCCATGCCCGGGGATAAGTGAGTATTACACTAACACCGGGTCTCCGCTGACTTTGTCATTTATGCCGAGCAACCCCTTTTAATGTTTCATTGGCTGTATAATACTATAGGATAACTAAGTGACAACCTTGTAACAGAAGAAATGGAGGCTTTCAGATTTTCAGAATTGTAATAAGCTGAGTGACGACCAGCCAGTCCGCCATTACCTTTTCTGTCCAGATTTGGCCAATTTATCCCACTTTGTTACGTGCACAGCAGATCCACGTCATAAATTAAAAAAAATTTTTTTTTTTTTTTGCTAGGTAAAATTCACCAGCGTTACACTATGGTTTCTTGTGGATTCTACCCTGAAAATCTGCAATAAATCCGCCATGTATGTATGTGAACCTTTGGGAGGTTTTCATTGGAAGTGACATACACCTTGTATTCACAGAATCGTGGTAAAGATGGTGCAGTGTGGCAACAAAGCCTCAAAAACCATTAGAATATTAGACAGAAGGGCGAATGCACAACATGTCCCTGTATCTGACGGTCACAAAGGCCCCCCTCTATCCAGTCACTGACCGTCCCTCATAACCTGGTGTGGATATGAGAAGGGGAAGGCTTCTTGAAGGTTTTGTCCCGCTTGTACCTGTTCTGTTTGCAGCTGGTGTCGGCTATAGAAATGAGAGCTATTCCCGTGTGATGTATTGCTGTCACGCATCAAGCTGGAAGACTTGTATAAAGGCAAGACATTACAGCCATGCAATGTAATAAGGTAGACTCAGCGGGGTGCAAGATTGTACACGGAAGGTATTGTATAAATAGCAGACATTAAGGACGGAAATGTCATTCAATAAATCACAGACTTAAAGAGCTATTTGCACTTCTAGGGAGGAGTTTTCCCCCCCCCCTTTCTGGCTGAAAACTTTGATTTACAACCTATGTTCTTAAAGGGAACCTGCCTCTAAACCACTAACATCGTGTTATACCTCTAGGGTTCAGCTTTCTACAATGCCCCTGTAAAAACAAGACGTTTCGACATTATTTAGTAAAATAAAAATTACATATAAAATACGGAGATGGGTCCAGCGGCGCCACATCACTGTGCATGCAGCACCCTTGGACTCCTTTCCTGGGATCCTACCTATATGCCATCCAATATGGTATATAGGTAGGTGCCCTATACTGTAAATGACATGCACAATGCATCATTCTGTATGAGAAAGCTACGACATGTAGCCCATGCAATTTTACATCTCTGGGAAGATTTTGGGGCACGCTGTGAATTTTTGGTCTACATTTGTTGCAAAAATTTTCTGCCTATATTACTGGAAAAGCTAAAATCTGCATTTGACACCTTCAGATATTGCTACAGATTTCATCCCAAATCACATTTGTTCAGCTATAGCTAGTGAATAAGTAATAGCGCCCCCCACTGGTGTCTTTATCCTCTCCTCAGGGTTATAGGGCTCCTTTGACTTTCTGTGCTCTCAGTCAGTCAAGTACTACATAAATCTGTAGGGTGATTGATGTCGACAAGTCTTAAAGTAAACCTTGTGACAATGTATGAAGGATTTGGTGTCATTTAGTTAAATTCCCACCAGCAGAATAGATTGCTCTGCCTCGCCTGTGACATACGTCTTCTCGGGATGGATTTTTTTTTTTTTTGTGGTTATATATATATTTTTTTTAATGTGATATATGTTCATAAAGATGCCATAAAACATGTCCGCCTGGTAATATTATGTGATGCACAGGCAGTCTCTCCGCTAGCCCACAGCTCTTACGTTGCGTTACGTTGTCCACAACATGAACGTTCCTTTTTACAATTTAGTACTTGCCTTTTGGAAGTCAGTGCCAGGACTCCCAATGCTTTCTAGGAGTATATTCACACGTGACAGATTCTCTAAAGAGAGTTCTTCATAAATGTGAAAGAAGTTTGCAAAAGTCCATATGCTTGCTGTAAAAAAAACAAAAAAACAAATCTGCCATGTGTGACTATACACTAAAAATGGTCAAACACATTATGCTGTGGGAAAAAACATGATGCATTGCCGCCGCGGTTTTTCTTGCATTACTTTTTTTTTTTTTTTTTGCTCCGGCCCGCTATGTGGGGCCTTTGTAAGGACAAAATACCTTTAGGCTCTTATCTCCAATCCACAGGATAGGCTTTTAGTGTCAGATTGTGCTGCTCATGGGTAGTGGGGGAGAGTGAACTTGCAAACGAAACATCACAGCATCATGTGACCTCAGATGTGGGAGTGACTTCTTACCTGTGATTTCATTGCAGGGGACAGTGGAGAAGGGAGGGGTACACAGAGAGTGAGAGCAGGCAGATGAATCATGGGAAATGTAGTTTGCCCACATATTCACTGCATGTAAATTACTGATACAAGGAGCAGCAAGTAAAATAAAGCCAAGCAAAAGATGTATTGCTGTGGATGTATTTGCAGAAAATTTTTGGAAGCTGGATAACCCCTTTAAATATTCATTGGGAGATATAATGGGGAAGCAAATCATGTGCTGTTCATGATACTCTGACACACTGGTGGCGAATGGGCAAGAAATAAAGGGGTTGTCCAGGATAACCATTTTTTTTTATATATATATTGGCCCAAGAAAGGAGGGAAAAAAAAACAAACCCCATATTGATCTGTCCCGATGCTCTATTGTCTCCCAGCGTGGTCCGGTTCTGCTGCTGTGGTCTTTTCTTCTGGCGCAAGTCCCTCCCGCACGTGACTGCTGAGGCCAAGCAGTGGCCTCAGTAAACGACACAGGACATCCCAACCTGTGACATCACATGTCCTTTCCTTAGGCCTCAGCAGTCACGTGACATCTGAGGCCAATTAGCGGCCTAAGGAAAGGGACGCGGGACGTCACAGTGCTGGAAGAAAACACCGGAGTGACAGGACTGCGCTGGGAGACACCGGAGCACCAGGGACAGGTGAGGAAAAGTCTTTTTTGAATAAAAAAAAAAAAATAAAATTGCAACTTTTTCATGCCTTGTACATGGCATGATGCATTTTCCTTAATCTCTTCCCAAATGTATTACTATTATTTTTATTACTATTTAAAGTGATTGTTGAAAACCCAGATTAAATATTTTCCCATATTTAAAAATTGTTTAAAATTACTACTGATATAAATAAAAATAATGTCTTTACATAGTACAAAAAAAAAAAATAGTACAGCCATTTTGGAATAAAAATGAAAAAGTCGCCTTCACGCTGCTGATAGGTAAAGCTGACCTCCCACCAACCTAACTCGCCATCAATATTGTGATCCTGGAAAACCTACTTATTGAGAAATTTGGGCTTTCTTGACTTACACAAATGGATCTCTCACCAGCTTGTACCTAGACTTGCTGCCATCAGAGATCGATTTTTTATTTTTTTTTGGCCCGTAAAAGCAGCATTTAATTTCAGACAAGTTTCTCCGCTTACACTTTGAAACTGAATTTTAGTTGTCTCTAAATGGACGTTTGCTTTTATCGACTGCAAGAAGCGCTGGCTGCTCCATACAGAGCGCTCTCTAATGCCGAGACGCCTCGCCTTAGCCTAAAGAGGAGTAAATAAGACCCCATTAGACGTCCTCAGATTGTGAGTAACATTGGTCCCAGTAGCCCTTTGTAATGTCCATTAAGGCCTTTCCCGAGGATCCGCATCTCATTTTCCAGAGCCATTTAGTCAAACGTGCGATTATTTAGAAAGTTAATTCATGCATGGCGAAATGTAGCTTAAGTAATGCGAGGGGCGGAAGGTAAAGCTCTGCGGAGAGCGCCGTCCTTTTTGTTATTTAATGATCAGCCATAATTAACTTGCAAATTTGAAATAATTAGAAGAAATTAAAGGTATTTAACTTCCCCATCCCTGAAGAAAAATTCACATTGCACCAAACTCCGCTCTAAATTATTCACAACGTGGAGGTGTTTGCTGCAATGTTCTGCTGCTTTATGGATATTCTGAAAAATACCGGCAATCTGCCGCCATCATCTTCATCAGATCTTGTTCTCCTGCGCCGCCGTCTGAGAAATGAGTTCAGTATCCGATGTGCACAGGTTTATTGTAGGAAAATGCTGCAGTATTTACCAGCACCGTATGTATATAGGTGTTATACAGGAGTATGTCGTATGACATGCCTTAAAGAAAAAAAAATACTATTAGTGATGAGAGGGGAGAGATATTGGAGATCTTTCTCGTACATATCCGCCCTGTCTATCTGATTATCTAATATTTGTCTGAGATATACAGAAGAGTAAGACAGATATGAGATAGCTGAGAGAAAGATGTAAAGACAGGGCGGAAGTGCAAAGATAGAGAGATGTGTAGAAGGAAGAAGTTGTGAAGAAAGTAAGATGGATGGAGACAGGGAGAGAGTTGGATAGAAGGGGCAGAGAGGGAGACTGGTGGAGTTGGAGGCAGAGAGGGAGACTTGTAAAGGAGCGGGGCAGAGAGGGAGACTGATAAAGGAGCGGGGCAGAGAGGGAGACTGGTAAAGGAGCAGGGCAGAGAGAGGGAGACTGGTAAAGGAGCGGGGCAGAGAGGGAGACTGGTAAAGGAGCGGGGAAGAGAGGGAGACTGGTAAAGGAGCGGGATAGAGAGAGGGAGACTGGTAAAAAGGAGTGGGGCAGAGAGAGGGAATACTGGTGAAGGAGTTGGAGGCAGAGATGGAGACCGGTAAAGGAGCGGGGAAGAGAGGGAGACTGGTAAAGGAGCGGGGCAGAAAGAGGGAGACTGGTACAGGAGCGGGGCAGAGATGGAGACTGGTAAAGGAGCGGGGAAGAGAGGGAGACTGGTACAGGAGCGGGGCAGAGAGGGAGACTGGTAAAGGAGCGGGGCAGAGAGAGGGAGACTGGTACAGGAGCGGGGCAGAGAGAGGGAGACTGGTAAAGGAGCGGGGCAGAGAGAGGGAGACAGGTGAAGGAGTGGGACAGAGAGGGAGACTGGTAAAGGAGCGAGGTAGAGAGGGAGACTGGTAAAGGAGCGGGGCAGAGAGAGGGAGACTGGTGAAGGAGTGGGGCAGAGTGGGAGACTGGTGTAAAGGATTGGGGCAGAGAGGTAGACTGGTGAGGGAGACTGTGAAGGAGAATGGGACAGAAAAGAGACTGGAAAGGGAGGGAGACTTAATGGGGATATTGGTTACAGTGGTGAGGCCAGCTCATATATATCCTGTTATTGCATTTGTTCTGTTTCACGTGGTTAGATATTTAGTTGACGTCTTCATAGCTTAATGGTTTCTCTTGTTTCTTGCAGCCCAGTGATCCCGACCCCTCCATCCAGTAAGAGCAGAAGAAAACCAGAGAGTCCCAGTAAAAACGGGTCAGAAGGAAGAGCCTCTGGATTAAACATTGAGGGTCAGGGAGATGGGTCGTATGTCCAGCCACAGTCCACTCTCAGTAAAGGTAAGAGAGCTGTTCAGCACACTTAGGATAGACATCTCTTGACAAAGTATCTTCTCATGACACACATTTTTGGACATGTCCAGTCAAGAGGAACGGTAAACAAGAACACATCTTGTATCAGAGCTGGTGAAGAGAAGTCGAGTAGTTGGCCATGAGTCTAGTCCATTATCCACCTCTCATTTTTCAGAGTCCCTTCGGAAAATGAAAGCAGCTGACTGCTGACCATGGCATCTATTCCATTTTTAATTTGCACTAGATATTCCCCAGTGTATAATAATATTCTTCTAAATCCCACATTAGAGAGAAATATGGATCAGATGTGAATGGATTTTTTGAGGGTCATAGAAACATCTAGTGATCTTCCTTTAATCTGGTATACAAGAATCCGGTAAATTTGACAAACCGGTGTTGGTTTCCAGCACAGAACTGCTATAGAATGGAACCAACACACTGGTTAATAAATTGTACACCAATCTAAAACCATGGATAAGTGACATCTGAAAGATCAGTGGGGATCCAACTGCTGCGACCCTGAGAACAATAGCTGAGCACACTGCCATATATTGGGGATGGTTGCTTCTGACCAGAATACCCCTTTCTCTTTGGTTTCTGCTCAGTCTTTTGCTTGTGGTGCTGTGAATGTTACACTTCATGATACACTGCAGTTCTCTACTGTCAGATTATTGGATTTTCTGCATTATTTGATGTCGGATTAGAAGAATTTCAACATCTCATTAATGCAAAAAGTGTCAGAGGCCTTTTCTCTTCCACCTAGACTTTAAGATCCTACTTTCCCCCTTTTGTTCACCTTTTGTTGCTTCCACCATACAAATAAACACAATACAAAATAAAGAAAAGTCAAGAAATTGCAAAGATTTGATCTGGAAGTAAAGATATAACCCGCGACGCCCTGCCAGGCCGTCCTTGCATTAAAAGGAGTTTTTCCTCTCGCTCCACATAGTGTCGTCAGGCTGAACCCAAGCTGCAGGCGAGGTTAATCCCTTTCACTGCACAGCCACAATAGCCGGGAGTCTGCAGACGACTTGTGTCCAGCAAAAATCAATTTCTAATTTGAAGCAAAATCAGTTTTGACTAACAGGGGTTCAGGCCCTATTACTGGGGCTGGGTAGTCCGCTGACATTTCAGCGCTTTGTGTTGTGCTCATCGAATTCACAGTCATTTTCCAGCTCTTCAGCCTGGGATGAGGCAGCGCCAATCAATGTCTCTTGGAAGATTGTGCCAGTAAACTTTCTGAGCTGTATTTATATGAAGTCCCTTCTCCAGAGCTGAATTCTCTGTATATTTAGCAGCGTGATGAAGTATAATACTGCAATGTACGGACACCATACACATTAGATGGTCATGGGTTAGTCTCCCATTGTTCTAAAGTGTATGGGGCCTCCTGACACACTCCAGCAGTGTTTTATAGTAGATATATTCTTGTACATAGGAGGCAGTATTATAGTAGTTATATTCTTGTACATAGGAGCAGTATTATAGTAGTTATATTCTTGTACATAGGAGCAGTATTATAGTAGTTATATTCTTGTACATAGGAGCAGTATTATAGTAGTTATATTCTTGTACATAGGAGCAGTATTATAGTAGTTATATTCTTGTACATAGGAGCAGTATTATAGTAGTTATATTCTTGTACATAGGAGCAGTATTATAGTGGCAGTGTGATTTTCTGTAGGGGCAGTATGATAATAATTAGTGCTGGTATACTAATAGGTTTAGTTCATTAGGACAGTAATTGAATAAGCCTGAAAATTAACAAGGATCATGTAAAAGAGAAATATGCCCAGAGCAGCTATTACTAATGCACTACTCAGCAGGAGGCGACACTGAGCACAATAAAGAATTTTCTTACACAGCAAAGAAAATACAAAAAGAAAAATGGAAGCATTAGTAAAGTCATAACTGGAATTATTTACTAAAACAGCCTAAGGACATAGGACTGCTCTTTCTGAAGAATATTGAGCATGTTGAAATCACTATTTCTCTACTGACAAATCAGAATGGTCTTTTTTTTTTTTTTTTTTTTTTTTATTCTAGGACCTAGAAAGGATGCCTCTACCTCTCCTGCAGTGAAAAGTCCCAGGATTGCGATGAAAGCTACAGGGACATCACTTGAGCACAGAGACTTGTACAGGTAGGTGAGGAGGGGGATTGCATTGTAGTTTGTACAAAGGAGCTTTTCCCTATGGGACGGTGGCTTTTATTTATTTTTACATCAATTTTTTTTTTTTGGCAGAAGTTGTTTAGGGTACTCATTCTATAGCGCTATGTTCTCACAGTGCTGTAGAATAAGCCTTGCACGGTTGTCCCTTTCCACTATTGTGATGTTTTCTCTAGTGGCCAGGATCTGTGGCACCTGAACTGCATTGTGGGCAGTTACAGCCTCTGATCCAGGCTGTACGTGCCATGGGGGTATCTCTGAAGTGCTGCAACTCTCCAGCACTAGCACTGCACTGCCCATCTGCTCAGATTTTTGCACTGTGACTCTAGCTGGGACAAACTAGACACTGGTGCTGTCTGCGGCATCATTGTCTGTACAGTGCAGAGATATCAACTGGGAGAGGAAACCTAGGCTTCATGGGCAGTGCCGTGGTACAATGCTGGGGAGCCAGAGACTTCCAGGGCTCTGAGGACGTTCCAGTTACACTTGCAGCCTCATTTGAATATATATATATATATATATATATATATATATATATATATATATATATATATATATATATATATATATATATATATATATATATATATATATATATATATATATATATATATATATATATATATATATATATATATATATACACACACAGACACACACAACACTGCATTTGGGGAATGAAAGGTATGTTGAGAATGTGAGCAAATAGTCCTACACAGCAGTGTACTTTTTGTGTGTAGGGATGTTTTGCTGATGGATTCCATTTAGGGCTCAATCAGACCTGATCTTTAAGCCTGGGGGCTGTTGGGTTGTTCCCCCTATGGACCCTGAGCTGCATCAATGAGGGTCGCCATGCAGTGTCGCACCCAATAGCGTAGGGATCCAATATACATAGGTCACCTTGAAGAGGTTAGTGGTCCTATACACCCTGATCAATATGTATATACTAAGAACCTACATTTTTGCCTAGATCAATATATAATACTGGGATTTGTGGACCATGTCTTTATTTTTTTTCTTCTCCAAAATGTTGCTTGGTCTTTAAGGGGTTAAACAAATCTGCCATAATCTATGCACTGCCTGGTCTGCACTGTTACGTGCAGGAGAAGATGCCAAGTACAGCGATCGGTGCTTTACTGTATAATAAAGTGATTCCGATTGCTGTCTGTCCTCCTTTACACTTTCTTCCATTTATTGACCCTTGGTTGGTAAGAGTCTGTGTCAGGATCCCATTGAAGTGCTGGCATGGGTGCTTATCCCCTTTTTAGGGTATTTTGGGTCAAGGTAAAGGAATTGCGGCATAACCCATGCAGAGCGTTATAATGTACAAGGTCCTGTGTGTGTAATATTAATATTCAGCAACTACATCTCCACAACCGGCTTTTCCTGTCATCCATGAACAATTGGGGTGGGGGGAGAGAGGGGGTCTCTGCCTATAAATCTATTTGTTTATTGCCTGTCACTAGAAATCCTCCGTAATTGAAACTTACCTGGAATTGAGACGTTCCCCGCGTATGGAACAAAGAACCTTCTTTTGAATATAAATTGAAAATCAAGTCTTGGTAATTGACAGGAACAGTTACCTCGATCCCATAATCCTGCCTTATTGGGATTGGCGTCTGAGGCCGTTTCGAGGCATTTGATATAAATTTAAATGCATTACTTTAGAAATGGAGCATAATTATATTCAGGAATATTATTTCTTGCTGGTGGCAGCTTTTTTTTCTCTTGCCCATTTTCATCAATATTTCATTCCCGGATGGGATGAGAGACAAAATCCCCCCGAAATGGAGACAGAATGAACCCTCGCCTGAGCCACTAAATGCATTAAAAGAGAGGCAGCCGCAGTCATTCTCCTGTGTCTGTATAGAGAGGATTGTGATAAGAGCGGAATTGTTCACGGCTGGACATTTGATACTGTGTGTCGGGGTCGAAGTGTCGCTGCCTATCTGTATTACAGCTGTATGTAGAAGAGGGGACGGGAAATTAAAAGAAGAAATAAGTTTGGCAGCAGGTCACCCATCTGTGCAGCTTTCTCTACCAATAGGCTGACGCATTTCAGGCTTCACTGGCTTTAGTCAAAGAATGTGAAACCCCAGAATGCATAAGTGCATTTTAATATAGGATCGAGGGGAACTGAATAGTTTAACCCTTTAAATAACCCAAGTCAAAAATCCATAGCATATAGTGGGGAAAAAAAGTATTTAGTCAGCCACCAATTGTGCAAGTTCTCCCACTTAAAAAGATGAGAGAGGCCTGTAATTGTCATCATAGGTAGACCTCAACTATGAGAGACAAAATGAGAAAACAAATCCAGAAAATCACATTGTCTGATTTTTAAAGAATTTATTTGCAAATTATGGTGGAAAATAAGTGGTCAATAACAAAAGTTCATCTCAATACTTTGTTATATATCCTTTGTTGGCAATGACAGAGGTCAAATGTCTTCTGTAAGTCTTCACAAGGTTGGCACACTCTGTTACTGGTATGTTGGCCCATTCCTCCATGCAGATCTCCTCTAGAGCAGGGATGTTTTGGGGCTGCCACTGGACAAAACGTACTTTTAACTTCCTCCAAAGGTTTTCTATGGGGTTGAGATCTGGAGACTGGCTAGGCCACTCCAGGACCTTGAAATGCTTCTTACGAAGCCGCTCCTTCGTTGTCCTGGCAGTGTGCTTGGGATCATTGTCATGCTGAAAGACCCAGTCACGTTTCTTCTTCAATGCCCTTGCTGATGGAAGGAGGTTTGCACTCAAAATCTCACAATACATGGCCCCATTCATTCTTTCATGTACACGGATCAGTCGTCCTGGTCCCTTTGCAGAGAAACAGCCCCAAAGCATGATGTTGCCCCCCCCATGCTTCACAGTAGGTATGGTGTTCTTTGGATGCAACTCAGCATTCACTCTCCTCCAAACACGACAAGTTGTGTTTCTACCAAACAGTTCTACTTTGGTTTCATCTGACCATATGACATTCTCCCAATACTCTTCTGGAACATGCAAATGCTCTCTAGCAAACTTCAGACGGGCCCGGATATGTACTGGCTTAAGCAGGGGGACACGTCTGGCACTGCAGGATCTGAGTCCCTGGTGGCGTAGTGTGTTACTGACGGTAGCCTTTGTTACGTTAGTCCCAGCTTTCTGCAGGTCATTCACTAGGTCCCCCCGTGTGGTTCTGGGATTTTTGCTCACCGTTCTTGTGATCATTTTGACCCCATGGGGTGAGATCTTACATGGAGCCCCTGATGGAGGGAGATTATCAGTGGTCTTGTATGTCTTCCATTTTCTAATTATTGCTCCCACAGTTGATTTCTTCACACCAAGATGCTTGCCTATTGCAGATTCAGTCTTCCCAGCCTGGTGCAGGTCTACAATTTTGTTTCTGGTGTCCTTCCACAGCTCTTTGGTCTTCACCATAGTGGAGTTTGGAGTGTGACTGTTTGAGGTTGTGGACAGGTGTCTTTTATACTGATAAGGGTGGGCTCACACCTGCGCTTCAGTCCGTCCGTTGCCAATCCGAGTGAAAATCTCGGCGAACGGGATTGGCATCGGATACAGACAGGTCAGCGACGCATTGGTTAAAAACCCATTGATTTTGAATGGGTTTTTAAAGCAATGCACGGGTGTCCGATTGCACCCTCTGCGCTGCGAAGCCGTTTTTTTTTCGTCGGACATGAAGTCCTGCATGTCCGACTTTGTTTCCGACGAAAAAAAAAGGATTCGCGGCGCAGAGGGTGTAAGTGCACACCCGCACATTGCTGTAAAAACCCATTCAAATGAATGGGTTTTTAACCAATGCGTCGCTGACCTGTCTGTATCCGATGCCAATCCCGTTCGCCGAGATTTTCACTCGGATTGACAACGGACGGACTGAAGCGCAGGTGTAAATCCACCCTAACAATGTCAAACAGGAGCCATTACTACAGGTAATGAGTGGAGGACAGAGGAGCCTCTTAAAGAAGAAGTTACAGGTCTGTGAGAGCCATAAATCTTGCTTGTTTGTAGGAGACCAAATACTTATTTTCCACCATAATTTGCAAATAAATTCTTTAAAAATCAGACAATGTGATTTTCTGGATTTGTTTTCTCATTTTGTCTCTCATAGTTGAGGTCTACCTATGATGACAATTACAGGCCGGCCTCATCTTTTTAAGTGGGAGAACTTGCACAATTGGTGGCTGACTAAATACTTTTTTTCCCCCACTGTATGTGCTACCCCTGTTTTGTCACACTGACTCGTTATCTTCTATGGCCCCCCTATATACACACTCGTGTATTATGAGGGGTCTGAGGGTCACGGGCAACAGGACACATCTCATTCATGTCTGCTTTGCAGATCGGGCTCACTGCATGAAATGAATGAGTCTGTGGAGGACATGGATGGCACACTGATATCATCAATCTGCCATCCGGGCCATTATCCCATGGACCCGTAGATTTACTAGTTTGCATGTAGACTTAAAGGGGCTGTCCACTTTTAGACCAATCTTGAGAACCAAATGTTATGATTTGTGTAATAAATAAATTATATAATTTTCCATTCTACTTTCTATATCAATTCCTCACGGTTTTCTAGATCTCTGCTTGCTGTCATTCATTCTGCTTACTCCCAGTGAATAAAAAAAAAAAAACTGTCCGTGGTCATGGCATATACAGTCCGTGGTCATGGGATGATCACACAGTTGCACAGCTTGTTACCAGACAAATGTCTGATTATTGTGCTGTGGCTATAAAGCAAAAAAAAAAGTTTTATTTTACAAAAAACTTTAAAAAGTCAGTGGATTTAAGGAGATGGAAAAAAAAAAGATATGTTCTTAGTTTGCGTCCATAACCCCTGTTAACATATTGATCCAATTTCGATGTAAATTCTGTGCTAGTCTACTAGTAATCTGCTTCAGATGTATGTGAAAATTTATATTAGATGCCATTGTATGGATTCTGCATAGAAAATATATTTCTGTCCAGAATTCAGTGTGTGAACATACCCTTACTGTGTATTCATCTTTACTACTGATTACATTTGGCCATTGCTCCAATATACTGGGATGTTTTTCATGTGAAAAATATTCTTAAACAACCCCCTCCCCGTCCCCCTACTTGCTAGATTTTCATAAAACCTTATAACTTGGAGATATAGATTTTCATTCGACAGTAAATAAATATTCCAGGCTGATCCATAATGAGGAATTCTGGGTATAATTGTATTTCTTCATATGGATACTATAATATTTCACACTAAATTTAATTTACACACTAGCATTACTATAACTCTACATGAACGCAGCTTTGTCCAATCTTAAGCTGCTCTGTCGTGGCTCTGAGGATGGTATAGGATACGAGGGGGAGATGCTGAAGCTGTAGATATATAGTAATTTCATCTAATATTTGCCAGGACTTGTAGAGAAAAGTTGTGAATCCTTGCTTTCCATACTGAATCAGAAAAAAAACCTACAAATCCTGCATTCCTCACCAACCCTGGAAGGGTCTACAAATTCTTTCTACATCCACCAGAAAGAACCTAAAAAGTCCTGATCTTTTCCCAGAAAGAGTCTGAAGTTCCGCTCTCCACCCACTTTACTATTCCTTTCTTCACTTGCTCAGAAAGATCCTAAAGGTCTTGCATTCCACCCCTGCTTGCAAAGAACCTACAAGTCCTCCCTCCCTCCCCCCCACCGCTTCTCCGAAAGAACCTACAGGTCCTCCCTCTCCCCACCCCAAAAATAGCCTACAGGTCCTGCCTCTCCCCACCCCAAAAAGAGCCTACAGGTCCTGCCTCTCCCCACCCCAAAAGAGCCTACAGGTCCTCCCTCCCCCCCACTGCTTCCCCCGACAGAACCTACAGGTCCTCCCTCTCCCCACCCCAGAAAGAGCCTACAGGTCCTGCCTCTCCCCACCCCAGAAAGAGCCTACAGGTCCTGCCTCTCCCCACCCCAAAAAGAGCCTACAGGTCCTGCCTCTCCCCACCCCAAAAAGAGCCTACAGGTCCTCCCTCTTCCCACCCCAGAAAGAGCCTACAGGTCCTGCCTCTCCCCACTCCAGAAAGAGCCTACAGGTCCTCCCTCTCCCCACCCCAGAAAGAGCCTACAGGTCCTGCCTCTCCCCACCCCAGAAAGAGCCTACAGGTCCTGCCTCTCCCCACCCCAGAAAGAGCCTACAGGTCCTGCCTCTCCCCACCCCAGAAAGAGCCTACAGGTCCTGCCTCTCCCCACCCCAAAAAGAGCCTACAGGTCCTGCCTCTCCCCACCCCAAAAAGAGCCTACAGGTCCTCCCTCTTCCCACCCCAGAAAGAGCCTACAGGTCCTGCCTCTCCCCACTCCAGAAAGAGCCTACAGGTCCTCCCTCTCCCCACCCCAGAAAGAGCCTACAGGTCCTGCCTCTCCCCACCCCAAAAAGAGCCTACAGGTCCTGCCTTCCCCACCAGGATATGCTGCTCCTTTAGTAGACAAGAGCTCTTTCCTGTTATTTTTTTGAGCGTACGGTATATACTTTTCCGGACCCTGAATCTCCTGTCTCTGTTACGGAAAGTAATTTACAGCTTCCAGCAGCTCTTTCTGACTTTTATGTGTAAAGATTTGCCATTTCTGTATAGTTATCTGATGGTTTTCATATTTTTGATATTTCAGAACCAATTACTAGGTTTCGATTATGGTCTCAGTTCAGAATAGATTTAACCTACAATGGTCATCCCCAAACGTATGGGAGCACTGTACAGGGAATAAGTTTTCAGGCTCTCTCCTGTGGTCTTGCAGCGTTTACATGAAAGCAATGAATCGGATCACAAAAAGCTTCCTATCCTCTTGTATCCTATACTACCCTGAGTTATAACAGAGCAGCTTTAATGTGGACCCTATTCTGCCATCTGGTGCAGGTCATAGTGGGAGACAATATCTGATGTATACACTACTACTCCTACTGCTGGGACCCTTACCAATCTTGAGAATAGTGGTCCTAGCCCCCTCTCACCAATTGAATGGAGCAGCGGTCACTTGTCCCCTGCCCATCCCATTTACTATGTAGGAAAAATGGCCGAGCACTCTACTTGGCTATCATCAGAAGTCTTGCAGACAGTAAATGGAGCGGCAGTAAACATGTGCGACACTCCTTTCTTTGAAACTGAGGACCCCAGACCCCATGTAAGAGAGATTTCTTACACCGCTCTACATTAATGGGGGAATTTGGGTGGAATCCGCCCAAAGATTCAAGCAAGACATTTTTGCATAATGCATCTGCGTACTATTGAAATGCATAGGAGGCGCGTTTTTGGTGGCAGATTCCACTTGAAAAATTCCGCGGTCTGAACTTACCCTAAGGCGGAGTTTGAGGTGGTCTTCCATCTTGGATTCCTCTCCAAATTCTGGCCCTATGTAACCCAAAGCAGAAAGCCGAAGAAGGGTTTTGGCAGTTCGCCACAGGTTTACTTGCTGGTTGGCCTCAGAAACAGCTTGGCCAACCATCAGTAGTCTCATGCTGTGGATTCTACGGAGTCAGCTGCAGAATCTACAGCGTCCTAGGAAAAAGAAGTGTCCGCCAGTGCCTCACTTTAAAAGGAATGGGAGGCAGAATCCAGCTGGAATTTAGAGCTGGTTTTGAGGAAAAATCTGTCTCAAAATCGGCTGCAAATTCCTCCATGTGAACAGCCCTTAAAGGGAGTCTGTCAGCAGGAAAATCAATATCAAACTAATGACAGTACCTTGTAGAGCGGCTTCTACACTTTCCAAAAATGTATTTTTTTTTATTCTGCATTGCAGCTCCATTTTCATGAAAATCTTTGTTATTTGTATGCAAATTAGATTAAAAGGGCTAAGTCCTCTCCTGCCAGGGCTTTGCTCTCTGCTCTTGATAACTGACCGAACTGTAGACAAAAAGTGACAAAGTGGGAGATGGGGAGAGCAGAGAATGAAGTCCAAGCAAGAGAGGAAACGTCCTTAAAGCCCTTTTCAGCTGATTTTCATGAAAATGGAGCTGCAATGCAGAATAAAAATACATCTTTGGAAAGTGTAGAAGCTGCTCTACCTGTACAAGGTACTGTCATTAGTTTGATGCTCATTTTCCTGCTGACAGACTCCCTTGTAAAGGTATGTTCACATGGCTGAATTTTTTTTCTGCTAGTAAAAATTCAGCCATGTGAATGTACCCTTAAAGGTTCATCCAGATTCTGCTTCATTTTCTGCACTCCGACTCCCCATGGCTCTTAGGAATCTGCTCCAAAATCAATGGCCGAGTTCGCTGGGTGAACATGTCCTAAGGGTATGTTCACATGGCAGAATGTTTCCTAGCTGAAAAATTCAGCTTTCGGAATTTTAATTTTTCCACTTGACCAAATTCTGCATCAAATTCAGCACTTGTCAGGCAGAATTTTCCACCTTCCTTGCACTTCAGTGGAAATAATCAGGAGGAATCCACCTGAGGACTGAGCATTACACTTTTTCTGCTAGATTTAAAATTCAGCATCTCCCTCCCATTGTATTCAATGGCAGGCAGAAATCGCAGTAGGACGCTGAAAAAATAAGCGTCCTGCTCTATTTTACCCGCGGATGACGTGGCTGATGTAGCTGCAGAATCCGCTGCTCCAGACTCCCTGTTCATGAGGTCCATTTATCTAAACCTCAGTGTGTGAAAAAGCCGCGACTGAATGCCGATGGCCTGCTGGAGGCTGGAAAACGATGGCGGAAAATGAGGAATTCCTCTTCATTTTCCGCTGTGTGAACGGCCCTTTAAAGAGGTTGCCCAGCATAATTTTTTTTTTTTTTTTTTTAATTTTCATTAGGCTGGGAGAGGTGAATAAAAACAACCCATACTCTCCTGTCCCCCATTGTTTTGGTGCCTCCCAACGCAGTCCAGTCCTGCTGCCCGGCTATCTTCTTTTGCTGTAAGTCCTCGACGGCTGTGACGTCCTGGGTCCCTTCCCTTAGGGACGTCCTGCCTAAGGGAAGGGACCTGGGAATCGGCGGCCTAAGGAAAAGACCCGGGATGTTACAGGTAGTGGCGTCCCGTGCGGTGGGGACTTCCAACGGAAGAAAACAGAGTTACAGGACTGGACCGCGCTGGGGTGCAACGGGACAGGTGAGTTTGTTTTTTATTTTATTTTTGTTTTGTTTTTTCACCTCCTCTGGCCTAATTAAAAAAAAAAAAAAAAATTTAGCCTGGACAACCCCTTTAAGACTCTAAGTCCAAGAGTACTAAAGTTACTCTGCTATTTATGTAGATTTTATTCTACAAAGTGATTACTAAATCACCATTTTTGCAGGTAGGCGTTTCCTTGTGTCCCCCGCATACAAAATTTTGTCAGTCTTTACCCAGAGATAATTTATAGTTTCCTGAGAAGTCGAAGGAAGGAAAAAAAAATAAATAAATAAATAAAAAACCCTACAAACCTTGAACTTTTCTTTAGTCCAACTTTTTCTTAAAGGTGGCTGAGGGGGGGGAGTGGGGGGAGACTCTGACATTTGCAGTCCTGACGCCGTGAAGGGGGAATGTCAGATTAAACATGTTTCTTTATTTTATTATCTCTTCAGTGAAAAGTGCAAGTAGCCAGAATTGACCGGTGCAGCTCCATATGCAGGTGATAAAAGCCGCCATCGCTAAATTAATCTCCCACTTACTCCGGAGCAGGTCGTTAATTGTCCTCTCTGCTTGCTGTCGATATAATGGGAAAATTTTCATTCCCCATTCAAGACAGGGGGGAAGGTTGTAGCCGAAAATGTTAGCATTTGCATTTTTATTTGTTGATTTATATAAAGGACAGCCTCTCCCGGCAATCCATCACTTTGGTGACACCCCGAATATGAATAATGTATTGTGGATTTGGTGGTTACAATCTGTAATAAGCGCTAGCGACTCAGGCAGAATCTTAACTAACCCGGCAAATGTAATATTTATCGACTCATAAACTTTATTGCTTTCGAGGTTCAATAATACTGACCATAGGACATTAATATCACTTATCCTGGTTTTATTTAGGGCAGTTCTGCAAAATAACCAGTCTATTTAACGCTTACTGGAAAATAATTTAAATTTACAGCGTCCGACGAGCCGCACGGAAAAGCGCTTAATTGTCGAAAGAACACGCCGAAGCGCCTTCCTGCCGCTCGGTCACCCCGCGGTTTTGCTAACACTTCTTTATTAGACTCGAATAAGTTTTAATGGACTCGGAATAGTGTGTGTTTTTTTTTTTTTTTTTTTTTTTTTTTTTTTCCGGCTGTGTTAACATTGTGAATCTCAATAAAGCTTTGTTTGCAATGTATCTTAATAAAGAGAATGTTGCAGACAACACGAACCAGCTTCTTCCATCTTTCCCCCCAGGTTACTTTGTTATAGCATATACTGTATATGTCGTGTATGGATAAAATGTGCAGTATGTTCATGAATGATTTTATATCGTATACATACTGGTGTGTCCACCCTTACCTTTGCTCAAATATGCTTTAGGTTAAGGCCCCATGTAGCAGGCCGTAGCGAAAAAGCACTGTGGGAAAAACTGTGGCAGAAGCGCATCGCGGTTTTTCTGGCGGCGCTTTTCACAGAAAGTCCGTAAAGTTTTCCTCTTCAGACTTTCTGCTTGTTATACTTATAGGGAAACTAGCTGTGTTTCCGTAGGCATATTTTACATGCTGCGATTTCCAAAAAACACGTTTAGGAAATCGCAACATTTTCACTGCGCATATTTTTCTGCAATGTGTGGATGGTATTTGCTAGACTCCCGTTCATTTTGCTGAGACTATAAAACATTTATGCCACTTGGGGTCCCGGCCTAAAGGGGTTTTCCAGGATTTTTAAATTGTTGACCTATCCTTAGGATCTGACACCCAGGACTCCCACAGATCAGCTGGTTGAAGGAGCAGCGGCGCTCCCTGACTGCCGTGCTCAATTTGCAGGCCATGTGACGTCACATGGCTTGATCGCAGCGGAGATCCATTCAAGTGAACTGGCTGAGCTGCGATACCACAGCCACTGTATGAATGTATGGCACTGTGCTTGGTAGGTACTCTAGAGGCTGCAGCGCTCTCACAAATGCTGCAGCCTCTTCCAACAGCTGATCAGCTGGGGGCCCAGGTGTCAGACCTCTACCGATCTTTGATCACCTATCCTGAGGATAGGTCATCGTATAAATCCCGGCAGACAAATTTCTCAACAAATTGAAGTCCTTGAAAGCTAAAATTCACACTACTGGGTGGCGAGACACATAGGAAAGGCTTCTTGTGACAGGATATCACAAAATCTTTTTTATCATACATTTTATGCTGCAGTTTCTGACATAAAAATGTACAATAATAGTCCCACATGTTGGCTCACAGCTTATTCACCGAAATTTGTGATTCTTGACACATTTGTGTCTCACATGGTATTTTTCTATAAAGTCAGTTTGTCGGGCGGAGTTTAGCTGAAGGGGGCGTGGACCTATAATCTATAATTGTAGTGCACAGAGGGCCAGAGATGTGCCTAATGTATAAATTGGGTATATAATACTCTGATGCAGGCGAGATAAAGACTGGAGTAGGAAACACCAGTCTTAATAAATGTCCTTTTTTAGTTTGTTGTTGTATTTTGGGTTTTTTTTTTGTTTTGTTTTTTTAATTTATGGTTCCTAATTCTTTAAATTTACAAATTAAAGCTAAAATAATACCAAAAATAGTTACCTGTGGTGTTCTGATAGTTTTACATGATATATGTAGTTTCAAGGTGAACAGGGCAGCCATAGCAGTGATTTAGGCAGCATGGGTGTCACCCTCCCCCCTTTCATTTGTATTTATTTATACTTTTATGTGGTATATTTGTGTAATATTATATATTACACACACACACACAATTTTTTTTTTCCTTCTTCTTTTACATAATTTGTCCCAAGAGCTCATGGGGTGAGACCCACCAGAGGCGAAAAGGTTTCCTGCTCCCATTTACTTCAATGGGAGGTTCAGTCGAGAAGACGCAAAGCTACTTTCGAAAAAGTGTTTTGTTTTCCCTTGAAATGAATGGGAGGTGGAATTTTTGCAGCAGAGTCCATCTGTCTTCAGTGGTACCCAACCTGAGAGGTGATTGGTGGGGGTCCGGGTGCTCGGTCCTCTGCTTCCCCCTCATTGATAACATGAAGGTGTGCTTGGCTCACTGTATATTGTACATTGAGGAGGGCAGAGCGGCACAGTAATGAAGGGGTATGTCGCTCCGCCGAGTACTTCTGCCCCTCCATATTATTCATCTGTGTGGGTCTCAGCACCCGGACCCCCACCAATCAAAACTTCCAACCCTTTAAAGCAACAACACCAGACTGACGCAGAGCCTGGTTTGCCCACCATCAAAACATTGGGGGAGGTTATAAAGATTATTACAAAGCGCCTCGACATTTTACATGGATACTATATAATTGTATACAAGGGGATCAAAAAAAAAAGAAAAAAACACTTTTTATCTCTGCTACAGCTACCCATATTAGTCTCAGGTCTGCAGTATATATAATAATCTACCACCCTATACATAAGTGTAATGTATAGGCAGGAGGGAGGGAAGGCCGAGCTTGGTCTGCATGTTACGCTATGATAAGAGCTGATATTTAGAGGTCACGGCACCTGATGATGGGGAGGGAGGGGGCAGATATCACTAACTTAAGATGATGATGGGGGGGGGGAGTTCTTTTAAAGTCTGTCTATTAAAGAGATTTAGAATGGAGGAATCTGGTTGCTACTGATATAATATCATCATAAGTTTCAAAGGTGCCATATCTTAGTATAGATCTCCGGATAAATGGAAGAAAAGGGAACCAGAACGGTGAGGGTTAAGTAGGTATGCAGCTCACAGGAGACTTAGAAGACGGAGCAACAGAATATGGGACATTAGATGTTGGCTCATAGGTAAGAACCTTAGGAGATGAAGAGTACTAGTGAGGTCTATGGAGGATTCCCTTGTGCCTTATGCCTGCAGCTTTCTTGGGATTCACCCCCCACCTGTCATTTTCTTAGTACTCCGTCTTTCTGTCCTCACCATTCTATGTTGAATTAATTCATACAACTTCAGTCGTGTTGTAGCGCTGGAGGCAGCGAGAGAATTTCCCATTGGCACCATAAGTAATTCATTGCCTTGGGTAACACCTGGTATGAAGTGCATTGTATATGTGGTGATGCTTGTGAAAAGGTCTTGGAGATTTAACCCTGCGCCAAGGGGCTGTGACATCTTCCTGGCACTGACCCTAGTGTATCAGATCTTAGGTTTCTTTATGTATGGATTTGCTAGGTTGTATATGCAACATGTGTCCTTAGGACCCTATTAAGCCAAAAGAGTGTTGATTTGGCATCCGTCAGGCTGGTGTACGTTGGCATCCCCTTTTTTTTTTTTTTTTTTTTTTATATAAAGGGGTTGATCGGGGAGAGAAAAATACATTTAATTACATGGATCATGTTGGGAGAGATTACTTTATAAGATCCCCCAGTCACATGACTCATAAAGTATGATGATCTGACCCTGCACCATGTGACTGAAGGCTCTGTTACTGTCACATGGTCACTGAGACTAGTGAGGAAGTCGCTTGTGGTCACGTCTTAGAGGGTGGAGAAAGCGGCATTGCAAGGGAAACAGGTAATACAGCAACTGTACGGGCCGCAATACGAGAAGCTGCAGAAAAAAAAAATTCTCTCCTTAATAGCTGCACTTGGGAAAAACAATGGTATGGGTATTGGAACTTTATAAAGCTCCCTGAATGACTCCCTTAAAGGAAATATGTCACCAGAAAATGAGGTTTTTAAAAATTTTCCATGTTATCTAGATTTTGGGGGGGGGGGGGAATCATAAAAAGCCCCCAGTTCTGACTCTGGCCACTAGGCCAGATAATATGCTGACACTTCCTGTTTTCTGTTGGAGATTTCTTTGCAGCAGTCACCTCACTTCTCGGGACATTGATGATCACAGCTCTATGTATATGTAGATAAGACACAGAATCCACCTATCACAATAGAGGATTTCACATTTTATCTCCAGCATGTACTGCTGACAAGAGAGAAATGGGGAGCATAAAGAAGGGCCAGAAAGTGGGTTTTATTCTAGGCTCAGAGTTCACACTAGCCTCGGCTTTTCTATGGTTCTGTTCCATTGGAGGACCAGAACAACCGATAGGCGGTCTACAGAGGCTGGCGATCCCACTAACTATAATAGGATCCGCTGGGTGTCCGTTCTTTAAAATTGACACCTCTGGACGATAAAGCCCAACTTGCAGGACTTCATCTGCCGGAGATGTGAATGAAGCCTTAGTGTGGGATGTTATAGAAAGGAGCTAAAACCTGTTAATAAAGTTTATTGCCAATGGACACATTAGTATACACTTAGAGGTGTGCTAGTGACAACCTACTCAGACCTAGTCCTGCTCAAACAGCGGAAGGGTTCTCACAGCTGTACCCAGCCTAGATAATTTACTGCAATGTAGGTGAACAATACTGACTCAGAATCACTCTGTATAACTCACAACTCACTAAGAAATCTGACAAGCTCTGGCGTTTTCGCCCTGATCTGCTTTGGTCCTTGCCCTGCTTCGCCCATTGTCTTTAAAAAAATGACAAGCAGGGAGGAAAAGGGTAAAAGTGGAGCTTCTTTGACACAAATTTGGGACGTGCACCATAGATGTGCCTCTTCTACACCAGTTTCCTTGTGTACGTCCCTTAGGTCTCATGCGCACGTCCGGAGTTTTTATTTGTAATTGCAAATAAAAGTACGGACACATACATTTCTATGGCCCCATACACACATCCGTGGTTTTTGCAGATGAGTGCCCAGGCTGTAGAAAAGAGCCGTAAAATATGGAGCAAGTCCAATACCTGTCAGTATTTGGCTCGGTCACTGAAAATCACAGATAACCCTGATACCAATCTGTGTGGCATCCATGCCGTTTTTACTGAATTGTATGTCGCACAGTAAATTCCCCCAAGTGAGATTTGCCTGGCTTGATATTGTTGAGAAATGTGAAGTCTGAACAGGTTTTTAAGAATTGCACATCTTATGAATATGCTACAAAGTTGCAGAACATACAGTTAGAATTGTGCTAGGTTGACACTAGCGTTCGGGTCCTTCATGGGGACCAAACAGTCAGAGACCCTGTACGCTTAAAAAGCGGTTACACGCGGACCCCATACACTACAGTCATGGCCAAAAGTTTTGAGAATGACACAAATATTCTATTTTCACATGATCTGCTGCCCTCTGGTTTTTATGTGTGTTTGTCAGATGTTTTTATCACATACAGAAATAGAATTGCATTCATTATGAGTAACAGAAGCTTATATTGACAGTTAGAATGAGTTAATGCAGCAAGTCAATATTTGCAGTGTTGACCCTTCTTCTTCAGGACCTCTGCAATTCTCCCTGGCATGCTCTCAATCAACTTCTGGACCAAATCCTGACTGATAGCAGTCCATTCTTGCAGAATCAATGCTTTAATTTTGTCTGAATTTGTTGGTTTTTGTTTGTCCACCCGTCTCTTGATGATTGACCACAAGTTCTCAATGGGATTAAGATCTGGGGAGTTTCCAGGCCATGGACCCAAAATCTCTATGTTTTGTTCCCTGAGCCATTTAGTTATCACCTTTGCTTTATGGCAAGGTGCTCCATCATGCTGGAAAAGGCATTGTTGAGCGCCAAACTGCTCTTGGACGGTTGGGAGAAGTTGCTCTTGGAGGACATTCTGGTACCATTCTTTATTCATGGCTGTGTTTTTAGGCAAGACTGTGAGAGAGCCGATTCCCTTGGCTGAGAAGCAACCCCACACATGAATGGTTTCAGGATGCTTTACAGTTGGCATGAGACAAGACTGGTGGTAGCGCTCACCTCTTCTTCTCCGAATAAGCTGTTTTCCAGATGTTCCAAACAATCGAAAAGGGGATTCATCAGAGAAAATGACTTTACCCCAGTCCTCAGCAGTCCACTCCCTGTACCTTTTGCAGAATATCAGTCTGTCCCTGACGTTTTTTCTGGAGAGAAGTGGCTTCTTTGCTGCCCTCCTTGAGACCAGGCCTTGCTCCAAGAGTCTCCGCCTCACAGTGCGTGCAGATGCACTCACACCTTCCTGCTGCCATTCCTCAGCAAGCTCTGCACTGCTGGTAGCCCGATCCCGCAGCTGAAACACTTTTAAGAGACGGTCCTGCCGCTTGCTGGTCTTTCTTGGGCGCCCTGGAGCCTTTTTGGCACCAATGGAACCTCTCTCCTTGAAGTTCTTGATGATGCGATAGATTGTTGACTGAGGTGCAATCTTTCTAGCTGCAATACTCTTCCCAGTTAGGCCATTTTTGTGCAGTGCAATGATGACTGCACGTGTTTCTTTAGAGATAACCATGGTTAACAGAAGAGAAACAATGATGGCAAGCACCAGCCTCCTTTTAAAGTGTCCAGTGGTGTCATTCTTACTTAATCATGACAGATTGATCTCCATCCCTGTCCTCATCAACACCCACACCTGTGTTAATGGAGCAATCACTGAAACGATGTTAGGTGGTCCTTTTAAGGCAGGGCTGCAATGATGCTGAAATGTGTTTTGGGGGATAAAGTTCATTTTCTAGGCAAATATTGACTTTGCAAATAATTGCTGTTAAGCTGATCACTCTTTATAACATTCTGGAGTATATGCAAATTGCCATTAGAAAAACTGAAGCAGTAGACTTTGTAAAAATTAATATTTGTATCATTCTCAAAACTTTTGGCCATGACTGTATATTGGGGTCCTCAGGTTTCCGCCAGTTTTATACTGAAACCGGCAGATAGAAAAGTCCTTCTTGCAGGACTTCTCTCTGCCGATTTTAAGCAGAATTTGCAGAGGACTCTCCTACGGAGAGTGTGAATCCAGCCTTACTTTACCCAGAAGCAGAGGACCTCTTTAAACAAACTGCCTTTGGGTTGTCTCTGGTGGCTTAGCTCCATTCACTTCAATGGAACTGACCTGGAATGCCAGATCCAACCCCTGGACCTAGGTGGCGCTGTTTGCTCTCCAGGTCCATCCCCTAGAGGGCTGCCTCTTATTATAAGCGGACTGCTGACAATCATGTGAGGGATGATAACAATCCAGGCGACTGGTTAACAGGACGCGGCACGCTCCGCTCAGTCGCTAATGCAATGTCATCATTAATGGGAGATGAAATTGTCCCTTTCATGTGTGATTAGGAACCCTTAGCCTGGAAATGTCCGTGTCTGCGTGTTACATGTGTAAGTGCTTTTACTGTCATACAACATCTGTGTACGAAAGCAGAGAGTGCATCCAATTTATTGTTCTGCCGCCGCTTTAATCTTTATCGGCTCCTCGCATTCTTCTCCGTAGCGCTCGTGTTCTTTATTCGCTGGCTTTGAAGATATTTTTACAGCCGCCTTGTAATTTATGATTCAAGTCACAATTAGTAAGAGGTGGCAGCAAAGACGGAGCAAAGAGCTTTAAATGAGCTGCTTATAGCGCAGATCAGAATCGCCGCCATGCAATGATTAACTCTTGTCTGTCTCCTCTCAGATGCCACTGACATGTTCGCCATGCCAAGGATGCTGGAAACGCTACCTCTTGTTATAGAACTACAAACGTGTGTCGCAGAGCTAAATAGGTCATGTATACTGGTAATGCACTCCGTGTACCTGCAACCTGCAGGGATGCCACATATAACATGCTTCGGTTAGGGGGTACTTACAGCTCATGCTGCGTTACATTGTGTTATGCCTGGTGCAAGCATTCTCGCTGTGAATCATTTTGCCATGTGCATGTTTTGCATACAAGTGTTAGCCATACAGGGTATAAATAGTATTTCTATACAGTGTCTCAACGATACTGCCATAAATAGTATTTCTATACAGTCTATACAGTGTATTTCTATACAGTGTCTCACTGATACTGCCATACAGGACATAAATAGTACATCTCTTCAGTGTCTCAATGATACTGCCATACAGGTCACACACAGCATTTCCTTATGGTTTCAATGACATTGTAGTACAGTGCATAAATAGTTCTGCCATACAATATCAATCCTAATTTCATAAGGCTTCTCAATGACACTTATACCGTGCATAAAAAAAAAGTTCTTTTGGTCAGTGTGTCAGTCATACTGTCATCAAGTGCATCTATCATACTGCCATACTGTGCATAAAAAGGATCTTTTAGCGTCTCTCGTACTGCAAATGCAATGCATATAGCACTACCATACAGTGTTTCAATCATACTTCTCTAAAGTGCACTGACTATACTGCCATACAGTCTCGATCATACTGCCATATAGTGAGTAAATAGTACTGCTATATGGTTTTGGTGATACTGTTGTACAGTGTTTAATTTGTACTGCCATATAGTATCAATCATATTGCCATTCTTTGTCTCTTACTGTATCAATAATACTGTTTTAAAATGCATAAATAGTATTGCCATATAGTTTCAATGATACTGTCGCACAATGTCAAACTGCTATAGTATCTGAAAGAAACTGCCACACCGTGCATAATAGTAGTGCCATACAGTATATCGATCATACTGCCATAAGGTCCAGAAACAGTACTGCCATAACTTGCTTAAATAGGTCTGCCATATAGTATCAGTCATGCTGCCATAATGCATCTCATTCATACTTCCATACAGTGGCAGTATTGTAGTTCTCCTGCACAGGTGTAGATCCTGAATGCTACCACTAGGAATCTCTATACTTCCATATTCCAGGAGGTATCAATGGGAGGATGCTTCAGTCATTTTGAAGGGGGTCAGTGAATGATTGTCCTGTCCTCCAGCCAAAAACAGGGACTTGGTAACAGTATGGAGCCTTCTCCATCCCCTCTAACTAGCTGGATGCCTGATTCACTAGGTAGTATAATGTTGTACCGTGTTAGCCATTGAAAGTAGTGGAAGAGTGAAGAAATCAGGCGATACCTTTTAGAGGCTAACTGAGTATATTTATAAGTAAGCTTTCAGGAGTACTCGCTCCCTTCATCAGACATGGTGTGATACAAGAACTGAAAATTCACAGATTTTTATACACATGGTTTTCAAAGCATTTTAGAGTCCTTAAAAAAATGCAATCTAAGTAGAGAAGTTATTTACAACAGGTCAAAAAAACAGTCTGGAAACTTGTGGTGCGTGATGGAGGGATCAGTAATTCTTGCTGTTATCTGTTTGCTATCAGGAGGTGATTTGTGTCCCTCACAGTTCATACATAGTGTGATTTGAAGCTGGCATGAATATTGAGTTCAGTTCATGGTTCAAACATAGTGTGACATGAAGCTGGCATGAATATTAAGTCCAAATTGCAGAGTTTGAAATTTTTGCATAAATTTGTACTCCCATTCTTTCCTTTTCTCCTGTGTCTTAAAATGTCCCATTAAAACCACAACCCACAAATCTTCAATAGAGTGGTTTTCTCCGGAGAAATGTGCGGCCACTGGGAGATCGGTTCTGCTGTTATTAATGGTGGATCTGTGTGAGTTCATTCGTTGACTGAGTCTCTGCCCTGTTTCCCCCACATAGAGGCCTGTGGTGGGACATTGCACACACATTATGAGGTACACCACATTGGAAGACCTGCAGGAGAATGTCCCCCTAATTCTGTGCACCTGTTGTGACTGAGGGATAGGTACACTGTCAGCGGTGTGGATGTGCTTGCAGGTCATGCACCTTTTATGTAGGCAAGGTGAGGTGCCATTTTCAGTTGGGGCCTTCAGGGCACTCCGGACGATAATACGCCTCAGGTTTGGTGGTTGTCGAAAGGAGAGGAGAGGGGGGACTGGAAATATGTCCTTGAGCCTGTTGTCCCTATGTAGCACAGGTTGGAGCTCCTTGGCAATCCTTCGTAGGATCTCCAGCTGTGGGTTGTAGGTGACTACTAGGGGCACTCAGGCATCTTTCTGGGTCTCTCTATATGTGAGCAGACTGTCTCTGTTAATGGCTGCCGCTTTGTTTAATTGGTTGTCTGTCACTTTTGGTTTGTATCCCAATCTGAGAAATTTCATCCTCAGATCCAGGAGGTGCTTGTCCAGGTCTGTTTTGTCGGAGCAAATACGATTGTATCGTATAGCCTGGCTGTAGATTATAGATTGTCTTGTGTGCTTGGTGTATGTGATAACTTCAGTATGGCACTGTGTGTGTGTGTGTGTGTGTGTGTATGTATATGTGTGTGTGTATGTGTGTGTGTATATATATATATATATATATATATATATATATATATATATATACACACACACAGTCATATGAAAAAGTTTGGGCACCCCTATTAATCTTAATCATTTTTAGTTCTAAATATTTGGGTGTTTGCAACAGCCATTTCAATTTGATATATCTAATAACTGATGGACACAATAATATTTCAGGATTTGAAATGAGGTTTATTGTACTAACAGAAAATGTGCAATATGCATTAAACCAAAATTTGACCGGTGCAAAAGTATGGGCACCTCAACAGAAAAGTGACATTAATATTTAGTAGATCCTCCTTTTGCAAAAATAACAGCCTCTAGTCGCTTCCTGTAGCTTTTAATCAGTTCCTGGATCCTGGATGAAGGTATTTTTGACCATTCCTCTTTACAAAATAATTCCAGTTCAGTTAAGTTTGATGGTCGCCGAGCATGGACAGCCCGCTTCAAATTATCCCACAGATGTTCAATGATATTCAGGTCTGGGGACTGGGATGGCCATTCCAGAACATTGTAATTGTTCCTCTGCATGAATGCCTGAGTAGATTTGGAGCTGTGTTTTGGATCATTGTCTTGCTGAAATATTCATCCCCGGCGTAACTTCAAATTCGTCACTGATTCTTGTACATTATTCTCAAGAATCTGCTGATACTGAGTTGAATCCATGCGACCCTCAACTTTAACAAGATTCCCGGTGCCGGCATTGGCCGCACAGTCCCAAAGCATGATGGAACCTCCACCAAATTTTACAGTGGGTAGCAAGTGTTTTTCTTGGAATGCTGTGTTTTTTTGACACCATGCATAACGCCTTTTTGTATGACCAAACAACTCAATCTTTGTTTCATCAGTCCGCAGGACCTTCTTCCAAAATGAAGCTGGCTTGTCCAAATGTGCTTTTGCATACCTCAGGCGACTCTGTTTGTGGCGTGCTTTCAGAAACGGCTTCTTTCGCATCACTCTCCCATACAGCTTCTCCTTGTGCAAAGTGTGCTGTATTGTTGACCGATGCACAGTGACACCATCTGCAGCAAGATGATGCTGCAGCTCTTTGGAGGTGGTCTGTGGATTGTCCTTGACTGTTCTCACCATTCTTCTTCTCTGCCTTTCTGATATTTTTCTTGGCCTGCCACTTCTGGGCTTAACAAGAACTGTCCCTGTGGTCTTCCATTTCCTTACTATGTTCCTCACAGTGGAAACTGACAGGTTAAATCTCTGAGACAACTTTTTGTATCCTTCCCCTGAACAACTATGTTGAACAATCTTTGTTTTCAGATCATTTGAGAGTTGTTTTGAGGAGCCCATGATGCCACTCTTCAGAGGAGATTCAAATAGGAGAACAACTTGCAATTGGCCACCTTAAATACCTTTTCTCATGATTGGATACACCTGGCTATGAAGTTCAAAGCTCAGTGAGGTTACAAAACCAATTTTGTGCTTCAGTAAGTCAGTAAAAAGTAGTTAGGAGTATTCAAATCAATAAAATGATAAGGGTACCCAAATTTTTGCAGCGGTCAAATTTTGGTTGAATGCATATTGCACATTTTCTGTTAGTACAATAAACCTCATTTCAATCCTGAAATATTACTGTGTCCATCAGTTATTAGATATATCAAATTGAAATGGCTGTTGCAAACACCCAAATATTTAGAACTAAAAATGATTAAGATTAATAGGGGTGCCCAAACTTTTTCATATGACTGTATATATATACATACATATATATACACACACACACACACACACATACATACATACATACATACATACATACATATATATATATATATATATATATATTATAAAATTACAGACGTGTCAGGATGCGCTGCCAGAGGATAAAGCAGAATACAAGAGTCTCCTCTGACTGTGTCTGCACCCTGACAGTACGACGACGTTTCATGGCTCTCTGTACTCCATTATACATACTCTGAGCAGACCAGGGGGTCAGTAGCAGATATAGAGCAGCGCTCCTATAATAACCGGCCCCCTACCCTGTTTTGCTTCCCTGTTTTCCAGCTTTTTACAGACTAAATATAAAAGTAACAAATCAAAACTTGTCGTTTTTTTGCCTTGCACTCTAGTCACATCAGAAGCTGCATTCAGGCTTCTGCTGGTCTCCAGTTGGCTGTCAAGTTGCAGGAGCTGACTGTCTCTCTGCAGTGTCCGGGCTCTGTGCAATGAACACCCCTCTACTGTGACAACTGTAGGGGTCTCCTGGGTGCTGGAGCCATAACTAGGGGTCTCAGAGCGCAAAGGGAAGGGATCGGATGCAGGGGCATTTAATGCAAAGGAAAGCACTTTCACCTGGACTCCCGGCCTGCACACGGATCCATGGAAATTACAATGTGAAAAACCCGGATATTAGACTGAACTAGCACACGGTCGTGTGCATGGAGCCTTAGACACTTTGGGAAATCTTGTGCAGTTTAAGATGGTCTAGTCTAAGTTTGCCTTGTCTATTAGTTACAGTATTAGTTTATCTGCCCCAAAGTGTCCACATCGAAACCAGGTGGGTTAAGATAGTCGTATTTAGTTACTACTTGGATCACACTGCAGCGACATCCATGATGGATTAGTGGACCATAAAGCTGAGGCAGCGCCACCTACTGGATGAACACCTGGGAGAGCCTAATTTTAGCTACTCCATTCCATCATCAACCAAAAAAGGGTTTTTTCAGGTTATATTAATAATTGATGACCTATCCTTTAAGATAAGATCAGCAGGGGTGCGACACCCGGGCCCCCGGCCGATCAGTTGTTTCCATGTGCATACCTTATCATGTACAGTTCTGTGCATTTGTACAGCGCCTGTGCTTAGTATCGCAGTTCAGCCCATTCACTTGAATGAGACTGAGCTGTCATCAGGCCTTGTGACCTTGTTTTTTATAACATTTCTGCCTATTGTCAATACATTGTCACCCTGACACTTTTCACAGTTGAGTATTTGTTACACTTGTATCCAGTGTGAACTAAACACACCAGAAACACACATCTATCTTGTGCCTTGTTGTTACAATGTATCAGCCTGGAGATGCCACTATTTATATGGATTTATTGTAATGTTCTCATTACATGTAATTAAAGACAATAAACATTTTCCCACAGATGCTAGATGCAGGAGGAAAAACCTTATTTTGGTGTGAATGACTCCCTAGTCTGGTGTATCGTTCCTACATAGGTACGTTTAGAGAACCTTGTCTGACTGCAAGGGTTAAGTATCCCGGGAGCCATCCTATTATCTGCTCCTGGAATCAGATGTGGGATGTAGTGCGTCACTTGTTTTCTCGCTGTGATCTTATCCGTACATGTGACCCATGTCACCGGCGGACCAGGCTCAGAGCCGACATTAAATTGCAGAGCTGCGCGGCGTAACCCCTGACACGGCGGCGCTCCGTACCTGCCAGGCAGCCGGCATTGTTTACCCAGGCTCCAGTTTTAGCCTCTAATTGGCCGCTCACTCATAAAACGCAGCCACCTGTCACATTGCTTAACCCGCATGTGAGGTTAGATAGCTGTGTGCTTTGTGGAAATGCCACGGAGCAGAGCTGGCCGCATAATAAAGGACACGTTATCAGCCATTTAAAAAAAATAGGAAATGACTCCCCAGACAGGTGCACGAGCGCCAATTCTCAGTCACTCCGCGCAGACAGTGCTCGGGGCTTGCAAATTAAGGAGCGTCTGTGAACGACTTCTCAGTAGTTTATGGCATCTTATTAGCAGAAGCTGACAGTACGGGGAGCGGGGGGCTGCGTCACATCTCACTGCGTACTGTGACCCTGCATATAGCGTCCCACAGGGGGCACTACAGTCCCCGTAATACTTTCATGACCCTTAGTTTACCTTATTAGCAGATGTTTCCTATATTAAGATGTTACATCACAGATTAAACTTATGTTTTATTGATAGGGGTCTGATGGCTGTGGCCCTTACCGATTACAAGACCGGGGGACCCTTGTCTCTGCACCCACTTGATACAATTTTATGGGACTGCAGGAGATAGCGGACATTGTACTCAGCTTCTCTTCAGCTATCCCTTAGGCTTAATCCACATGTAGCAAAACGCAGCTTTAAAAGAAAAAAAAAAACTGCAAAAATAAAAAGCAGCGGATAAAGACACCGCCAAAACACTTGCATTTGCTTTTCTGCTGTGTTTCGCTTTTTTTGCCATTTACGGCATTGTTTTTTTTCTTGGGGGGAAGGGAGGGGGTTTAGGATGGGAAATAAATAAAATTTTATTTTCTAGAAGCTAAAAAAGTCTTCAGGAATTCAAAAATCTGCTGCAAAATTTGCAAATCTCATTCATTGCCGTTGGAATTCTCAGACACTTTTTGCCTGAAGATCGAGTCTGACGTTTATGGTTCCCCTATCGGAAAAAGAAAAATCAGCCTCTTCCTCCCATTGCAATGAATTTGGAATTAAATTAAAATCTGCTCCAGATTTCTGTGTGTGAACACGTCCTATAATGTTTTTCCGCAACTGTCAGACGTGCTGCATTTCCACAATGTATGGCCTTAGCGTCAGAGCATGCACAGCAAAGAGGAGGCTGGGGACCCCCCTATTCTTGTGATCATTGGGTGGTCCCAGCAGACGGACCTCCATCAGTCTATGGGTTTGTAAACTTCTCTTTGCAGTCCTGTAGAGCTGAATTGAGCGGCTTTGTGCTCCATACAAATGCAGGGGCTCGGGACTCCTGTTCTCATGATCGGTGGAGACCCCCACCCATCAGACGCTGAGGTTGTAGCTGGTGGCACATCCCCTTTCATTATCGCCATTTATCAGGGTTTCCAGTGACTGTCTTATCTGCGGACTGTGGCTGGTGTTTCAGTTCATCCCCATTCACTCAGGCCATGGACGAGGCTGGCACGGATTTTGGAAATAAGCAGCTTCTATCCCTTTAATGTGTGCCAGATTATTCTGAATACAGAGGTGATTGTATGGGTTATTTTACATGTACATCCCCACATTTGAGTGACTTTACGGGGGATGTGGTGCTTATAATCTCCCTATATCTGGCTGGACCTGTGTCAGGGTTTGCCTGGTTATCTGTTTCAGTAGTGTCTGCTCTATTTGTCCTTACCCTAACTTATGGCGAGAGCCTTGCATGTGTGGTCACCTCTCTGCTCTTTCTCCATATGGGTGCAGCAAGGAGATTGGGGGACCCCCATCCCCGACATCTGACCATATGTTTTTGCCATATTGCCGCCATATTGCCACACACATCTAAGTTACTTCCACATTAAAGGGAGTCATCATTTAAAAAAAAAAAAAAAAAAAAAAAAAAAAACACTTTTAAGCTAATGGCACGTTGGAATGGCCTTTAAAAAGGCCATTCTTCTCCTACCTTTCATTGTTGTCTTCTCCCAGCCATTTCTGTAAAAAAAATCAGTTTCTTCAATTATGGAAATTATCCTCCTGGCGCACCCGGGCGTTCCTCCTTGGTAGCGAGCACCCATTACGTTATCGCTTGTCACCGCCCATTGGTCTGTTGTGGTGACTCCCATCTTGTTCTTCTCTATCTTCTTTCTTCTACTTCCTCTGATGCAGCTCTGGACGGCAGTGACTACGCATGATGGGCCGCCAATTTACGGTGGTCCGTACTGTGCCTCTTGTGAAAGACCACTGAAAAATGGCGGCGGTCCAGCGCTGCGTCAGAGGAAGTAGAAGAAAGAAGATACAGAGAAGACCAAGATGGGAGTCACCACAACAGACCAATGGGCGGTGACATGGTGGGTGCTCGCTACCACGGAGGAACGCCCCGGGTGCTCCATGAGGATCATTTCCATAATTGAAGAAACTGATTTTTACAGAAACGGCTGGGAGGAGACAACAATGAAAGGTAGGAGAAGAATGGCCTCTTTAAAGGCCATTCCAACGTGCCATTAGCTTAAAAGTGTTAGATTCCCTTTAAATGGCGGTACAGTTCCTAGTGCACACACTACACTCCCAGAATGCAAACTAGCACTAGTGTACGGACAGTAGAGCACATAGGCCGGAATGCAGCTCTGGATGTGACTGGAGCATAAGGCTGGCTTGATCTCTACAGCTAGAACTTTTTAGAGCCATTTCTACAATTGTCTTTTTTTTTTTCTTTTTTTTTTTTTATCAGAATTTTTTTTTTTAATTTTCTCAGCAATGAGCAAATAAGCCCTCTGCCCCCCCACCCCCAAGTCCAGGCATGAAGAGGGGCCATCTTATTATCCAGCCACAATAGGAGAGCTCTGCAATCCTGCTTCACCCACTTTGTACAATGTGAAGAGATTGCGGTGAATAATGCCCCGTAATGTGCTCCTGCTGCCCTCCCCATCATTGTAGGATGATTGTATTGATCTGTGGGATCTAATATACGGGCTGCAGGACCTGTCCCTACCTCTCCACATTGTGCCATTCGCTGCTCTTTCATTAAATAGCCCCCCTCCCCCTCACAAAGCATTCATTCTGCGCATTGAGCGGTCACCGCAGCCACGTCCTATACAGGTTATTACTTCTGTCAACCTTGTATTCTGCTCCAGGGTCAGGATATTGGGGTGATGAGATGTTATGGCCCTGTGTTCTTCACCACACCTCTAATAGTCTTCGTTTTTCAGGTCACTTGGCTTTAGTTCTGTTCTATCCAAGTGTAAATGAATTTGTGCACAAAGCATATACCCTTTAAGTGACAGTATTAAAGGGAGCCTGGCACTGAGACATTTGGTAGGTACATTATTTTAGACCAATGGGTAAGGGTATACAGCTTATCTTCCAAGCCTGGCCAGTGCTTTGGGTCTCGTTTGACATCTTCACTACTACCATGGACATTGCCAGATTGGATGAGGTGCATGCACGGTATGTCTGTGCCACCCCACATGGATATGCGGACATTTACATAGCGCCACCAAGTCCAAGAAGACTAGGACCTGGAGCACTTGTCAAAATTGGGATCTCCGTCAGGGCAGTTGCTACATAATTTGCTACCACGTGGAATTTTTGTTCCCGTTATCAGTAAACTGCAAAAAAGACCAGTACGTGCCCACATCTCTAAGGATATACACACAGAGTGACACAGGGCCATGTAACTGCACTCACGTGGCCGCTCTGAAACCCATCGGGGCACATTTATTATTCTCTCTACATCATAAAAAAGTTGCCAACCTTTGGTCAGGTTTCTGATCATTTCCGGCACTATACTGGTGTGAATGATCCCTGAAATCTGTGCCAACTACTAGCCGATGGAGATTTCAGTGCAGAGCCATCGGAGAAGGGCCTGACTCGGGACAGGGTGTGCACCTTGTCATAATGAGGAGCACTTTTGGCATTGCAGGGATTTTCAAGATGGCAGATTAAACGCCTGTCTTGATAAATATACCCCATTGATTTCAGCAGGGTGTTCAGATATGTGTTTTTTAATGGATACCCCAAATGTGTTGGTCTTGATCATGTGCATATAGCCTTAATGTTCTCTCGGGCACTGCCAGTCATTTGGTAGGCATATTTCACCCTACTAGCTCCTTTTATAGGGCCCCTACGTACAGAAAAGATCAGTTATTCCAGGTATATTACTGTTTTGATCCTTTTACGCTGAGATCCTTGTTGATCGTTTTACTGTGTAAATTGACTCTGTTGCACCGAACCTTTTGACTCCAGTCACATCCAAAGCTGCATTCACACTTTAGCTATTTTCTCATCATTTGCCTTCTGCACTGATCAATCTTGCTGGACTATTGGCCCCTGGCATTAGATATGTATGTAGTATGTGTTGTATATGTGTCTAGACTTCATATACTTGTTTCTCGGAATCTGCCATGTTTATACCAACCAATGACATACTCAGCTCTGCTATATCATAGGTATAAAAGGATTTGTCCAAGTTTCCGTAGTCTTATCTGCTGCTCTGCATTCATGTGGTCTTTGTCTCATTCCCTCCAGGTACGAGACGTCTCTCATCGACATGCTGGAAGCCATCAGCCCCATTTCTTCAGAGAGACGACGACCTCCGCACAGGGAGCCCTATGACTTCAGTATCCTCAGCCCGACCCCCCGCGGCAATTCCAAAACCTTTCAGCCGGCGGGTAGGAGACGAGAACCTCCCAGCGTGGATCCCGAAGAGAGAGAGATGCTGGAGGAGATCTTCTTCATCTGCTGATGGGCATAGACCTGTATTCAGACTGTGTGCTGCAATGACTGCTGGGTAAATATTGCACCCATATGGTTTTCCATGGAGGCCTCAGGCGTTCTGCAGATCATTTAAAGGGGTTGGTATGAAGCAGCAGTGAGGAGCCACAAATCCCAGCAGTGCCTTATCGCTCACAAAACCCTCCCACCATGATGAACTGTTTTGGAGCGTTCTGCGATTTTAGGATTTTTTTTTTTTTTTTTTTTTTTGTTCTTTTTAAATAATTTATTGAGCAGATTTGTGTGTGAACACGCTGATACTTAGAGCAGTAATTTGCTACTATGCTCAGCTTCACTACGAGCCACAGAAGAGCATTCATCAAGCTGGATCATTGTGCCATTAACCCGAGATCAATATCATAAGCTGCACGCACCGCGCCGCAGTGCACCGAATTAAAATATGCATCTACTTGTATACCTCTATGCCATTAATGTATTCACCTGGGCTGCTTTGTTTTTCACAGGTTCTGTCATTCTTTTAGCTTCAGGATGTTAAACGGTGTGTGGACCATAAAAATAGAAGTCACCTTGTACATACAATACATTACTTATAGCAGGTATTGTACTCCAGAGCTGCATTCACAATTCTGCAGGTTATTAGGAGTAGCATGCTTGTCATCTACAGCGGAGCTTCTATAATAGGGGCACTTTGGTTTACCTCTATTGGATTACTGTACACAACCCAAACCAGGGACAGCACACTGAACAGGCAGAGATTTCAGCTCTGAAGGATGACAAATTGTTAACGCAGCTCTGGAATACAATACGGGCTGTAATTATGTGATGATGATGTAATAAATTCAGTAAGTAACTTTTTACTGATGACTGTTTTGGTTTACTATAATGTATTTTGCACATTGCAACTCCCATATGTCTGTCAATCGTGTGCTGAAGGGGGCTGTCCAGTTCTTTTATCCTCGGCATAGGCCATCAATAAAAGATCAGTGGGGATCTGACAACCGGGACCCTTGCTGATCAGCTGTATGAAGGGGCCACAGCACTCGTGTGAGCACTGTGACTTTTCACTGTTACATCACACGCCATCTGATAGTGGCTGTGCAATGACATTACAGTACATTACAACAGCCCCTTTAAATAGCTGATCAGTGCGGGTCCTTGGTGTCAGACACATTATTTTATTGGAGACCTATACTAAATTGTGAAGCAGAATCAGTGCTGTTGCCCCTTCATTCTCATGGGTTGGGCAAATCACAGAGGAAAGCGGGGACATAAAAAAAACCCCCAAAAACATACCCACCTGTCACCAGCGCTTCAGTGCCTGCCGCTGTCTATTTGTGCACGCTGTGAAGTCCTGCGTTACACATGACTGCTGAGGCCAATCAGAGGCCTCATTGTGCATGGAAAGGACCCAGTGACATCACTCACATACATCACCAGGTCCTTTTCTGTGACCACGTGTGGTGCAGGACCAGGACTTTCACTATGTGCTCAAATAGACGGCGGCAGACATCAGAGCGCTGGGGGCAAGTGCATATGAGCTTTGTATTTTTTGTATTTCACCTTCCCCGGCCTCCTCTGTGATTATTCCAATTTCTGGACAAGCTCTGTAAGGTGGGACCATCACTGATCATAAGGTGTGGGGCTATGTTAGGAAGCTGGGACTAACAGCAGGAGCAGGACCTGCATGATCGGGGTTGATCAGTGAAGAGCTCCCCCTACAGTTTACATAACTGCTCAATTTAAAGGGACCACGCTCTTTTTATTTCAATCCCACCAGCCTCATTTATAACACTGGGAGATTGTTCTTGCTTTTATAATTTCCCCTTTTCAGGAAGCCGTATGTGTCTTTAGAAAGCTATAATTTCCACAATTTTGCGCGTCCCCCCCTCCCCCCCCCCCTCCTGTCTAATTACACAGCGGCTGCATTTATTTCCACAATGTGAAGCTTTCGTCCACTAAACAATAACCGGTTCTACAAATCTGTACCCAAACTGTAATTAAATGTGGAGAATGGAAGGGGGGCATCAACACGTCGCACACAATTACAGAGCCCCCATGTAAATTACCATCCAGCGGTGCGGACGGGATGGAAAGCCATTACACAGAAGCGGAACAACCTCCATCATCATCTTATGGCCTCATTGAGACAGGCAGATTGTGCACTAGCTGTGTCTGCAAAACCCAAATCCAGAACACTCTGTCCACAGTAGTAGGGAGGGACGTGACAAAATGGGGGGCAGATGTCACTGGTGTAGGGAGTGCATGACCTACCGATAGCAAATATGTACGTACAGATGTAGCAGAGGTAACCTGAACTTCTGAAATTGGTTAAATTGCAGAAGTTCAGGTTAACTCTGCTACATCTGTATGTACTCATAGCAAGATAAGCATGGGTAATGCCTGACTGTTCTACAAGTATATCTATTGCTCCCTTTTATCAGCCAGACTGAGGAGAGGATGGCATTACTCGCAGGAATCCACCATATCGCGCTGCCAAAATGACGTCTTGTTCTGTCCTCATCGCTGCTGCTCCTTCATATCTCCAGTGGTGGAAACCTGCAACATTACCACCCATAGGAGTGAGTGGTTTATCTCTATGGCCCCATACACATGCCTGTGTGTTATGTATGCAGCAGTGAGTCTGTGGCAAAAGGAAGGACAGGTCCTATAAGTGTCCGATTTGCAGCCTGGGCTCACCAGAGAAATGAGGCAAAGGGTGGCCCACGGATGTCTTCCATGTGCCATCATTGCCATTTTACCACGGACTGGACACATGCACACAGTTGTATGCATGTGTCTTGCAGCATAGGCTTGGTGCCTCTTATAGCCTTAGTCTCTGACAGCTCCAGAGTGATAGACCCTTCCCCATATTCCCAGGAAAACAAACTTCTGACCCTTCAACTATGGATATCATTTCATGTCTAGGTCCAAAATGCTGTGCTGAGAAGTATTTCTTGTCCTACAAAGCTCCACCGCCCATTACAATCTTGATGTGTCTAGTGTCACCACTAGGGGGAGTTCACTGTATACAGATTTGTACAACCACCATAGAGCTCTATAACAATTCTGTCTTCTATAAGCTCCCCCTAGTGGTGCCTGCAGGAAACCAAAAATGTTATCGTTTGCAGCTCTCTCTCTCGCTTCCATTGTGTCTGGTTTTATATATATATTTTTTTAACAGATTTTTATTCCTTTTTGCAGATTTCTTACATTCTCTGAGATCAATGATATTACATCGTGTGCTGATAATTCACCTGTATGAGATGAGTTTGGTTTTTTACAGTCTGGTTTTGGTCTTCTGAACACTAACCATTGACCCCACATGAGAGAGAATAAACCCTGGCATTAGACTGCAGATTGTCTCACTCTTCTGTGCCTCATTCTGTTGACTCCAGGATTATCTACTTGTCTACACAAACCTTCCTCAGTGATTTTTGGGACCCTAGTTATCCTCTGGCATTTTGCAGTCAAGGGCTCTAAACTTTTTTTTTTCATTTTTTACAAATAAACTTTTTTTTATTTTGCACAATCCTGGACGCAGCCTGCAGTGTAAAGAATGGAGGTTTTTTTTTTTTAAAGTTAGAACCCTGCATTGTGCTGTTCCTCTGTTACTCCTCCTAGAAACGTATAAATTACAGGGGTCATCCGTTTCATTTTTTTAATTATATAATACTGCAGCTAGTTGGGCCATAAACCTAACAAACAATTACTCCTCCCCCCGGGCCTCTGTTTCCTGTGGTTGGCAGATACATTTATCTGTATACAGGTGCCTGTGCTGTCTGTGCCAGGTGACTGCTGCAGCCAATCACAGGCCTCAGTGGTGACCTCTTCACTTCGCAGAAGTCACGTTCCATTTGTGAAGAGGTCATTGTGGAGGCCTGTGATTGGCTGCAATGGTCACTTTGGACGAGCTGGACATTACTGGTGACTTCAGGAAGAGCTGTCACTGCTGGGATGCAACCCCTTTAAGTGAGACAACTTTTCCCTTTTCAGCGCCGATGGGAGAGTGTCATACTGTAGGGGTACACCCAGCCCCAAGATATAACCTCAGCTGTCAAATTATTCATCAGTTTCCTGGAGGAACAACAGAGGGACAGCACAATGCAGAGTTATAAGAAAAGATGCTCCAAAATACAAGTATTTACCAATGGACATGTCGGAAGGTGACGGATCCGCTTTCTACTTGCATGATCCAAATCTGCATTATATGGCTAATGTAGTTGTCAGCCTGCTCCATCCTAACTCACGTTTCCATACTGACTGTTTCCAATCTCACCCACTTATCGAACCAAGGCGATTCTAAAATGCTTTGTGCATATTCTTAAAGGGACTCTCTGAGGAGAGTTTGTATCTATTGTTCACTGTTATCAGCCACTTCAGGCTGTTAAGCGTGATGAATGACAATAGTCTCGGTCACTAGCACTTGGCTCTAACACTATATAACGCCGGGGCTACTCAGCAACTTTAATCATGTGATGTGAAGATGACCGTGTCGTGTTGTGACATCACAAGTAATGATTGTGAGTGTGGTCACGACGTAATGAGATCGTGACAGTCACAAAAAAATCTAAACTTGCTGGATTGGTGGTTGCAGCATAGACCTCAATGTAGATTGCCTGCAACTGCAGTTCTCCCCATAGTGGTACTTCCACATGGGCAGGAAATGATGTTAAATGTGGATTTTGCTGCAAATTTCACCCCGCTTAAAGGCAGAAAATCTGCAGTGTATACAACCTGTGCAGACATACTCTAAAACAGTCACGTGACAGCAAGCTATAGACAATTTTTTTTGACCGTTCTACATGCTGTGGGTTGTCCGGGCTTAAGCTATTTATGGCCTATTAGAATTACCTGCTTGTTGGAGGCCGATCACCTTTACAGAGCCACTTCTTGTGCCCATACACAATACAGGGTAGCGGTTGGGTGCGGTCTCCCTCTGACTATTATCTCTGCTTCCGGCCCTGTATTGTGTATAAGACGGGCACGGAAGTGGCTCCATAAACAGTCGCCGATTTGCTATCTATGGCTTATGCTTAGGTTAGGCCATAAATAGTCTAAGACTGGACAACCCCTTCAATTTCTTGCGTCTCACAGCTGAATTATACCCTAAGGCTAGGTTCACACCTGCGCCTCATCTACATTCGGGATTTCCTCCCTAAATCCATTTAAAAAATACGGAGAGAAAAGTCCTGCAAGTAGAAATTTTCTCTCTGCAATTTTCCACCCTTTTCGAATGGAAACCCAGCGGACCCCATTATAGTCTATAATGGGTAACTGCTTTTTTAAGAGGATTAGGTTTCTATTCAGGGGGTCTGCTTGGGGAAACCAGAACGCTGGTGTGAACCTAGCATCAGTCTGTGTTCACATATGCATAAGGGTCTCTGGAGACTCAGTCACACTGTCCATTGGAAATCAACCAGATGAAAAAGTCATGGAAATCTGACCCCATTATAGTTCTTGTGCGCCATTTAACTGATCCGTTTGTGTCAGATTTTTCTGTTCTGGTCATCCAAGAATAGAAATAAGGCCGCAGGTGTTAAATAAAGTTTAAAAATGCCATACTACTTCACTGCACACACTTTTGTTGGGCATTTTGCACACATTTTGCCACTTGGGCCTTCTGTGTAGCCCATGACCCACAAATAAACAGAGCGGAGTACTGGCCATGATCACATACCCACAAAACAGATGTGTGAATACGGCTTAAATTGTTATTTTCAGGTTCCACAGCCTTTTATCCTTTCACATCGCATCTTACGTTCTGAGCCTTTTAAGTTTTACTTTCTCTGTAAACAAGTCTAACCCCGGGGACTTACAAACTCTACACCTAAGACATGCCCGGTATACGTAACCACCCTGCGATTAGATTGTATCTGAGTTTCTTTGAGGCTTGCACAGTGTTGCTTAGGAACCTGTGCAGATGACATTACCAGCACAAACTTCTAAAATGGTTATTGCAGTTTGCAGTGCTGCAGTCAGGGGGCAGGAGCGCGCAGTCATCCGCAGGTGTCTTCTAAGCTCCATCACTCACCTGCTCGTCTCCCCTGGAGGTTCCTCTGTTCTATACACCGAAGCCAATGAGAGGTTCTTAAAGTTAATTTCTCCTTCTCCTTGTGACTGTAATCCCATTACAAGACGACTGCAATAACCTGCGTTCAGCACAGGTGCGACTTCAGGGACGGCGCCGTAATAACGCGTGTGATTATTTTTGTCCCTGATTCCTCGTTTTGTCAGAGGCAGGGAACACTTAAGACGCTGAACAATGGATTGGAGAAGGCACCTTCTGAAACCGTCTCAACAAGCCACATCTGCTCATCTGGCACTGCCACCCAGCACTGTGTGCCAACACGGAGAAGGCGGCGGCGCCTTCCTTTAACTTTTTTAAATTCTTTTGTTGCAATTAAGCTGTAATTATTTTTTTATGCATAAACTTATGAAACTGGCTGATCATTAACATCTCGACGCCTTCTCGTGACTCAAACTTTAATACGTTCTTGTCATTTATCGCCTTCCGCGCCTGCGCTTTGCACTTCCATTAGACGCAATGCGTAAATCCGATGCCTGGATTAATCTTCCCTGATGGTCTGGAAAACAAACGGCGGCAATCAAAAATTCTGATGTATATTTCTCATCTATGTGATATCACTTACGTTACTTCTACTAAACTTCGTCCCATCGCACCATACAGAAAATTACATTGACTAATGCCGTCGCTTATGAGTCACTGTGAGCCCCTGATCCCATCCTACGTGTCTGATAAGACAGTTGTATTGATTTTGAGTCTGACTGTCTTCAGAAATCCTTTAATCTGGAGTAAATGGGATTTGCCAGATTATCAGACATTTGGGATTATTGGACAATTCTAGATAAGTATAGGAATGCTACTTGTAAGAGATGAGACCCTGCAGGAGGATCCAGTCCATGCTTTTTTCAATCGCCACAGCTTTGTCGGTGTGTCAGTCTTTACTGCCATCTTGGCATTCTTTTAATTCTATAAAAATTGAGTAAGCAGATTAACTTGAAGATCAATGCAAGCGACATAGAAGGTGAGATAGACACACCAGGCACTAGCCCCACAGTGTAAATATTGGCAGGGTAGATGCTTTACCAACATGGGGGCAACTAATAATAAGGGGTACTTATGGGGATTATTATGGAAAAGGCAAGGTTTTGACTACTAGGGAAGAGGGGTCATATGACTGTGTGGCACATTCTGAGCGTACTGGGGAGGTGTTGGTGCAACAGCTGTGATAATTAGGGAAGGAGGCCTGCTATGACTACTGGGGAAGCATGGGGGGTTCATCTGCTTTGATTCCAAGAGAAGTGGAGGACCTGGACCTGTTGTGACTACTGGGAAAGCGAGTAGAGAGTTAGTGTGACTACTGGAGAAGTGCTGGGGGTTCAGCGACTCTGATTCCTAGAGAAGTGGGGGACCTGTTGTGACTACTGGGGAAGTAAAGACGGGGCTGCTGTGAATGCTAGGGAAGCGTGGGTGGGGTCACCTGCACAGAATCCAAGAGAATTGAAGGACCTGTTGTTTCTACTGGGGAAGTGAATGAAGAGCTAGTGTGACTATTGGGGAAGTGTTGAGGGTTCAGTTATCCTGATCCCTAGAGAAGTGAAGGACCTGTTGTGACTACTGGGGAAGTGAATGAAGAGCTAGTGTGACTGGTGGGGAAGTGTTGAGGGTTCAGATGCCCTGATCCCTAGAGAAGTGGAGGACCTGTTGCGACTACTGGGGAAGTGAATAGAGAGCTAGTGTGACTACTGGGGAAGTGTTGAGGGTTCAGTTATCTTGATCCCTAGAGAAGTGGAGGACCTGTTGTGACTACTGGGGATGTGAAGACGGCTGCTAGGAAAGCATTGGGGGTTCACCTGCTCTGATTCCAGGGAAAGTGGGAGAACCTGTTTTGACTATTGGAGCAGTGAAGAGAGTGCTGGTGTGGCTCGTGGGGAAGTGTTGGGGGTTCGGCTGCTCAGATTCCTAGAGAAGTGGTGGACTTGTTTGTGACTATTGCGGAAGTTAGGAGAGAGCTGCTATGTGTACCAGGGGAAGTGTTGCAGGTTCAGCATCTATGAATCCTAGAAAAGTGGAGAGACCTGTCCTGTTGGGACTACAGGGGAAGTAATGGAAAAGCTGCTGTGACCTCTTGGGAAATGAACAGAGGGACCTGTTTTGTCGACTGGGGAAGTGAAAAGATGGCCGATGTGAATACTTATTAGTGTTGGGGGTCGACTTGTCCGGTTCCTAGAGAAGTGGGTACCTGTAGTGATTACTGGGGCCGAGAACTGAGGGCTGCTATGAATATTAGAGGAAGTGCTGGGGGTTCGGCTGCCCTGATTCTTGGAAAAGTGGAGGTGCCTGTTGTGACTACTGGGGAAGTAAAGGAAAGGCTGCTGTAACTACTGGGAAGTGGAGAGGAGGATGCAAGGAGAGCTGTACCATAATGGGCAGCAAAACCTCAAGTGTAGTGTAGACTGCCCACATGTTAGATAGTTGTCAGCCAAACACTTATTTGGCCAGCAGCTATTCCTTTGTTCCCCCCAAGACCAGTGTCAATTTGGCTTGGTAGGGTGTGCATGTGCTCTGATTGGGGAGAGGGGAATAAGCTGGAGCTAGACATCTCTGGTGGCATATCTCCTTGAAGATCAATGTGACCCATCTCTCCCCCATCCTCTGCCATTGGGGAAGAGGTGCGAGGCTCCCATATACATGAGATGGTTGGCCGGGCCTCCTTGTCGGTTTTAGTCACTATGCATCTATGACTGATGTGTTTGGCCACCTTATAGACACAGGCCTGGCACTGTCATTGCTGGCTCTGATTTGTATGGGCCCACTCTACCCAGTACATGACCGGATGCCCACTAGACCTTGGCCCATACCATGACCACTACAACATGGATGCAGTGACTGGCTCTTTCCAGTGGACACATTGTTTGCTTGTCCTCCTAGCACTCACGGACTGACACGAGGAAATAAATGTGAGAAAAAGTAAATTAAAGAATTTGCCAGTGGAATTCTAATGTGCGACGTTTCCTCCTTGTCAGGAGTGATATGAAACATGCATGAGGTGGAATAAGCTTCATGAGGAGATCCAGGCAAATGTGCTTGTAGGGTGCGCGTCCAAGCAACGCTAATCATACACTGGGGTGGTGTACGGCAGCATTGTGCTCCTCCTGCCCTCCGGCGCCCCCTACGTGTCGTCTCTGGAGGGTTTCATTTTAATTAATCTATTTGCACAGTTGACTAATTATCTGACAGGCCCCGAGAGAGAAGAAACCTCACAATGTGACAGGATGGGGGAATCTGTAGACCCCTCTGGAGCAGATATTCTGTTGATGACATCATCTGTGCACTGACCTAAGTCTTCATCTTGTCCCCGGCTCACCCTAAGCTGTTTTTTTGCAACATCCCTCATTCTGTGAGCTTGTCAGTATCCTGATAATATTATACAAGTAATTCACTATCAGAAATTCTAAGATATCCAATGCCAAAGGAATTTTACTGTAGATATCATCAGAGGCTTTAGCTACTGAAGTCAGGGGTACAGTGTGGTGGATTACAGTCTAAAAGTCTCAAAATTCAGTGGTGGAGGGGATCCAAAATAGGTGATCATACATGTGGAGGCAGTGATAGGTACCCAGGATTCTTAGAGAAGTGGAGGATCTGATCATACATACACAGATAATACATAGATAATATGTAGATGGATGGATAGATAATAGATAGTTGATACATGGATAGAAAATAGATAGAATATACAGTACATACATAATAGATGATATGTAGATATAGATGGATGGATAGAAGTAGACAGGAGATACATGGATAGGTAATAGATAAAGGATACATCGATAATAGATCATGCTTAGATGATACATGAATAGAAAAGAGACATGTGATACATTGATGGATAATAGATAGCTGATACATATAATAATACATGGATAATACATTAATAGAAAATAGATAAGTAATACATACAGTGGGTACGGAAAGTATTCAGACCCCTTAAAATTTTTCACTCTTTGTTTCATTGCAGCCATTTGCTAAAAGCAAAAAAGTTCATTTCATTTCTCATTAATGTACACTCAGCACCCCATCTTGACAGAAAAAAAAACAGAAATGTAGATATTTTTGCAAATTTATTAAAAAAAGAAAAACTGAAATATCACATGGTCATAAGTATTCAGACCCTTTGCTGTGACCCTCATATTTAACTCACAGCTGTCCATTTCCTTCTGATCCTCCTTGAGATGGCTCTACTCCTTCATTGGAGTCCAGCTGTGTGTAATTAAACTGATTGGACTTGATTAGGAAAGGGGCACACCTGTCTATATAAGACCTCACAGCTCACAGTGCATGTCAGAGCAAATGAGAATCATGAGGTCAAAGGAACTGCCCAAGGAGCTCAGAGACAGAATTGTGGCAAGACATAGATGTGGCCAAGGTTACAAAAGAATTTCTGCAGCACTCAAGGTTCCTAAGAGCACAGCGGCCTCCATAATCCTTAAATGGAAGAAGTTTGGGACGACTAGAACTCTTCCTAGACCTGGCCGTCCAGCCAAACTGAGCAATCGTGGGAGAAGAGCCTTGGTGAGAGAGGTAAAGAAGAACCCAAAGATCACTGTGGCTGAGCTCCAGAGATGCAGTAGGGAGATGGGAGAAAGTTCCACAAAGTCAACTATCACTGCGGCCCTCCACCAGTCGGGGCTTTATGGCAGAGTGGTCCGAAGGAAGCCTCTCCTCAGTGCAAGACATATGAAAGCCCGCATAGAGTTTGCCAAAAAACACATGAAGGACTCCTAGACTATAAGAAATAAGATTCTCTGGTCTGATGAGACGAAGATGGAACTTTTTGGCGTTAATTCTAAGCGGTATGTGTGGAGAAAACCAGGCACTGCTCATCACCTGCCCAATACAATCCCAACAGTGAAACATGGTGGTGGCAGCATCATGCTATGGGGGACAGGACGACTGGTTGAAATTGAAGGAAAGATGAATGCGGCCAAGTACAGAGATATCCCAGAAGAAAACCTCTTCCAGAGTGCTCTGGACCTCAGACTGGGCCGAAGGTTCACCTTCCAACAAGACAATGACCGTAAGCACACAGCTAAAATAACAAAGGAGCGGCTTCAGAACAACTCTGTGACCATTCTTGACTGGGTCAGCCAGAGCCCTGACCTCAACCCAATTGAGCATCTCTGGAGAGACCTGAAAATGGCTCCACCAACGTTCACCATCCAACCTGAAGGAACTGGAGAGGATCTGCAAGGAAGAATGGCCGAGGATCCCCAAATCCAGATGTGAAAACTTGTTACATCATTCCCAAGAAGACTCATGGCTGTACTAGCTCAAAAGGAAGGGGCTTCTACTCAATACTGAGCAAAGGGTCTGAATACTTATGACCATGTGAGATTTCAGTTTTCTTTTTTAATAAAATTTGAAAAAATATCTACATTTCTGTTATTTTTCTGTCAAGATGGGGAGCAGAGTGTACATTAATGAGAAATAAAATGAACTTTTTTTTCTTTTAGCAAATGGCTGCAATGAAACAAAGAGTGAAAAATTTAAAGGGGTCTGAATAATTTCCATATCCACTGAAGATAGATGATAGACGATAAATGATGGATAGCTAATAGATGAAACATGAATAGAGAATAGACAGCTTATATTTAGATAATAGACAGATGATGCATGGAAAATAGCTGATAGATAGATAGATGGATAGATCTTATAGTACTAATGATAACTCTCTCCTAGTGGATTCCATGGGCTATGCCGGTGCTGTCCATGGTCTTGTATCTAAGCACATAAGATAACATATTTTATCAGATTCTGTGTTGCAGTACTTAAAAGGGGTTTTTGAGAGACAATAAGATTTATCTCAGAATGATAGAGAAATAGAGAGAAATTACAGACTAGATTAGATAGGTAGGTAGATAAATATCTACCTTTAGATAGATAGATTGCTAATTTATAGATTAGAAAGAAGGAAAGATAGATTTAAGAGAGATCATTAAATAGATATTAAACTGATAGGTACAGAGATTATATAGATAAATAGAGGACAGAGAATAGATAAATTAGATAGAGATTTGGGAGAGAGTGATAGATATTTTCCAAAAAGCTCCCATATGGATGGACTGAAATGGTGGACGGATATATAGAAGGATACACTTGCTTTATTCACTGATGATGAGGTAGATGATATAGAAGGGAAATAGCTAGAGAGAAAATAGATACATAAGGGGGACAGGTAGATAGTTACTCGGACAGCTATATGGACAGATATTAGATGAGTATTATATCAGTGAGATACATAATTAGATACATTCATAGATATTAGATATGAAAGATAAGATAGAAAAGGGGATAGATACAATTATCCATGTTGTGCCTTGTAGTTTACAGGAGTTTTACTGATCATGTATTGACTTCAATGTTGTCTTCTATTGTTTTTTTTTTTTTTTTAGATGAATATAAAGTATATGGATAGGTAGATGGATAGATAGAATTATCTATATTGTGCCTTGTATGTTACAGTAGTATTACTGATCATGTATTGATTTCAACGTCGCCTCTTGTTATTTTAGATAGATATAAAGTATATGGATAAATCGATGGATGGATGGAAGATAGATAGATAGATAGATAGATAGATAGATAGATAGATAGACAGATAGTGCTTTGCATCTTCTAAAAGTTTTACTTCTCCTGTGTAGTTATTGCTGTATGAGGGTAAGAATCTCACTGCGGCGCAGGACATAAAACTTCGGGCGTCAGTCTCGCTGCGGCGTTTATGTAACTGCATGTTAAGTTGTGATGTGACTGTTTTGGGCAATGTTCCTTCCTGACTGGCGCTCTGAGATTCCCATCCGATAGATTTATATGACGCCAGGAAATGGTAAACTACATTAATTGGCTTTGTTTTCAAGAAAAAGGTCATTTATCAAGAGGCTTTTCTTATGCCCGCTCAAGATGCCTTAAATCATTTTAACAAATTCATGATATTTGCTGCTCTGGGGCCGGCAATAAATTTGCTTTGAACATGAATGAAGAGAGACACAGTTTTCTCAATATGCTGCTGTGTATTTCTATTCTGAATGACATGCTGCAGTATATCAGGAGGAGCTGTCATACACATTCCTGAGCACTGCGCCGTCAGGGGACACGGCTGCGCTTCCTGTCACGGCTTAACCCCCTCACTGCCAGGGGAAGGAACTTCTGCGGCAAATGTCCTTTAAAAACTTTGATTCTGATATTTGCAATTTATTATTTGCAGCCTGGTTATGGATGCCAAAGCTTCAGCATCTTGCAAACTCTTAAGCAGACTGCATGAGTTTCTGCCTGAAATCATGTCCTCCCATCTGCATCTGACAAATGATATCACCTCTGGTCTTGGTGACCACAGAGTCCAGGCACTGCTCCCTCTGCATGCCATGATATGATCATGATGACTCCTGTAGCCACCACTAGGCGGAGACCACTACATGATAGGTGGGGTAATGTGTACTCCTCCTATAAGTAAGTTAATGCCTTCCATTAATTCTAGGTACACTTGCAGAAAGTTTATGAAGGAACTCGGCACGGAGGTTGTTCCCGCCATCTTGGAGAACTAAGCACAGATCTTCTGTGGATGTAGGCTTGCTCCAATCCTTCTGTCTCTTCATGTCATCCCAGACAGACTGGATGATGTTGAGATGAGGGCTATGTAGGGGCGTATCATCACTTCCAGGACTCCTCCTCCAAAGAGCAAAGGTCACACCAAATATTGATGGGATTTAGATTTCTCTAAACCCCAATGTACATGTAATGATGTTTAAATATCCTGTTCCCCCCCCCCCACCATGCCAAAGGCAACAGTACTGATCACATGTAGTCAAGATACTGGAATAATATACACCTATTACATCCAGTGACTCACCGGTGACATCTCCTCTGTAGTCATTCTCTTTCCTCATCTTCTCCCTTCAGCCCAGACCCTCATGCTTGCTTCTTCCACAATTCATGTGGAATAGCTGTTGACCTATACTTGATAAAGGGATCTTCCAGGCATAAATCATTGATGATCTATTCTTAGGATAAGTCATCAGTTGAAGATCGGCAGGAGTCATACATCCGCTAACACCCCGTTCCCCCATTGATCAACTACTTGAAGGTATTCTCTTTGCTGAAAACCAAGCAAAGTGCTGTACATTTGTATAGCAGCTGTGCTTGGTATCACAGCTCAGCCTCATTTACTTGAATGGGACCGAGCTGTGAACAGGTCATGTGACTGATGACCATGACATCACATGACCTATGAAGCAGTAGCGACACTCAGGGGGCGCCACTGCTACCTTAAACAGCTCATTGTCAGACCCCTGCTGATCTGATCTATCCTCAGGATTGGTCATTAATTAATAACTCCCAAAAAACCTTTTAACCAGTTCATGTCCGGGCCATTTTTTCTGAGTCAGGAACAGACACATTTTTGGGTTTTTTCGTACATGAGGTTTTGAGGGCTGTAACATTTTTTTTTTCCTTGGGGTTATTCTATAAGTATACCTATTTTTTTACCTTATTTTTATGTTTTTATTTTTCCATTTTTTCGCTTATTTTAATATCAGAAAAAAAGAAAAAAAAAGGAGGGGACACGTGTCTGGTTTTCACATTTGTCATATTTTTTTTTTTAAGTGCTGCAAAAAATTTTTTTTTAAATAGGTTTTCATCACCATTATGGTAAGTTTTACGTAGACGAGTTATTGTTATGTCGCAAGGGGACGGAGAAATGGAAAGCAACAGATGCAAAACGGAGACAAAGTAGTGTAAAAAATGGGCATTAATTAATAAAACGCCATTGTCGTGTGCAAGAGGTCTTAGGTTACATTCACACCACCGAGGTGCAAAATGGTGATGAAAAACATTCATTTTTCATGGCCATCTTGCATTTGAGGGGCGCCCATTTTCACAGATCTCCCATACATTTGAGTATTTTGACAGTCCGTTACATGAACCGTGTACGTAATAGTCATGTGAATAGCCCCCATTCACTTGTACTGAATTTATTGCTGCCATGTGATGTTCACTAAAAAAACATCATGGCCATTATTCACTTGTAAATATGGCTTCACTTTTTTTTTCCTGCTGATATTGCCTATAACTGGAGCTGGTACAGCAGCCTGAATGCAGCCTCTTATCACTTACTGCGGAGCTGATCTGGGCCCCAGCACTTCATGCAGTTTCTATCCCCAAGCAGTCATATGACTAACGGAGCCAAAAGTGAAGCTCCATCATGTTGGCTCTATAGCTGTGTATGCAGCGATCGGGAAGGCAATAAACTGTCCCTGCCTTCATTATTGGAGGTTCAGCTGTACCGACACCCGGCTCCCCGCTTTCGTGTTGCTGCTTAACACTGCAAAGATATATACATACGTCCTTGCAGATTAACAGTGGACTGACATATAAAGTCAATGGGAGGTCCGGAAGTGATTATGGACAGTGAGCAATATTATATCACATTACAGAATAGTGATGTTATACATTTCATAAATCTCCCTCTCATCTAACCCTGTTGCACATAAATATTCAACATGTTCATCAAAAAATACATAAACAGTACCCTGATATAGCAAGCCAGTCTTATGTGAACACTGTTCTATATTCTTGTCCATAGGGTAAATAATTTATTTAAGGGAATCTGTCAGGATAATTTGGGACACTAAACCACCCACACGTCCATATGGACCTGGAGTTTAGTGTCCCAAATCACCCTGTTATAACGCAATCCATGGCCGCATTAAAAATAAAAAAGCTTTATACTCCCCCTGCTGCTGTACTCCCCACGCCTGCGCAGTTCTTCAATGAAGCCAGAGGAGTACACCTCGGCTTCAGTGCGCATATCCCGCAATTACGCAGTGAAGCCGGGGTGTCCATCTTTGGCTTCACTGAAGAACAGCGCAGGCGCCGGGAAGCATGCCAACGAAGAAGCTCATGAATAAGCCAGACTGTTCTCGGCGGAACAGCGTACATTGGACTCTTCTCTAGGTAAGTATAAAGGTTTTTTATTTTTAATGCGCCTCCGGATTGCATTACAACAGGGCGATTTGGGATACTAAACCCCAGGTCTATAAGGAGATGTGGGTGGTTTAATTCCCAGATTGACCTGACAGATTCCCTTTAATAATGAACCAATTTTAGAGGTTATATTTTGATACATAGATGGAAGTATTATAGTAGTTTCATTGCAGTACATAGGGACAGTATTACAGTAGTTATATTCTTGTACATAGGAGGCAGTATTATAGTAGTTATATACTTGTACATAGGAGCAGTATTATAGTAGTTATATTCTTGTACATAGGAGCAGTATTATAGTAGTTAAATTCTTGTACATAGGAGGCAGTATTATAGTAGTTATATTCGTGTACATAGGAGCAGTATTATAGTAGTTATATTGTTGTACATACAGGGCTGGCCAAAAGTATTGGCACCCCTGCAATTCTGTCAGATAATACTCAATTTCTTCCAGAAAATGATTGTAATCACAAATGCTTTGGTAATAATATCTTCATTTAATTTGTCGTCAATGGAAAATCACAAAAAGAATTGTCAAAAAGCCAAATTGGATATAATTCCACACCAAACATAAAAAAGGGGGTGGACAAAAGCATTGGCACCCTTTGAAAAATCATGTGATGCTTCTCTAATTTGTGTAATTAACAGCACCTGTTACTTACCTGTGGCACATAACAGGTGGTGGCAATAACTAAATCACACTTGCAGCCAGTTGAAATGGATTAAAGTTGACTCAACCTCTGTCCTGTGTCCTTGTGTGTACCACATTGAGCATGGAGAAAAGAAAGAAGACCAAAGAACTGTCTGAGGACTTGAGAAGCAAAATTGTGAGGAAGCATGAGCAATCTCAAGGCTACAAGTCCATCTCCAAAGACCTGAATGTTCCTGTGTCTACCGTGCACAGTGTCATCAAGAAGTTTAAAGCCCATGGCACTGTGGCTAACCTCCCTAGATGTGGACGGAAAAGAAAAATTGACGAGAGATTTCAATGAAAGATTGTGCGGATGGTGGCTAAAGAACCTCGACTAACATCCAAACAAGTTCTAGCTGCCCTGCAGTCCGAGGGTACAACAGTGTCAACCCGTACTATCCGTCGGCGTCTGAATGAAAAGGGACTCTATGGTAGGATACCCAGGAAGACCCCACTTCTGACCCAGAGACATAAAAAAGCCAGGCTGGAGTTTGCCAAAACTTACCTGAGAAAGCCAAAAACTTTTTGAAAGAATGTTCTCTGGTCAGATGAGACAAAAGTAGAGCTTTTTGGGAAAAGGCATCAACATAGAGTTTACAGGAAAAAAAAAAAAAAGAGGCCTTCAAAGAAAAGAACACGGTCCCTACAGTCAAACATGGCGGAGGTTCCCTGATGTTTTGGGGTTGCTTTGCTGCCGTTGGCACTGAACTGCTTGACCGTGTGCATGGCATTATGAAGTCTGAAGACTACCAACAAATTTTGCAGCATAATGTAGGGCCCAGTATGAGAAAGCTGGGTCTCCCTCAGAGGTCATGGGTCTTCCAGCAGGACAATGACCCAAAACACACTTCAAAAAGTACTAGAAAATGGTTTGAGAGAAAGCACTGGAGACTTCTAAAGTGGCCAGCAATGAGTCCAGACCTGAATCCCATAGAACACCTGTGGAGAGATCTCAAAATGGCAGTTCGGAGAAGGCACCCTTCAAATCTCAGGGACCTGGAGAAATTTGCCAAAGAAGAATGGTCTAAAATTCCAGCAGAGCATTGTAAGAAACTCATTGATGGTTACCGGAAGCGGTTGTTCACAGTTATTTTGTCTAAAGGTTGTGCTACCAAGTATTAGGCTGAGGGTGCCAATACTTTTGTCCGGCCCATTTTTGGAGTTTTGTGTAAAATAATCAATGATTTGACTTTTTTTTTCATTCTCTTTTGTGTTTTTTCATTGCAAGCAAAATAAATGAAGATATTATTACCAAAGCATTTGTGATTGAAATCATTTTCTGGAAGAAATTGAGTATTTTCTGACGGAATTGCAGTGGTGCCAATACTTTTGGCCAGCACTGTAGTATCAGTATTATAGCAGTTATATTATTGTATATAGCGGGCAGTATTATAGTAGTTATATTCTTGTACATAGGAGCAGTATTATAGTAGTTATATTCTTGTACATAGGAGCAGTATTATAGTAGTTATATTCTAGTACATAGGAGCAGTATTATAGTAGTTATATTCTTGTAAATAGGGGCAGTATTATAGTAGTTATATTCTAGTACATAGGAGCAGTATTATAGTAGTTATATTCTTGTACATAGGAGCAGTATTATAGTAGTTATATTCTTGTACATAGGAGGCAGTATTATAGTAGTTATATTCTTGTACATAGGAGCAGTATTATAGTAGTTATATTCTTGTATATAGGAACAGTATTATAGTAGTTATATTCTTGTACATAGGAGCAGTATTATAGTAGTTATATTCTTATACATAGGAGCAGTATTATAGTAGTTATATTCTTGTACATAGGAGCAGTATTATAGTAGTTATATTCTTGTACATAGGAGCAGTATTATAGTAGTTATATTCTTGTACATAGGAGCGGTATTATAGTAGGTATATTCTTGTACATAGGGGCAGTATTATAGTAGTTATATTCTTGTACATAGGGGCAGTATTATAGTAGTTATATCCTAGTACATGGGGCAGTATTATAGTAGTTATATTCTTGTACATAGGGGGCAGTATTTTATAGTAGTTATATTCTTGTACATAGGAGCAGTATTATAGTAGTTATATTCTTGTACATAGGAGCAGTATTATAGTAGTTATATTCTTGTACATAGGAGGCAGTATTATAGTAGTTATATTCTTGTACATAGGAGCAGTATTATAGTAGTTATATTCTTGTATATAGGAACAGTATTATAGTAGTTATATTCTTGTACATAGGAGCAGTATTATAGTAGTTATATTCTTGTACATAGGAGCAGTATTATAGTAGTTATATTCTTGTACATAGGAGCAGTATTATAGTAGTTATATTCTTGTACATAGGAGCAGTATTATAGTAGTTATATTCTTGTACATAGGAGCGGTATTATAGTAGGTATATTCTTGTACATAGGGGCAGTATTATAGTAGTTATATTCTTGTACATAGGAGCAGTATTATAGTAGTTATATTCTTGTACATAGGAGCAGTATTATAGTAGTTATATTCTTGTACATAGGAGCAGTATTATAGTAGATATATTCTTGTACATAGGAGTCAGTATTATAGTAGTTATATTCTTGTATATAGAGACAGTATGATATCACTTATATTCTTGTATATACTGTAGGGAGCAATATTATAGTATTTATAAGAAGACTTTATTACAGTAATAAACAAGTTTGAATATACACAGACTGACAACTCATTTTAAGAGACAGAAATGTGCTCAGAGCATTTGTCACTTACCTTCCCCCCTTTCCTCTTGGCAACTCATACAAAATACATTACTCAGCAGGGGGAGAGGATATTGAAGTTGTATTCCATCCTGATGCCTGGTGGGAGGACAGCACAGGTTAAGATGAGGCTAAATCCCCTGAGCACTTCATGTATGTACAGTGATAAGTCCTGCTGAAAACAAGGTGATACCTGTCTAAAATTGTGTAAAGTAATGGATATGTAATTTTTTGCAGAGCACATAAAGCTGCAGCACATCGCACGCTCCCCTCGGCTCTGCAGAGCAGTAATCAATCCAACTTTACTTCTCAAAAATGTTTATTTTGTCTCGAGCCTCTCCGTAAAGTCATCGTATTGAATTAGCAGAACGCACAGCGAAGGACTCTGCTGGTGAAATCTTGTTACCGCAATCTCCAGCACAAATTAGACTTGACATTTCAAAGCTTAGTTTTCCCATGAAAGCGAACAGTGAGACGCGCTGAACGCGGGCAGCTCGGAGTTAGCAAGGCAACGTGGCCAAACAGCGTCCACCAGGGGGAAAACACAGCAACATGCCAATTATCACCACACTACCCAGCGTAGACAGCTAGACTCGGGTTACAATCACAAGCAGAGATGGAGCTATGGATATGTAGACAATAGTTACAAATGAGAGGACGTACTGGACCAGTGATCAGTAGAGAACAGTCAAGATATACACCCAAGAGGACGTAGGAAAAATCCCCGCCTGGTGCCTGTTATTGGCAACTGTGTACAAACGGTATAGATTATAGCCAAACACAAGACAAAGAAGCAAAATCTGTGCAGAAATATTTGGTGATTGCTGGATAAACCCTCAAAGCCCTATACTTCCTGGAAATAGGATCCTACAGGTTGTTAAAATGACCCAGTGCTATTTACTCCCAAGTGCCTTCATGCAACTTTGTGTCAAAACATTTTTTGCATCAAGGATCTGACTATATGTACCCATATGCATGAGAACAAAGTTAACCAAGCCTACTGATTTCAGAAGGACTGTCTGACTCTTCAAGGTCGGTTTTAGCCATAATCCAACCCATACAAAATTATATGGGGCCCCAAGGATCAAGGGAACTGCACATTATATCCCAATGTTAACGTCAAATCCTGGTTCAGCGTGCAGTTGCAGGCTGGAGCTGAAGTAGAGGTGGACCTGGGCAGGAGTAGGAATCTGTTACATGTTTGAATGAACCAATAGGCAGCGGCCTAATGTGTCACAATGTGGGGGCCAATAAAGGGTGCATTATACTGCTTGGAGGCCTGTAAAAGAGGGAATTATACAGTACTGTGTTGGGAGCAGTAAAGGGGGCATTATACTGTGTGGGGGCCAGTAAAGGGGGTTTTATACTGTGTGGGGCCAGTAAAGGGGATTTTATACTGTGTGGGGGCCAGTAAAGGGGGCTTTATACTGTGTGGGGCCAGTAAAGAAGGCATTATATTGCGTAGGGGCGAGTAAAGGGGGTTATACTATGAGAGAGGCCAGTAAAAGGCCTGTTAAACTGTGTGGGGAATAATTAATGGGGTGTTATATTGCTTGGAGACCAATAAAAGAGGGCATTATACTGTGTGGGGGGCCAGTAAATGGGGTGTTATATTGTATGGGCCAATAAAGTGGGCATTATACTGTCTGGGGGCCAGTAAAGGGGACACTGTACTGTCTGGGGGCCAGTAAAGGGGGCTTTATATTGTGTGGGTCCAATAAAGTGGGCATTATACTGTGTGGGGGCCAGTAGCATAGATATATTACTGTGTGGTGGACAGTAAAGGGTTTGATATCTGTGTGGACCAGTCATGTGCAAAATATGGGTGCAAGCATGGGGAGTGTGGCATTTTACTGGGTAAGCTAACATAGCATGCTACACTATTTTGTCCAGAGTTCTTGATCTGCGAACAGGGTAGTTTTTGGTAAAGAGAGGGCATGAATCCTGACCATTTCATGTATATGCAACTGAGCTGCAGTACCAGACACAACCCATGGACAGATGTGGCGCTGTTTCTTGAAGACTGTAGCCAAGTTTTTGCATCGCTATCACTAGGGCCACACGGTGATATGGCTGTGAGCAAGGATTGCAGCGTGACGCGGCCTTGCAAGTAATGAAAGCGATTTGTGGTCTTGTGACTGTTGCGACACGACAGTAGTAAAAAATCTGATGGCGGTATCATACTTGTCGCAGTGCACTTTTATTACTTGCAAGGTTTGTACAAGGTGTGTTGCAGATAGCCTAATAGCATCCAATTATTATATGGCGCTCCCATTAATAAATTCTTACATTTCACCGCCTCATGAAGCATCTTCACCAGATCCAGCCGACAGCCTCTTTATTCGCATGTCCGTCAGTTCCCCGGTCGCGGCATGAAGCTCATTTGCGCAATGATGACGGTTTCCTGAATAAGACTTCCATCCGACGCTTGTGATTTTGTCTCACAAAGCTGCTTTAACTTGTTCAAAAGCCCAAAGACAGAATAGTTATTTTATGAAATATGTAGCAGGGTTTGTTCTGTTGGCGCCGGCAAAGTTCAGATCACTTACAAGTTGAGCGTTTTCCCATTCTCTCTCATCCTGGGCTTTTTTTTTTCTCCTTGCGGTTTTATCCTATTCAAAGACAAGCAGACAGACTTTGAAGAGCGCTCAAAGCTTCTTTTTTTTTTCCTCGCAATTTCTTTTTTTTTTTTCCCACTCTCTCAACTTGAGACTGAATGAGGCGGCGTACGAGAAAACATTCAACCCTGTGGTAATGTATGATACTCAAATTATCTAAGAGTACAGAACATCTGAACGATCCCTCTCATATACGACTGAGGCCGCCGCCACCGCGCCATCAATCGGAGGCGCTGTAATACATGACTACACACTGATCCCCAGGAAAACTTTTTGAGGGAAATTAAGGAGAACAAGCCAAGTTTTACACAAAATGATGCAATTCACTATTAGCACTGAAAAAAGAGGAAAACTTGTCATAGAGGGGATTCCTCCCCCTCCATGTCAATCATTATCAGAGCAATTTGGCATTCCGTATTCTGGAAAAGCTGGGTGACAGCAATCCTAAGGGTATGTTCACATTGTGGAATGTAGCGTTAATTTTGAGTTGGATTCCGCCTCAAAATCAGCACCAAATTCTACCCTGAATCTGATCAAAGCAGGTCGCTGGAAAAGATCCCGTAGCTGATCAGCGCGGAACCCGCAAGACAAGACACTCACATGATCAGTCCCAGTACTGATCAATTGGCAGAAAGTCAAAGAGCAGATATCCACCTCAATTCCTCTTCATTTTCCACCCCCTGAACAGGTCCTTGGTTCTTGGTGGTCTCTACATCACATTTGAGGAAACATCTGATTTAAAGGAATTGTTTGGTTTAATATAAGGGGATACTGATTTATAAGACAGGGCCCGTGATTAGGTCAAAGAGCATCACTTGTTCTGCTGCAAGTAACACATAGATCCATAAAATACATGAACCGTTAACGTATTTCATTAAAAGCCATGTAATGCTTCTTTTTTCCTGTGGAGGCGCTGCAGGGGAACTGATCACTTCCTGCTGGCTTCTACCCGGCAACTGACTGATGGGGGCCCTAAGTGAGAGATATCCTGTGATCAGTTTAAAGGGCTTATTCCTTCTTCTTAGAAAGTGATATCACGTCTGTTGGTCACATGACAATGCTACAGCTCAATCCCATTCAAATGAATAGGACTGAGCCTTAGCATGACCATGTGATCAACCGGTGTGTCACTTCCTAAGAAGTAGGAAGCAGTCATGTTTTCTAATTCTGGATAACCCTTTTGACAGACAATGGCCCAAATTTACTAATAAAGTTTCAGACTACAGTGCCTTGCGAAAGTATTCGGCCCCCTTGAACTTTTCAACCTTTTGCCAAATTTCAGGCTTCAAACATAAAGATATAACATTTTTATTTTTTGGTGAAGAATCAACAACAAGTGGGACACAATCGTGAAGTGGAACGAAATTTATCGGTTATTTTAAACTTTTGTAAAAAATAAAAAACTGAAAAGTGGGGCGTGCCAAATTATTCGGCCCCTTTACTTTCAGTGCAGCAAACTCACTCCAGAAGTTCAGTGAGGATCTCTGAATGAGCCAATGTTGTCCTAAATGACTGATGATGATAAATATAATCCACCTGTGTGTAATCAAGTCTCCGTATAAATGCACCTGCTCTGTGATAGTCTCAGGGTTCTGTTTAAAGCGCAGAGAGCATCATGAAGACCAAGGAACACACCAGGCAGGTCCGTGATACTGCTTTGGAGAAGTTTAAAGCCGGATTTGGATACAAAAGATTTCCCAAACTTTAAATATCCCAAGGAGCACTGTGCAAGCGATCATGTTGAAATGGAAGGAGTATCAGACCACTGCAAATCTACCAAGACCCGGCCGTCCCTCTAAACTTTCATCTCAAACAAGGAGAAGACTGATCAGAGATGCAGCCAAGAGGACCATGGTCACTCTGGATGAACTGCAGAGATCTACAGCTGAGGTGGGAGAGTCTGTCCATAGGACAACAATCAGTCGTACACTGCACAAATCTGGCCTTTATGGAAGAGTGGCAAGAAGAAAGCCATTTCTCAAAGATATCCATAAAAAGTCTCGTTTAAAGTTTGCCACAAGCCACCTGGGAGACACCAAACATGTGGAAGAAGGTGCTCTGGTCAGATGAAACCAAAATCAAACTTTTTGGCCACAATGCAAAACGATATGTTTGGCGTAAAAACAACACAGCTCATCACCCTGAACACACCATCCCCACTGTCACACATGGTGGTGGCAGCATCATGGTTTGGGCCTGCTTTTCTTCAGCAGGGACAGGGAAGATGGTTAAAATTGATGGGAAGATGGATGGAGCCAAACACAGGACCATTCTGGAAGAAAACCTGTTGGAGTCTGCAAAAGACCTGAGACTGGGACAGAGATTTATCTTCCAACAAGACAATGATCCCAAACATAAAGCAAAATCTACAATGAAATGGTTCACAAATAAACGTATCCAGGTGTTAGAATGGCCAAGTCAAAGTCCAGACCTGAATCCAATCGAGAATCTGTGGAAAGAGCTGAAAACTGCTGTTCACAAACGCTCTCCATCCAACCTCACTGAGCTCCAGCTGTTTTCCAAGGAAGAATGAGCAAGAATTTCAGTCTCTCGATGTGCAAAACTGATAGAGACATACCCCAAGCGACTTGCAGCTGTAATCGCAGCAAAAGGTGGCGCTACAAAGTATTAACTTAAGGGGGCCGAATAATATTGCACGCCCCACTTTTCAGTTTTTTATTTTTTACAAAAGTTTAAAATAACCAATAAATTTCGTTCCACTTCACAATTGTGTCCCACTTGTTGATTCTTCACCAAAAAATTAAAATTTTATATCCCTATGTTTGAAACCTGATATGTGGCAAAAGGTTGAAAAGTTCAAGGGGGCCGAATACTTTCTCAAGGCACTGTACAGTCCTGGCCAAAAGTTTTGAGAATGACACAAATATTATATTTTCACATGATCTGCTGCTCTCTGGTTTTTATGTGTGTTTGTCAGATGTTTTTATCACATACAGAAATATAATTGCATTCATATTATGAGTAACAGAAGCTTATATTGACAGTTAGAATGAGTTAATGCAGCAAGTCAATATTTGCAGTGTTGACCCTTCTTCTTCAGGACCTCTGCAATTCTCCCTGGCATGCTCTCAATCAACTTCTGGACCAAATCCTGACTGATAGCAGTCCATTCTTGCAGAATCAATGCTTTAATTTTGTCTGAATTTGTTGGTTTTTGTTTGTCCACCCGTCTCTTGATGATTGACCACAAGTTCTCAATGGGATTAAGATCTGGGGAGTTTCCAGGCCATGGACCCAAAATCTCTATGTTTTGTTCCCTGAGCCATTTAGTTATCACCTTTGCTTTATGGCAAGGTGCTCCATCATGCTGGAAAAGGCATTGTTGAGCGCCAAACTGCTCTTGGACGGTTGGGAGAAGTTGCTCTTGGAGGACATTCTGGTACCATTCTTTATTCATGGCTGTGTTTTTAGGCAAGACTGTGAGAGAGCCGATTCCCTTGGCTGAGAAGCAACCCCACACATGAATGGTTTCAGGATGCTTTACAGTTGGCATGAGACAAGACTGGTGGTAGCGCTCACCTCTTCTTCTCCGAATAAGCTGTTTTCCAGATGTTCCAAACAATGGAAAAGGGGATTCATCAGAGAAAATGACTTTACCCCAGTCCTCAGCAGTCCACTCCCTGTACCTTTTGCAGAATATCAGTCTGTCCCTGATGTTTTTTCTGGAGAGAAGTGGCTTCTTTGCTGCCCTCCTTGAGACCAGGCCTTGCTCCAAGAGTCTCCGCCTCACAGTGCGTGCAGATGCACTCACACCTGCCTGCTGCCATTCCTCAGCAAGCTCTGCACTGCTGGTAGCCCGATCCCGCAGCTGAAACACTTTTAAGAGACGGTCCTGCCTCTTGCTGGTCTTTCTTGGGCGCCCTGGAGCCTTTTTGGCACCAATGGAACCTCTCTCCTTGAAGTTCTTGATGATGCGATAGATTGTTGACTGAGGTGCAATCTTTCTAGCTGCAATACTCTTCCCAGTTAGGCCATTTTTGTGCAGTGCAATGATGACTGCACGTGTTTCTTTAGAGATAACCATGGTTAACAGAAGAGAAACAATGATGGCAAGCACCAGCCTCCTTTTAAAGTGTCCAGTGGTGTCATTCTTACTTAATCATGACAGATTGATCTCCAGCCCTGTCCTCATCAACACCCACACCTGTGTTAATGGAGCAATCACTGAAACGATGTTAGGTGGTCCTTTTAAGGCAGGGCTGCAATGATGTTGAAATGTGTTATGGGGGATAAAGTTCATTTTCTAGGCAAATATTGACTTTGCAAGTAATTGCTGTTAAGCTGATCACTCTTTATAACATTCTGGAGTATATGGAAATTGCCATTAGAAAAACTGAAGCAGTAGACTTTGTAAAAATTAATATTTGTATCATTCTCAAAACTTTTGGCCATGACTGTATATAGTATAAAGCTAGGCCCACATGGTGACATTTGTTGCGTGACTTTAAATCGGACTAAGGTCACGCGACAAGAAAAGACATTCATTTCATTCATTTCCATGGTGTCGCATACAGCCTGCGGCATGGTGTGACTGAGTCGCGACAGTCGCACAAAAATTCACCTTGCTTGACTTTATGACGCATGTCAATGTTGCATGTAACATCGCTCCCATAGACAGCAGTTGTGTCGCAAGCGATAGCGAATCGTTCATGACTACAGTTGCTGTTATTAAAATCTTTGCTGAAATTTTGCATCCTGGCCAGATTTTTTTTTTTTAATATTTATATTTGTGCAGGTGTAGACAGATCATTCCAATCTTTAACATATATTTTTGAAAAATAACAAGCAAAATCGCATTGTGTGACATTGCGGTGACATCACACTATGCAACATTGTGGTGACATCATCACACCATGCGACTTTTTGTCTCACGCAATTTTTAATGCAATTTTATATTGCGTAAATATTTTGCTGTATTGCCCTAGCCTGAAAATGCGCCAGATCTATCACAGCATCTGATACTGGATGATGAATCTGCTGCAGCTTTAGGCTGTGTAGTCTAAGTCATACTTGTCAACCTTTCTACTTTAGCCTTTGGGAGATTCGACATGTTCCATGGTGCTATGTCCCATCACAGTAATGCTCTGCCCCATGTGATACATAATTTTCTCATGATTTGGACATGAGTGCCCACATCATAAATAACAGAGAGCCCCATGGATGCAGGAGCATTGTTCTACCCTGGGAGATTTGCCCATCGGGAGGTTAACTCTTTCTGCAGACAGTGCCCTGGAGAGAACCCCGGATGGCACGAGGTAGGCCAATAGAGCTGAGGGAAGGCGATATATGTGTGTTTTTTTATTACAATGCACCTTCAATTATTATACTCTGGTGTTTAAAATGGACCCTTGTTAGAGAATTTGCCCCCTGGCCTTAGACCATTATTGTTTCAGTGTGTAAATAACTTGAGAGGTTTAGCTTTAAAGCACATTGTAGTCCATTGTAGCTTGGATTTGGTTATGGACTCCAATTTCTCATGAAACCAATTCACTACAACGTCACATTATGCTAAAAAATCTAAAGGGGTTGTGCTGTTAAGGACACCTTTTGCCCTTTCCACAGGATCCGACAGGATCACAAGAGGTCCGACTGCCGGGTCCTCCAGCAATGGGACCGAAAGAGCCCCATGCTTCCTCATTGTGAATGGAGCGCCATTGTGCTTGTGTGACAGGCACTCCATTCACTGCTACGGGCCTGCAGACCTTGCCGGAGATTAGAGACCAAGAAGCCCCATAGCAGTGAATGGATCACCAGTGTGCTTGTGTGACCGCCGCTCCATTCACTGCTACTGGCCTGCGGGCCTTGCCAGAGATTAGAGACCCGAAAGCCTCGTAGCAGTGAATGGAGCACCAGTGTGCTTGTGTGACAGGCGCTCCATTCACTGCTACGGGCCTGCAAACCCTCCCTGAGATTAGAGACTCGGAAGCTCCATAGCAGTGAATGGAGCACCGCTCACACCAGCACAATGATTCATTCACAAGGACTTTTGTCCCCCTGTTCTCCTCATCGCTAGGGGACCCAGCAGTCGGACCCCCAGCGATCAAACGCTTATCCCCTATCCTATGGATAGGGGAGAAGTGTCCTTAATGACACAACCCCTTTAACAGACTGCAATTCATAATACAACCACTGGAAGGCTACACATATAGCATATCCCTATTGTCTCAAAAAGCTGGTTATCCCATGACATATATATTTGTATATATACTCGAAAAAAATACTCGAAAAAAATCAGACTGCACATACCAATGTGAGCAGGTGCACGCTACTGTGGTAAAATGTATAAAAACAAAAAGGTGTAGCAGCACTCGGACACAGCACAAGGGTATATAGAGAACAGAGATAGCATTACTGCTATTATTGGCACCTACAAATTAATATGGTGTATAAACTAAAATTTTGAGGTTCTTAGTTATACATATTTGATCAAACAGTAGGAAGCCCACCTGCCCCGACAAGGCGACCTCATTAAGGTGGGACCTTATACTAATGCCTCTATTAAACTCAAAATAAATCTACAATGTGAACACAAGGAAATAATATACCTCTCTTGGACCCAGAACAGGTCTACAATGTGAACACAGGGCAAATAGGATCCAGAGCATACTCATACTCAATTTTTTTCGAGTGTGTACTGCATGGGGGGTGTGGTTCCCTCTAATTGGACTTGCACTCCCATTCAATTGCACAGGTTTATATAAGTGGAATAGAGGATATTTTTCAGTTCCCCATTTGCCCCTAGGCTATTTTAAGTTGAGTATGCTCTGGATCCTATTTGCCCTGTGTTCACATTGTAGACCTGTTCTGGGTCCAAGAGAGGTATGTTATTGCCCTGTGTTCACATTGTAGATTTATTTTGGGTTTAATAGAGGCATTAGTATAGGGTCCCACCTTAATGAGGTCGCCTTGTCGGGGCAGGTGGGCTTCCTACTGTTTGATCAAATATGTATAACGAAGAACCTCAAAATTTTAGTTTATACACCATATTAATTTGTAGGTGCCAATAATAGCAGTAATGCTATCTCTGTTCTCTATATACCCATGTGCTGTGTCAGAGTGCTGCTACACCTTTTTGTTTTTATATATTTGTATATATGGATATGTCCAGCTAACAGGAAAGGTAAGGAAGGAAAAGTCTATATGTACTTTAAAGCAGTTTGGAATATTCTGCCCCGTCCTGGAGGACTCTTATCCCATCCCTTGGTTTTTTCTGCACTAACTATATAGCCTATATGAGGATGTATCTATAGGGGTGCAGAGTCATCAGTCAAGCAGTAGTAGGTTGGGACTCTGTTACAGATTTTGCATTAGGGTCCCGGAGCCTGAAGCTTCTGGGTTCCCCTGAGGTCTTTTGGCTGGGTGATCTGCAGCCTCCCCCTCCATAGCTGTAGCCGTACAGTCAGATGTATAGATAAGTAGCTGCTATTTGTATACGGGGCGCTGGCATCGCTTCCAGTTGTTTGAATTCTTAATGACTGTTAATATTGGTTCAGTGAGGCAGAAAATAGAAGACAAAATGACTGAAATTCCAGTAGGAATTTCAGATACAGTGGGTGGATAATAGTGGCTTTATTGCAGTCATTTCCTGTATCGGAATTGGTTGCAGCCCCTCTGGCACAATGTTATAGAGATGCACCTGGCATGGGGAAGGGCCGAGTGTGAAGCTCGCTGTTTCGGTGGATGACTGGGCGAGTCCCCCAAGGCTACCTCTTGCTGATTTTATTGTACTATCCAATTAGATGAAAGTGTCTGAACACAAAAGACCAGCAGTGGCAGCAACTAAGAAAATGGTTATTAGCTCTGGCACAGTAATTGTGGTGCTTACTGTATAGTCCTGCCAGCTCCGCACATTGCTGTCATCACCCCGGACCTGCGCCCAGATAGCAAAAACGTGCAGTAGGTTACACTCACAGCTGGAGGTGATGACTTAGCATATGGACTAGAAATATAGAAAATCGTATGTCTACAAGAGGGGACATGGCGTGGGTGCCGTACCTAGGGACTTCACACTACTGTCTGAGTTCGTGGGTTGACCATGACTCTGTTCACACAGATGTAGCAAAGATTAACTTGGCTTTTAAGAGGTTAATTACACCGTGGCACAGAATGTTTGCTGAAAGGGGCTCTCCAGAAAGACTTTCAATATTTCCTGTGGGTTTCGATTCTGGGTCATGTGATTAAATCAGCACCCGACCCATGAGCCGCTCCGACTCTTCCATCCTCTCCCGTGTTCACTTCTAGTACTAAGAGGACCTGGATGAATATATCAGTATAATAGTTGGGCTGACTCCCCCTTGAGCCATTGTTGCAGCCCTCTACGCCACCACGTTGTCCCTGGGCCAATCCAGTCCAGGGCTGGGTGAACGTAAAGGGGGACAGGTAAATGCAAAGGGGCAAGTATAATCACGCACCATTATTGTTGTAAGGGTTACCTATTGTACATGTGTCCATGACTATAGTCTATACAGCCAGTTGGATAATATCACAGGATGATGTGTGGGTCTCCATGGTTGTCACTTATATGAGCTATTAAAATGGGAAGTCCAGTCGTAAAGATCTTTTGAGATATATGAGAAGCCCTGGCCTGCACGCTTACCCCTCCAAGTAGGAGCAGGATGGTTCCCAGGTTGTGGTTCCCACAATTGTGCTGGTGCATTAGTAGCATTGCCAGGAACGGGTTTTCACCAGGAAAGAGGACAGAGGCCAGAGGTGAAGAAGGAAGCGTAGACAGAAACGGAGACAATAGTTGTCACCAGGAGTGAAGTCAGGATGTAGCAAAACTAAAACTAAGCTGAGGGTCGGAGTCGTAAAACAACAGTTACCAGATGAACAATCCCAAGAGTGAGAAAGAAGCAATATCGGGGAACAAAGCCGAAGTCAGTTTCATGTCAGAACAAGGAATGAGGGCCAGGACACGACGTGAACCACAACCAATGGGCAAGGCATTGCCGGATAACTCCCCTTTCAATAGACCGCCAGGTCTGATGATATCTTTAGGCTCCAGTTGCCACTTATGTTGGGTAAACCCGTTCATTACAAATTTTTGCCTTGCACAATTGGCTGCCATTTTACTGTTTGATGGGTTTGGCCAGAACTTAACAAATTTTGCTATTGAACCTTATGAATATTCCCGAAACGAATATCGCAAGGTTCGCCCATCACTGCCCAACACTGTCATGCAGCTAGACCATGAGAGCCGCCACCAGCAGGACCACGGCAGAAATCAGGGGCTGGAACAGTGAAGGAAGAGGCGTACAACTATCTAGGATCCAGCTGTGGCTGCCAGCAGGAGCTGTAGACACTGGCCAGTACGTGGTACAGGATCAGGGCTTTGAGACTAACAATAGAGCCTTTAATTGTGAAAATCTGCAGCGATCCGAGATCACAGACTTCATCAATGTCACCTTCTCACCTATCAGGAGAGCTTTATAGTAATTGTAGTGACCTGCGTTCTGAATTATAGGTTTTAGCGATCATGAAATCTTTATTGTAACCCCTTTCATGCTGATCGTTTCCATATATAATGCGCCCTGGCTCTTTAATGCCATTAGTTTTGCTAATTGACTCAGGTGCCCGATAAGGACTAAGTGCCATGATTTCCAGACTCCAGTAAGATCCTCTGATGACAGGGCTCATTGGCCGGTGTCATCTCCATATATCAGTGGGGTGTTATGAGGGTCATCCATAGTGCTCGTGTACAGTTTACTTTTAATTTGTCTGATTTGTGTTGTGCGTTCTGCGGCCCCCTCACATCTGACAGGAGAGCTGCAGTCCCTCCTGCACCTTCCCAAGTCTCATTACTCTGCGGGATGTAAAGACTTCCTGACTTAGCCCTGCATTTTTCCTGAGCCGTCCGCCTCCTGCTCCTCACAGAGCTTTGCTTTAACAAACCCTCATTTACTTCTCTGCAGGATGCATTCAGTACAGTGAAGACCACAATCACATTCCCCCGGCCCCCTCCTCCTCCAAAGTTCACCAGATAAAGGAGAATGATCTTTACTTTTCAAGGGAGGAAGAGAAATCTTCAAGAGTTTAGTAGCATTAGAGCTGATTGTGTCTTTACATTAAGGAGAGACAAGAAGAAAGACCTTGTAATCTGGCTACAATACTGCGAAATGAGCACTGGGTCCCAGAGTGGGAAATAATGGCAGAATTCACAATGTACTAGTATAATATATCTACCCCCTTACAGGTCATCCCTACTTAACGGGAATGTGTCACCAGAAAATGACCGACTTTTCAAACGAAATGTTTTTTTTTTTTTTTTTTTTTTAAATTTCCATGTCCCAATATATATATTTTATTATACCCTGCAATTTTGACACTGACCACCAAGCCTAATAATAAACTGACACTTGCCAAATTTCCTTTGCAGCAATTACTTCCCTATCATTCCCAGTTTTCTGGTGTAGAGGGAATGATGAATTTGCCCCTATGTCTGTACAACTCATGCTTCATTACTGGATATTGTTAAAGGGGTTGTCCCGTTATGGACACATCCCCTTTCTCTGGGTCCACCAGTTTACAGGAGGTTGAGGGACTGAAAGTCCCCCTTAGGCGCTCCATTCACTGCTACGGACGATTCTAGAGATGACGGTCCAAGCAACCCCATAGAAGTGAATGAAGCGCCGGTCACGCAAGTGCACTGATGCTCCATTCACAAGGAGGCCCTAGGGGGACTTTTGGTCCCCCGTCCTCCTGATCACTGCAGGACCCAGCGATAGGCCCCCAGCGTTCGGACACTTATCCTCTGTCCTATGGATAAGGATAAGTGTCCATAACAGGACAACCCCTTTAAGAATTAGCATTGTGACTGTATTCACACATAGTTTTTGGTGCAGTTTTTTTTTTTTTTTTATTAAGCTTAAGCTAAAATAGATTCTGAAGGAAGCTGCGGCAAGACCAGGCGGAATGCTTCTTTTTTCAGCCTTCTGATTTTTGGAAAGGATTTTGAGGTGGAAGACAGCCTTAACGTTCTCTCCAAATTCTGCCATGTGAACATATCCTTATACTTCTTCTTGCTGCATTCATTTCCAGTTTTGGAACAAAAAAACTGCTTCAAAAACTGCACCTTAAACTGCATTAAAACTGCATTGTGTGCTTTCAGTTTGAGGGTGGATTCACATTTTCAATTACGTTGCAGTTTTTTCTTGCAGTTTTTAAAAATGCAGATTTGTTAGCCAGTACAGTACAGTAAGTAATACTTAAGATAAAAGAGGCTACAGGCATCAGTCTTCTGTGTCCGTATCAGTCTGCTGTATACAGAAGTAACCACTCCAGGCTATGGCTCAAAAACTGCATGTGTGAATCCAACCTAACACCAATCTCTGCTTGTTTGCTGCAGAATTAAAGGCAATACAATATAATACAATGGTGTTTGGAACATTGCAGGATCTCAGGGCAAGAAGTTAGTAGTGAGGAAGAATTCCCAGTAACAGCAAGACTTGTGAATGCAGCTCTGGATGTGACTGGAGTAGAGGAAATCATTTTAATGTGATAGATCTGTGGAGATTGGACCTTGAGGACCCCCCACTTATCCTAAGTATGAAGGTCTCAGGGAGCGCTGTAGTACTGCATCCTCTGCCACGTATTCCCTGCAAAGCTGGGTGGCTGTGAGTACTACTGTGCAAGAAATGCTCCTCTAATTACCCTTTACTATCCCCTGTAATTATATTAGAGGAAGCATGCCTTACACTGCACTCAGTATGGTGTATTCTCTCCTGTAGCATGGCCTCTAGGGAGGGAATATCTGCATTATACCCCGTCCAGTGTAGTGTCTTACTAGCTGTGAACACCTGGGGGCAGCTGAGCCCGCTGTATAGATGAAACGTGTGCCCTGACACCTGCTACTCATCTTACATAGCAGACTTCTAGGATCTCTGCTGTATACAGTGTCATTCTCAGTGGCTTAGATCTCAGGCTTCTGGAACTTTCTATTGCCTACCAACTTACCCATTATTATGTTTCTTAAGGCCTAAAATCTAAATATTGGTTCCCAAAAGACTGAACATGTCATTTATATTTCTATTCAGAATCAGCCATATAAACCTGCTGCATTCAGGATCCTGATCTGGCGAATCTGACACCTACACCCCATCATAATGTACATGGGGGCTGAGATATGTGTTGTCTTCTGACTAGGAAAAGCAGAGGTTAAAGACTTTAAAGAATGTTCCATCTATCTATCTATCATCTATCTATCTATCTATCTATCTATCTATCTATCTATCTATCTATCTATCTATCTCTATCTCCTATCTATCTATCTATCATCTATCTATCTATCTATCTATCTATCTATCTATCATCATCATCATCTATCTATCATCTATCTATCTATCTATCTATCTATCCATCCATCCTGTGTATTTATCTATCATGTCAAGACAGTGTTGCTCTCTGAAATATATACTGCAGCACAGAATCTGATAATAGTGTGTAATGTAATTCTAGAAGGAGAATAAGAATACAGTCTTCAAGGATTGAGAAGCACTTCTGCTTAGATACAGGACCCTGGACAGCAACAGCACAAGATTACTGTCCATCTACGATTTCTATAAAATCCATTTGACAGATACACCGGGGAAGGTTTATCATCAGTGCTATAATATGCTTTCTTTCTTTCTTTCTTTCTTTCTTTCTTTCTTTCTTTCTTTCTTTCTTTCTTTCTTTCTTTCTTTCTTTCTTTCTTTCTTTCTTTCTTTCTTTCTTTCTTTCTTTCTTTCTTTCTTTTTTTCTCTTACATCATAGCTGGTCTTAGTCAGAAATCAGCTTAGTCTAATATCATTGCAGACTTTTCTGTGTTGCATGCTTACACCAGTACTGACGGATCGATCAGCTTTTACAAGACTCTATGCTCTACAGTCTTCTTTTCATTTATCTCCTGGTTGTTGCAATACATAAATAAACAATTATAGGAACTTTCCGTGTTTTGAGCTCTGTTCTTTTATTTTCTACATCGACTTACTCTGACATTTCTGCTTGCAGAGCTGCAGGCTCAGAGCTCAGTGGGCTTTTCCTGTGCTGTAGGCTCAGATATCAATGAGTGTTCCCTATGCTGCAGGTTTAGAGATCAGTGGGCTTTCCTGTGATACAAATTCAAAGTTCAGCGGGCATACTTTGTGCTGTTGTCTTAGATATCAATGCCTGTTCCCAATGCTGCAGGTTTAGAGCCCAATGGATATTACCTGTGCTGAAGGTTCAGAGTTCAGGTTCCCTATGCTGCAGGTTTAATGCTCAGTGGGCTTTCCTGTGATACAGATTCAGAGCTCAGTGGGCATACACTGTGCTGTAGGCTCAGATATCAATGTGTGTTCCCTATGCTGCAGGTTTCAAGCTCAATTAACATATCCTGTGCTGCAGGTTCAGAGTTCAGTGTGTATTACCTGTGCTGCAGGTTCAGAGTTCAGTGGGTATTACCTGTGCTGCAGGTTCAGAGTTCAGTGGGTATTACCTGTGCTGCAGGTTCAGAGTTCAGTGGGTATTACCTGTGCTGCAGGTTCAGAGTTCAGTGGGTATTACCTGTGCTGCAGGTTCAGAGTTCAGTGGGTATTACCTGTGCTGCAGGTTCAGAGTTCAGTGGGTATTACCTGTGCTGCAGGTTCAGAGTTCAGTGGGTATTACCTGTGCTGCAGGTTCAGTGAGTATGACCTGTGCTGCAGATTCAGAGTTCAGTGGGTATTACCTGTGCTGCAGGTTCAGAGTTCAGTGGGTATTACCTGTGCTGCAGGTTCAGAGTTCGGTGTGTATTACCTGTGCTGCAGGTTCAGAGTTCAGTGGGTATTACCTGTGCTGCAGGTTCAGAGTTCAGTGGGTATTACCTGTGCTGCAGGTTAAGAGTTCAGTGGGTATTACCTGTGCTGCAGGTTAAGAGTTCAGTGGGTATTACCTGTGCTGCAGATTCAGAGTTCAGTGGGTATTACCTGTGCTGCAGGTTCAGAGTTCAGTGGGTATTACCTGTGCTGCAGGTTCAGTGAGTATGACCTGTGCTGCAGATTCAGAGTTCAGTGGGTATTACCTGTGCTGCAGGTTCAGTGGGTATTACCTGTGCTGCAGATTCAGAGTTCAGTGGGTATTACCTGTGCTGCAGGTTCAGAGTTCGGTGTGTATTACCTGTGCTGCAGGTTCAGAGTTCAGTGGGCATACCCTGTGCTGCAGGTTTAAGAGCCTAGTGGGCTTTCCTTGTGAAGTTGTTTCTCTGTCCCTCTTCAGTGTTGGGAGAAGATGCAGCAAAGGAGACTTTCTTATACTATGTTCACACTAATTTTGCATTTCCGTTGTCCATTGGGGGACCTGAACAAAGGACTAAAACATCGGTTACACACGGAGCCTGGCAGACCCCATTGATTATAATGGGGTCCATCGGGTGTGCATTGTTTTTAAACCAAAACCAGTGGAGAAAAAAGTCCTCCGTGCAGGACTTTTTCCTCTGCCACTTTTTGCTGGACACAACGGACTTCGGCGCAGATATGAATGTAGCTTAAGGGCCCTTGCATATGACAGAGTCCCATCAGTGGAAAACGGTCTGTATGCTGGCTGTATTTCCCGACTGAACTCGGCTGTGTGAATAGGAGTCACTATATCATGGTCAGTTACGATGCAGTGAGCTCCCGAATTGCTACAGTAATAGTGTTATATCAGTTCATTACGAAAGTGATGGGGCTGACTATGATACAGTGACTCCTATACACACAGCTGAGTTCAGTCCAGGCACTATGGCCCACACACAGACTGTTTTCCAAGGACGAGACTCGGTATTGTGCAAGGACCCTTAGTGTGTGTGATTAACCTGTTGAAACCAATGAGGTCTCTACAAAGTAGGAGGAAGTTACAAGAAGCAGCATGTAACATGTGGCTGTAAGATAAGACTACTTACGAGGCTTGTAGACACTGCACTATAAACAAGGGCAGCATGTATATATGTCATTTATATATTGGACAGATTCTAGCTCAGTAAGATCAGCGTAGAGGTTTGCATCCAACCAGAAGCAACATCTACATGTGGTTTGTATGTTCCCCCTGTCTTCTAGTAGGTTTCCTTTAGGATCTCCAACTTCTCCTCCAAAACACCCTTAGGCTCAGGCCCCATGTTGCGGAAATGCAGCTTTTTTTGTTCCAGATTTTGCTGCATTTTTTTTTTTTTTTTGAGTCAAAGCTAAAATACTATATCTTACAATTTTCACTGTGGCCACAAAACCTAATAATAGACTTACATTTACCAATTCTGTAGGGATTTTTATTCCAGCAGTCACCTCATTTACATTACATACAATATTACAATAGAAAATAACACCTCTATAGATAACACCACTGACTCATCATTGCATCCACTACTGACAACAGATGATGTCACCGATTATCTCCTCCCCCTCCCTGCACAGAGCATATCTAGAAAACCCTCTAATAGACCTCAATGACTGTTACTGCCTTTGGCCATGACCATGCTGTAAAGCATATCAGTAAATGCTGTTAACAGTAGGGGAGAAGCTCAGGCAAGATGGCCGCCCCTGTAATCATGTACAGAAAATAGAACAAAAAAAAATCTACAGTGAGTAACTTGATGCATCTTAAGGCTCACCCATTCCCTGAGAAGCTTCACCTCCTTCTAGCATCAGAGGTATTTGGCTGCTACTTGTTCCCCTCACCTCACTGAGAACACATGCGCACTCGGCCAAGCAGAGTATGCATGTGTGTGTTTGTGGAGGGGATTGGGAGGAATAGCTGTCCTACAGTATCTATATCTAAAGTATCTAAAGTGTATGCTTATAAATGGATAAAATTAGTGATATATTATATGGAAAAAGGAGGTTATTTTTTTAGCTTCTTAGGCTAAAGCCCCACGTTGCGGAAACGTAGCTTATTTTGTTGTGTTTTTTTTGAGCCAAAGCCAAGAGTGGATTGAGCAGAAGGTAGAAGTATAAGAACTACCTATACAGTGGCTTGCAAAAGTATTTATACCCCTTGAACTTTTTCATATTTTGTCACCTTACAACCACAAAATTAGATGTCTTTTATTGAGATTTTAAGTGACAGACCAACACAAAGTAGCAGATAATTGTGAGGTGGAACGAAAATGATACATGATTTTCAAAATTTTAATCAAATAAAAATCTGAAAAGTGTGACATGCAAAAGTATTCAGCCCCCCTGTACTCTGATACCTCTAAATAAAATCCAGTGAAATCAATTGCCTTGAGAAGTCACTTAATTAGTTAATAGAGTCCAGCTGTGTGTAATTTAGTCTCAGTATAAATACACCTGTTCTGTGAAGGCCTCAGTGGTTTGTTAGAGAACACTAGTGAACAAAAAGCATCATGAAGACCAAGGAACGCACCAGATAGGTCAGAGATAAAGTTGTAGAGAAGTTTAAAGCAGGGTTAGGTTATAAAAACATATCCCAAGCTTTGAGCATCCCAAGGAGCACTGTTCAATCCATCATCAAAAATGGAAAAAGTATTCTACAACTGCAAACCTACCAAGACATGGCCGTCCACCTAAACCAACAGATAGAGCAAGGAGAGCACTGGTCAGAGAAGCAGCCAAGAGGCCCATGGTCACTCTGGAGGAGCTGCAGAAATCCATAGCTCAGATGGGGGGAATCTGTCCACAGGACAACTATAAGTCGTGCACCCCACAAATCTGGCCTTTATGCAAGAGTGGCAAGAAGAAAACCATTGTTGAAAGAAAGACATAAGACATGCCATGCGCAGTTTGCCACAAGTGATATAGGGAACACAGCAAACATGTGGAAGAAGGTGCTCTGGTTAGATGAGACCAAAGCTGAACTTTTTGGCCTAAATGCAAAGGGCTGTGTGTGGTGGAAAAATAAAACTGCTCATCAAACCATCCCCACTGTGACACATGGCGGTGGCAGCATCATGCTGGGGGGAGGCTTTTCTTCAGCAGGGACAGGGAAGCTGGTCAGAGTTGATGGGAAGATGGATGGAGCTAAAAACAGGGCAATTTTGGAAGAAAACCTATTGAAGGCTACAAAAAGACTTGCGACTGGGAAGGAGATTCATCTTCCAGCAAGACAATGACTTTAAACATACAGCCAGAGCTACAGTGGAATGGTTTAAATCAAAGAATATTCATGTGTTAAAATGGCCGAGTCACAGTCCAGACCTAAATCCCATTGAGCATCTGTGGCAAGACATGAAAATTGCTGTTCACAGACACTCCATCCAATCTGGCTGAGCTTGAGCGATTTTGCAAAGAAGAATGGGCAAAAATCTCAGTTTCTAGATGTGCAAAGCTGGTAGAGACCGACCCCAAATGACTTGCAGCTGTAATTGTAGCGAAAGGTGGCTCTACAAAGTACTGATATGGGGGGCTGAATACTTTTGCATGTCATACTTTTCAGATTTTTATTTGATTAAAAATTTGAAACCCATGTATCATTTTCTTTCCACTTCACAATTATCTGCTACTTTGTGTTGGTTATCACTTAAAATCTCAATAAAATACATTTAAGTTTGTGGTTGTAAGGTGACAAAATGTGAAAAAGTTCAAGGGGTATGAATACTTTTGCAAGGCACTATATATTTCCCATTCCTTTTGTAGTCATTCTTGGCTTTGGCTCAAAAAAACACAGCAAAATCTGCAACAAAAAAAGCTGCGTTTCCACAACGTGGGGCCTCAGAGATTTAGCTACTTCAAAAAATTATCGATTAGTCAACCCCTTTAAGGACAAGGATGGTGGGAGTAATACCGTATGTTTATAGGGAGAGTATCTATAGAGTTCCTGGTGACATAAACAATAGGGGTATAATGTTAAATGATATAGTGAGATTAGATTGTGAGCTCCTGGGGTTAGAGAAGCTGGGAGTGATATGTAGTGAGAGCTATGGAGACAGGAGTGTCAGGCTTTGTTCACATCTGCATCAGTGATTCTATTGATAATAGATGCCACAATGCTGTGCCAGATCCATCACACAGTGGATCCCAGCAGCGCCCAATGAACCCCCTTAACTTATAATGAGGACCATCAGGTTCCGTCATGGTTTCTGCTGTTTTGATGATAACAATGCTGCATGCTGGCTTACTTTTGCTGTCAAATCTGATGGATCTGCCATAGAAAGCTCTGAACTGCTGCAGCAACATAACATTAGCTCCTGGGGTTAGGGATAATGAGAGTGATACATCTCATAAGATAGGGAGAGTAGTTTCTATCTCCATGGGGAAGGAATGATGGGAGTGATACATTGTGTAAAATAAGGAGAGTAGTTTTTATTTCCATGGGTCACGGATAATGGGACTGATACATTGTGTATGATAGGGAGAGTAGTTTCTATTTCCATGGGTCAGGGATGATGGGAGTGATGCATTGTGTAAGATAGGGTGAGTTGGTTTGTAGCTCCATAGGTCAGGGATGACGAGAGTGATGCATTGTGTTAGATAGGAGTATTGGATTGCGAGCTCTAGGGGGCAGTGTGATACAGAGTGAGAAAGCGAGATTTGATTGTGTGCTACTAGGGGCCAGGGATGATGGGAGTGATGAATAGGCGGCTGCACTGGTCAGAGACCGATATTAATGGGTTAATTCGCACAATGTGATATAAAGAAAGAATAATAAACATCTTTTTATACAAGTTTTTTTTTTTTTTTAATTCTTTTTACGGGTTTTTTTATATTTACATTTTTGGCACAAATAAAAAAAAGATGTATCTGAGCACACATAAATCCTGGTTGCGCTTCCTGTCGTATAATTAGTCCCCATTCTCCAGTATTCTCGCGGATTCCTGTCCCTATTATTTCAGCGTTTGTTAATGTTACATTGTATGATGTTGTTTTTATGTGTTACAGTAAATGCTCTTTTATGAATGTTTTCTAAGCAAAAACAAATGACCAAAGCGAACCCCCCTCCACCCCCCATCTCCAAACCCTTCTGAGCTCCCCAGGGGGGAAGCAACATAAATGTGACAACGTAGCAAATAGATGAGACGCAGTGGCATTCAGAAAGCGGAGAATTTGCATAGATTTCTTTTATATAGTGTTGCCATTTATATTGTTTTGTGGTTTTTATCATGGGCTGGAATTTCAAAGCATTTTCGGAGCAATTAATTATAGAGAAGCCGCGAATACAGGAAATCACAGCTGTCACTAACTGCCCGGCGACAGCCCGCATTCAGCGCTGAGTCTTCATGGTGATAATTGTGAGCTGGCGCTAATTATGAATGAGAGGTCACGTGACCCTCCTTGGCTGTAACTTCTTCAATCATGGTAATCCTGGGTCATTAAAAGGATATCCCCATTGCTAGGATATGCCACAGCAGTATGATCAATGGGGATCTGACCTTTGAGATCCTCCTCTGATCCTGATCAAAGGTTCTCAGAGTTCTTTTCAGCTTTTCCCCCCCGCACTTGCCAAGTTGTGTTGCAATTCTAAGCACAGCAGGTGGACAGAGTGCATGGAAATACTGTCCTGGATCTATGCTCTGAGGATTGGTGGGGTCCCTGATAGGGGTCAGCAAACCGGCTCACCCTGAGTATAATATCGGAGGCCCTGGACAGGTGCAGAAGTGAACCCCAACTCATACTCCTCTTTCCCCACCTCTCCAGTGCTCCACTGCAGCGTGTGGTCCTCTCTCCCATGATCTTTCAGCCTCTTCCAACCTACTGGATGACATCAGCGGCCCTGGGTCACCGCTGAGGTCCAAACTGAAACTTATGGGCGAACCTTGCAAATGAACCCCATTAGCTAATAAAGTGTGTCTGTGGGGGGGGGGGGGGGTGTCACCTGTTCAGGATCCTCATCTCTTGGAGAGTGGTTACAAAGAGTGTCTGTCACTCTCACGGACTTGACCTTTCTTTATTTAAACAGATGTATCCTTCCTTTCTTACCTCTACTCTTGACTGCACATGTTCAGATTTGTGTGTCACCAGATTTTCAAAATACCATGATATTGTGATACTCAGTCATGAGATGTCTATTCTACATGTGTCTGTTTGTACCACCATGTGGTTATGTTGTGAATTGCTGCCATTCAATGATTTTGATTCATATCCCAATATTGTATTGTATTTGTTTTATTAGATATTGGAGCCCTTAAAGAGGACCTTTCATGTCCTTATAGATGTGCGGTATTTTATACCGCTAGAAAGCCGACAGATGATGCTGAGCTGTGAGTAACACCCTGCCTGACACTACAAGGCTATGTTAGAGTACAGTCAATGGGGGGAGTTCCTCACAGCCCAGGGATGACACTAAGCTATAAGGCCTGCCCTTCTGACATGGGGGAGATATCGGTGCCAAAATTAACGGCAACAATATCTCTAGCACCCTGGCACATACCGAGATGCCAACAATGTGCTGAATTCAGCACACTGTAGAAGTTTTAGCGTTCTATACTGTAATACCGCACATCAATGAGGACATGAATGGTCCTCTTTAACTAAATTCGAGCTAAAGTAAAAGTGGACACATCATGCATTCTTCGGCATACTATCTCTTCCATCAGGCACGGCCACCAGGTAACCTTTACAGTTCCTGCTCCTCCATACGGCCGAGCACATGCACTTCCTTCTGCTGTTGATGCTGCTGGATGTGCTCATAGGGCAAGCATGTACTTGTTTCCTATGTGTTAAAGTGTCAGTGTGCTGTGCACACACCCAAATCCTTCCCCAGCAATCTCTGCCAATCTTTATGGAGAAACCTCTGCTTCACTAGCCATATGGTGTTCCTGATTTACTTTACTTTGTTTTTGACTCCTGCTTGTGTACTTGACCTCTTCCTTGTCTGCTGAGACATTTACACCTTTAATTACCATTGCAGACCCTGGGCCTGTTGCTTACTGTTGAGCTATATACACCTCTGACTACCTGTTACTGCCCCTGTCTTGTTCCTGCTTTCAGGACCTTTGCTATCTGCCCTGACCTCTGGCTTGTTCATTGGCCACACATGTATGTTGCCAGTCTTGACTTCAGTCTGAACCTGACCGCTCTATGCCTGACCCCTGGTACATTGCATCACTTTCTCTTGGCTTGCACTGAGACCACTCTAAGAGGTATCAACCTTATGGTCTCCATGAAGGAAAGTCCAGAACCTTATATGGGTAAATACCAGGGAGGCTGCTTAGACAACATGGCCAAAGTCAAACCGGTTTGGTGACACAATGGGTCCACAATCCACTGGCCATTACGGCAGTGAGTGTAGTGGCAATTGTTTTCAGTGTATTTATGGATTCTGAGGCTTCCATGTAGCACCTACTACAGTTGCATGGACGTTATGTATTACACATTTTTATTTATAGCTATCATTTTTATTTGGTGGGAAAGACACTTTAGATGTCCTCATCTCTCCAAAAAGTTCTCTTATAGATAAAGGGAAAAAAATTAAACAAAATGTCCCTAATCAATACCGAATTGGCAAGAATCCACCACTTCCAAGGAGACCATCTGTTCCCTACAATACAGTCCTCACACTTTATTGGTCATCATCTTTTATACGGCAGGACAATAAAAAAATGTCAAAACAAAATTGCTGGTTTTATTACATATTTAATCAGTGAATGTAACTTCTAAGGGGGGTGAGGGGTTAGAGCCTGGTCACGGAGGAGGCGACTGAAGATAACAAACCTAAATGACTCAACGCGCAACCCTAAGTCCAACCGGAGCTCTAATGTCCCATAAGTCACACAAGTCAACACTACAATGTTACAAAAACAGCAACAAAAATCCTCATTTCTAAAGATCATGGAGTTACAGTAATGAGGGGATCATGTCGTTGGGCTATGAAGAATGAGAGCAAAGTAAGACGAAGTAGGTCTACTAGGAAGTAGCGGAAGGAAGGGTCATCGTAGAGGTCACTTCAATTATTTGAAGCAGATGTGGGTTTTATGAGGTTTGGTATAGAGTAGTTTTTTTTTTTTTTAGAATCTCCTGGATTGTTAAACATTATTAAAGGGCGTACGAGGAGCACGATGGATGTAATTACACATGCAGGCTCGGTGATAAAACAGTTATCCAAACACTCAAGTGGAGACCATCTGTGAGGAGCAGCTTTTCACCGCAGAGTCGAGTGGCCCGGTGATACAATCAGATATGTAGCTCGGAGGCCTCTTCTGTTGGTCATAGATATTCTGAAATTTCGCTTGGGAAGCCACTTATTGGAGTTCATATAGTGCGTGTTACCCCCATCTGACAACATTATATTGTAGATACAGTGATGTGCAAAAGTTTTAGGCAGGTGTGGAAAAATGTTCCAACGTAAAATGCTTTCAAAGGTAGATGTGTTAATAGTTTATTTTTTTGAATGAACAAAATGAAGTGAATGAAGAAAAGAGGAATGTAAATCCCATCTATATTTCATATGACCTATGCCCTTTGGAGGAGGAGTCCTGGAAGTGATGATACGGCCCTCACAGAGCTTTGATCTCATCATCATCCAGTCTGTCTGGGATGACATGAAGAGACAGAAGGATTGGAGCAAGCCTACATCCACAGAAGATCTGTGCTTAGTTCTCCAAGATGGTGAGAACAACCTCCCTGCTGAGTTCTGCCAAAAACTGTCTGTAAGTACTGAGAAGAACTGATGGAAGGCAAAGGGCAAAGGTCACACCAAATATTGATGGGATTTACATTTCTCTTTTCTTCATTCATTTCATTTTGTTAATTGACAAAAATAAACTATTAACTATTTCTTAAAAGCATTTTATTCCATGCATGCTTAAAATTTTTGCACAATGTATGTACAAAATAGCAGTCTGATAACATATAATAATATCATAATAATAATAGCAGTTCCCAAGTTGGAACATTTTAAGGCTTGGCCCTTTTTCTCAGCCACATCCTTTTACCAAAAGTCCATGATGGATGAAAAACAACTAATACATGGACCAACCAGGCTCTACCAGAGCAGCTCTCTGATCTTCAGATGTTTCCATCCTTTACTTACTGCATAATTTGACAGTTTCTCACAAGGCAAATCCAATTCAGTATTGCACAATTCTAGCAAAACCTACGACAGGCTGCAACGCACTTCACAACCACTAGGTGGGCACACATAGCATAGACGTCTCTTTCGTAAAGATGTCTTCTCATGCCGCAGATCTTGGGATATGTAAAGCCAAGGGGAAGGTGTTATGTTCACACTGGATGTGGTGGATCGGCTAAGCCATTGTCTAGCTATTCTGGCAAAGCCTAAAGGAACACAAATAGGCAGCAGTGTGAGCGGCGAAACTCAATGTAGTACAGCTTACTAAGTGGCAGGCTGGAAGACTAAAGATGAAGCTGATACAGCAGAGCTGAACAGCGGTGTTGGACCAGCAATATTGCTTAATTAAGTCTGTATTATGGCAGAATTGAACCAGTATGCACCTGAGTTCACTCTGTGGTATAGCATATAGTATATTAGAGTTCAGTCTGAAGAATAGCTGAGTTGGTTCAGCAGTGTAGAAGAGTGATACAGTGGTATAGCAGAGTGGTACATTGCAGGGTGGTCCAGTGGTGTAACAAACTGGTCCTGTGGTGTGATTAGTGGTACAGTGGTATAGCAGAGCAGAGAGGTCCAGTGATATAAGAGGTGGCCCTGTGGTGTATCAAGGTGGATCAGTGATATAAGAGGTGGTGCTGTGGTGTATCGGAGTGGACCAGTGATATAGCAGAGAGGACCAGTAATATACGAGGTGGTCCTGCGGTGTATCGGAGTGGACCAATGATATACGAGGTGGTCCTGCGGTTGTATCGGAGTGGACCAGTGGTATAGCAGAGTGAACCTGTGGTGTATCAGAGTGGACCAGTGATATAAGAGGTGGTCCAGTGGTGTATTGGAGTGGAACCAGTGATATAGCAGAGTGGACCAGTTATATAAGAGGTGGTCCTGCGGTGTATCGGAGTGGACCAGTGATATAGCAGAGAGGACCAGTGATATAAGAGGTGGTCCTGCGGTGTATCGGAGTGGACCAGTGGTGTAGCAGAGAGGACCAGTGATATATGAGGTGGTCCTGTGGTGTATCAGAGTGGACCAGTGGTGTAGTAGAGAGGACCAGTGATATACGAGGTGGTCCTGCGGTGTATCAGAGTGGACCAGTGGTATAGCAGAGAGGACCAGTGATATAAGAGGTGGTCCTGCGGTGTATCGGAGTGGACCAGTGGTGTAGCAGAGAGGACCAGTGATATATGAGGTGGTCCTGTGGTGTATCAGAGTGGACCAGTGGTGTAGTAGAGAGGACCAGTGATATACGAGGTGGTCCTGCGGTGTATCAGAGTGGACCAGTGGTGTAGTAGAGAGGACCAGGGATATACGAGGTGGTCCTGTGGAGTATCAGAGTGGACCAGTGGTATAGCAGAGAGGACCAGTGATATAAGAGGTGGTCCTGCGGTTGTATCGGAGTGGACCAGTGGTATAGCAGAGAGGACAAGTGGTATAGCAAAGAAGACCAGTGGTATAGCAGAGAGGACCAGTGATATACGAGGTGGTCCTGTGGTGTATAGGAGTGGACCAGTGGTATAGCAGAGTGAACCTGTGGTGTGACAGAGTGGTCCAGTCATATAGCAGAGTGGGCCAGTGGTGTAGAAGAGTCATTCGGTGGTATAACAGGGTGGTCTGGCAATGTAGCAGAGTGGACCAGTGGTATAACAGGTGGTCCTGTGATGTAGGGGAAGGGATTCCATGATTTAGCAGAGTGGATTACCAGTCATACTAGGTGAGGGACATACAGTAACCTATATAATCAAGAGGGGTCTGCGAGCTGAGCCTGGAGGGTGATGTCAATGGGGACACTTGGTTGGAGGAGGAGGAAGTAGAGCGGTGCGGAGCTGGATCTGGGACAGGTGAGTAACAGGACGGACACTTCTGTATCTCATTCAGGGGGGGCCGTGAGTGGGAGCTTTCTTTGACATCCACATGTAAGTTAGTTTTGGTGGACTTGTCCTTCTGATACTCCTAGTTTTCATCCATTGTGTATTTTCATATCTCCTCTCTGCCTGTGACGGAGCATTACCTCCCCTGGAAGGGTTAATCCACTGACATGATTTTCATGTTAATAACTTCCAATCCAAATGGTCAAATCCGGAGGTCACCGGCGTCCCATTACCCGGGGAACATCAATTGCCGTCTCCTGGAACAAACATGATGCACAATTAAGTGGTGTTTTGATTAAATGATAAATTACAGATGGAAATGTATAATTTGCGGAGCAGGAAGCAGCATTAGGTGCGCCAAGACTCGGGGGTCAGATAAACAAATCACAGCTATGAAGCCCCCAGACCTTGTTTGTTTGCTTAAATGGAACAAGAGTGAAAATCATAGTTATCAGCAAGAAGGTGGAAATGACGGGAAATCTCCCACCCCGCGCCCAGGACTCCACACTGCACACAGTCTGGGGAGGAGGAATACTTCAGGGCATTCCAGGTGGTTTAGCTGCCAAGGATTAATGTACGTACTAAATTGTAGCTAAGCCAGGGCGGCCATTTTAATTGTTGATCCAGTATTCATGACATATGTATCATCTTCTCAAGCATCCAATGCGGGGATATAACTTCTCAAAGTATTTATAGTCTATAGGTTCTTAATTAAAATGGTATTTTGGGAAATAGAAGAAATTGAGACGAATTGGCAGTGTCCACCACAAGCTCCTGCTTATAGATGTGTCCACCCTTATCTACCGCTAAGGACTCACGATACGAATACAATACAATATGGTGACATTCTACCAAAACTTGCTGCAATTCACTTCACAACCACCGGGTGGCCACTTATAGACACATACAGCATAAACAACTCCTGATAGAATTAGCAAAACCATGTTTTTTTCAAAGCTGATCATCTCAGGTCACTCTCCTCAGTATACGTTGAGCAAAGAGAACGGGATTTTGCCAGTATGTCGTGATAATATCTTGAATTTGAATTTTAAGAAATCTACAAAATTTGCAGAATGATGAAGGTAGACACAGTTTTATGTATAAAGTCCTTTCTTTATTGCTCAATGGTACCTATAGCAAACAGGTTACATAGATACAGTATACTAGAGAAAGTACCCACTGTTGTCCGGGTATAAAGTGTGGGTGCAAAAGGATTCCACTAAAGTCAGGAAGATCACCTGGTAGCTGTCGCTCTTCTTCCAGAGATATGGCTGAAACCTTTAATATGTGCTGAAAAAGCATAAGATGTGATGGGGATGATTAATCTAAAATAGAGGAAAAGTAAAGTAGCTCAGTTGCCCATAGCAACCAATCCAGATTTCAGTTGTCATCTATGCAAGGCCCCTTTGAAAATGAAAGTACTAATCTGATTGGTTGGTATAAGCCAGTGGTTCACAACCTTTTCAGGCGAACTACCCCCTAGTGAGAAAAGGTTAATAAAATGAGGCTTTATGTGGTGTCATTAATTAGGTAATGAGCCCCTAAGTGCCCCCACATGTAGTATAATGGCCCCAAGCTCAGTAGAATATCCCCTCAGTGCCCCCACATGTAGTATAATGGCCCTCACTCTCAGTAGAATGGCCCCTTCAATGCTCCATATGTGATATAACAGCTCCCACAATGTCCCCGCATACCGTCATTACACCACGTGACTATTGATTGTGCCTCAGCGGTCCCTGACGTCACTTGGGAGGCCAGAAGTGATCCAAAGGCAGCGAGGGTCCACACCGGCCCCCAGGGGCGGTGAGTAACTCTGTCTATTATGTTTACTCATCGCCCCTGGGCCTCTGCTCATTATACTCTGAGGTTCTGAAGAGCCCTCAGACAATAATAGTAGTTTATGGGTTGGCAAACCCCAAAAGCTACTATTATGGGGGGTGGCTTTCACTGTGGCACATACCCTTGGGGATATCAGGGTGTACCCCCAGGGGTTGAGAAAAATAGGGATATGTAGTAAAGTGCACGAGCTACTACAGCAGATAAGAAGAGAAAAAGTAAAAACTGGGAAATTCTGGAGACTGTGGCAGATGAAGGCAGATTTTCTACGGGTATAATACAGGCCATGGTTGTGCAATATTACAGCTACAAATCCAGTGCAGAGTATAATAATTGCATAATTCCGGTTTGTGATGAGCGAGTTCGGCCCAAAATGTATGTTTGGACTGAACCACTCAAACCAAAATGGAACGAATCTTCAGAGGTTCGTCCATCTCTAAAAACAGATCTCATAAAGACAGAAGGGACTCCATAGTCATGGAAGAAGGGGGCAGAGGTTTTCAGGCAGATCCACAGAACATGAATAGCCAACTCTAATTTCACCTGCTAATCCTAAGGTTCACATACTTCTGCCACTCGCAAATATGTGGTATTGGATAAATGTTTTTGACTCATTTGTTTGATTTGGTTTTTATCTACTTTTAGGACTTGTGTGCAAATCTGATGTAGTTTTAGGTCAAATTTATGAAGAAATATAGCAAATTCTGAAGGGTTCACAAACTTTCTAGCACCACTGTACATGTACTATCTCCACTTTGTCTTCTTTATTGCTGTTGCTGGATCTATTATTTTATTATGGGTAGTGACCTCCTGTTTATAGTACACCAAGCTATGAATGAGCTTTGTGTCTTTGATATCCCGGATAGAAGTAAATTGACATAATAGGGCAATCTACAGACGTACTGTAAGTAATCGCCCTTCTATTTCCTCTGCAGATACAGTATGAACATCTCAATTTCCAGGATAAGACGTCCTTTCTGGCTTCGCATATTTCCATCCTGATCTCTCGGCTCTCTTCTTGTATTCAGATGCTATGACTATATTTGCTAATAAGTGTCCTTCAGTCTGTTATTGCTGAAACTGAGCTAAATACAGCAGTTTATCACCTTGACAAGCCCCCTCCTCCCCATCTTAGCTCCTTTTAGTCTAGGGAAGGAGAGCGTCTTCACTTACAATGCCGCATTCGTGTCATCTTCCCGGGGGCCTGAAAATTACACAATTTAATCACATTAAAACTCGCTCTCAAAATAATGTGAGTAGATCATTTTGCTTCCTTATTACTTTGCATTAATAAATGAGAGTCCGGCGTGTAGTATTACCTCTAGACTACAATATCTTATCATTACTGGTGCCAGCAGGAGCTATAGGGGGTGCAAAGGTAGTACCAAGCCCCCTCTGCCACATAAGATGATTGTGATGACTGATGATGTCACTCTGCACTATACTGCCTCCTCCAGGCCTTCTCAATCATGTGATGATATGACGTCACTATCCTGCCTAACAGAGGCATTCTTGACCTCTTTAAGACATACAGAACTTGAATCTGGTTAAGGACTCCAGTTTCTCACCATCTACTAAGATATTTTGTGCATTCAACACTATTCCTTTAAATGTATATATGTATCATTTATTATGGCAATTCTGATTGGAAGCAACACCCTAAAGGCACCGTTCCCATTGAATGAGCCCTAGCTTAAATTGTAAAGCCTGGAACTATAAAATACACAGATTGCTAAAAGGTCATTCTGAAGACGTTCCACATGCCACAGAGTCTTGTGTTTAATTTTCTTCTTGGCTGGAATATGCCCTTAGGACCATAAGGGTACTTACGTTTTGGAAGCTCATAGACAAATAGGTGAGATTGCTAGTTTGGAGATCATAACCAAATTATACCACAACCTTGTGTTCATTGTTATAAACTTTGCATTGAAGCAGGGATCAATATATAATACTGGGATGTGCGATCCACTTCTTTTTATCTTCCATGTAGTTGTCTGTGATGAGACAACCCCTTTACGTCTAGATATATTTGACGGTAATGTTTGTTCTACAACTAATACAGATGTGTAAACCTTAAACTTTCCTCAAATTTTAAGGACCTCAGTTTTTCATGATGTAACTTCAATACAGTACATAATCACAACATGCTAGCCAGTGGCGTAACTAGAAATGGCTGGGCTCCAAGGCGAACATTTGACATGGCCCCCCCCCTGAACCGCCACCCCCAACCCCCCCGCACAAACCGCATTCCTGCGCACATTATTATGCCCCATAGTGGCCCATGCACACAATATTATGCCCCATAGAGGCCCCTACACACAGTATTATGCCCCATAGCGGCCCCTGCACACAGTATTATGCCCTATAGTGGCCCCTGTACACAGTATTATGCCCCATAGTGGCCCCTACACACAGCATTATGCCCCATAGTGGCCCCTACACACAGCATTATGCCCCATAGTGGCCCCTGCACACAGTATTATGCCCCATAGTGGCCCCTGCACACAGTATTATGCCCTGTTGTGGACTACCTATGAACAATTATTATACTCTGGGGTCTTTTCAGAGTATAATGATCGGAGACCCAGGGAAGGATACAAACCAAAAAAACAATGTCACTTACCTCTTCCTGGCTCTGGCACACTCCCCGCTACTTCGGCCATCTTCAATGTTGGACGAGTTCTCGCGTGAGCCAGGCCCCCGAATGTCCCGGGCCCTGTGGCAGCCGCTACCGCTGCTACACCAGTAGTTACGCCCCTGATGCTAGCTAAACCCGTAATGCGCTGCAACTCACATCATAACCACTGGGTGGCAACACTAACATTCACAACTCTGTAGAGCAAAATCATGTTTTGAAAAGCTGGTCATCTCATTTCAGGCTTTGTCCAGCCAAGATGACCAATAGTAATAAGCTGGTGTTGGAAGGTGTTGCTGCTGTTTTTTATGGGGGTCATATCTGGGCATGTATGCTGCAGGGAAAGTGGAGTCTTATACAGTATCCATCAAAATCAGGGGCATCATTGACATCGCAGTCATGGGTAAAGTGGAAGCATTGTGACCTCTAGTTTCAAGTTACATTTCTGGTTGGCATTCATTGTATCCAGTTTTTTTTTTTCATATTTTTAACTTTGGCATGTATCTTGTTACCCAAACTTTGCTTTTTCATTGCAGTTTCGGCCCATCTTCCTTTGCTGAGCATTTTCGTTCCCCTCGACTGCTCACAGTCAGGAGATTTGGCTGTACAATCCTATTAGGTCCTTATAGGGAAAGTTTCCCTGCAGCAAAAACTTTACCAGCAAAACAACAGAAAAGCGAATCAAAGGCGAGAAACAAACTGTTGCTGTCAGTGGGATTTCCCATTGATAAATCCGTTTGTTTTTCTGTAGGGGCTGCAGCCAGGAAAATCTGATAAACACAACTCCCCGAGTTTCTGGCAGCGGCTCGGACGTTCTGATTTGTTAATTGTTTGTTGACGTTAATGTTGATACCACTTCCTCTCCAACTGAGGTCATGGTCCTGGTGGAATGCCAGGGGTAAAATTATTCAATGTTACACTTAATAGAGGAAACTATTTGTTGTGCGACTATTCAGAATACATTGCTGACTGATCAGAACTTAAAGGGATGGTCTGACAACTTTCTGGAGCACATCCTAATAGTAGGACACGCTAAGCCTGATGGTCGTTGGAGTTCCCTTGATGGTAAATGCAGGATTAAGAATCAGGAGACAGCGCAAATGGTAGAAAACAAGTGATAAGAAGCAATTTCTTCCAGATGTTGGAGGTACAGTTATTCACTGGGGCTGGAGCGGAGCTGTAAGATGGTACCTCCCGGTCAGTCTGGGTCTTCCTTGCTGGTAAAGATTACCTCTACACAGTGCTTTCAGTCTCTCAATACACACAGGTGTCTGCAATGCCCTGGCTTCAGATCCAAAAAGAGTTGCCCCACCTGACCTGAGGCTAACAAACAGGGTCGTATCTGTGAGGTCTATATAACGTTACCTTCACAGTCTCTTCTCCTTGCACACAATATCCACAAAACAAGGATTTTTCTCATCTCCTAACTGTAGAACAACACAATGACTGAGTTGTAGCTGGTTTGAGGCCGGCCTAACCAGGTACTCTAGTGTAGACTCTTCACTCTCTCCCTATCTTCTTCTAGCCTAGAGAGGAAAAGGTTACCCCAGCTTCATCCCCTCTCCAAGTAGATGTTCCTGAGTCAGGCCGTGCCAACTGCTTAGCTCACAGGCTTCATGCACACGATCGTGTACAGGCTGCGGATCAGTGAAAATGGCACGGATGACACCCGGATTGCTATCTGGGTGTCATCCATGGTCTTCACTGACCCATCCATTCTATTGAATTGGCCGAGCCACAAATATGGACAGGTATAGGATCTGCGCCAGCATTTGTGGCTCTTAAATGCGGCCGCGTGCATGAGGCCACAGATAAGTGGTTTGCTCCGATTAAAGTTGCAATAACACATTATACACAAGACTGTGCAAAACTATCAAAGTCACAATTGCAGTTAAGGCACTACAGTCTCTAAAGGCAATAGTAAGGAAAAGTAATTGACTCCTTCCTTTTTGTAGTGCCTGTAATACAGCTCCAAGACACTGCTGCTGTGCATGTAAAGATTGTGAAGGCGCTGCCCCTTTATTCTTAGGATTGTCCTAGTGATATGCCATCATATTATAAGATGGGAACATCTTTTAACCAGCTCACGATCAGTGAGTCAAGGCACGTAGAAAGTTACTCATCAGTATAGTATGTACTTGTAGAGCAAGTGAATTTTGAATGCAGCTCTGGATGTGACTGGAGTAGAAGACGCAATGTAATACAACATAAGTAAAGCAATGCTCCATCTGGGGGGTTCCCCGGGTGCTCCCAGTTTATTTTTGTATGTTTGTGTTATTGTCTATTGGTTTATTTTGAACCTTGTTGTATTCTTATAAAAATGCAATAAATATTTGAATTATAAAAAAAAAAAAAAAAAAAAAAAAAAGTAAAGCAATGCATTTGCAAAGTTACTCATCAGTGTTTGTAGGTTTAACCTGTGAAATTGTGCCTGAACGTAAAGGGCCAGGGAGAGGTGGGGCGGCCTTGGTAACACTGATAGTGATTTATGGTCAAATATCCATTTGCGATAGGTAAAATTACCATTGTACTATTTGGGGTTAAACTCTGATATATGAGCAATGGGCACTAGCCCTTCTTTTCCAGACACCTAGAAAGCCCCCCTTGGCCTTTGGTATTTGCACTCATTTCCAGCCTGATTTCTTCGGGTGCTGTTTGCTAAGTGACTGCCGCTCGTCCTGGTCGTGCAGCGTTAACTCCAAATCTGAAATGAAAAAGCGCTGTTAATATGGGCACGGGCCATTATGCTGTACTTTTATGCAGACATGCTTCATTGGCAGAAATTGAAGCACACTACTGGGTCACGGTGTACGGCAGAACTCTTTATGATATATTAAGGAATCCGGTCAGCTAGAAAAGTCCAGAGCTGTATTTTATTAGATGACAGGTGAATAATAATCGTGATGAAACCGTGGGCGGGCTAATCTCTGACGCCGGGCTCTGAGAAGACTTACATCCCTTTTCCAGTTATTTCTAGGTGTCTGTAGTCTGTATTACAAGCTTTACTGGCCATCTACAATCTACTGTCAGTGAATTTCCATCTTCTTACATTACATGTTTTCTATACTCTATAGGGATTACCGCTCTGTTTTTTTTATGCAAAGCTCCAAAATTTCTGCTTCCAGTCACACTGTCATATTGTTAAAGTATAGAATTAAATTTACCTGCACACACCACTAGGGGGAGCTTAATAGCTTACCGCATACTTTTTGCATATAGTTCAATGGGGCTTTCCTGATATTAAAAGGGTTGTTTTAAAACCTAGACCTTGAATTGTGCTGTATATATTTTAAGGACAGTGCTTGGTATTGCAGGTCATCCCTATTCACTTGAATAAAACTTAGCTGCTGTTGTACCATATGACCAATGAGTGTAATGTCATTGGCATAAGGAGAAGGCCATGCCAATAGTGGGAGCCAGGACCTGTACAAGCAGCTGATCGCTGGGGTTCCTGAGTGAACCCCGACCAATCGCATAACCTACAGATAGGTTAATAGTATTTAAGTCCTGAAAACCTCTTTAAAACTTCATTTACAGATAACTTTTAATATGTTGCCGCCATTAGGACAAAAAACATCCTTGTAATATACAGATATGTCCTCCCTTGCCTGTCCTCTTAGTTTATCATGTCCTGATATGTTTGTCATGAGATGAGCAGCTTTTCAAACAGCTATTCACTACCTTCAACTCCCTTCTCCGTCCTCCTGCGCCCCCTCCGACATCACTTATCACAGCTGATGACTTTGCTTCTTATTTCAAAAGCAAAATCGACACCATCAGAGACAGTCTCACCCTACACCCCTGACAACCACTCTACCCAACTGTCCTGTGCTCTTCATCTTTAACCTGTTTCTCTACCGTCACTGATGAAAAGCTCTCTACCCTAATCTCTAAATCACACCTCACCTCCTGTGCGCTCGACCTCATCCAGTCACACCTCATCCCCAAACTCTCTGAAGTCATTACTCCTGTCCTAACCCATCTCTTCAACCTATCCCTAACCAATGGATCCTTCCTTTCCACCTTCAAACATGCTACCGTCACACCTATACTTAAGAAACCCTCCTTCGAGCCGTCCTCTCCAGCCAACTATCGCCCCATCTCGCTGCTTCCATACGCCTCAAAATTGCTGGAGCAACACGTCCACTCCGAACTATCCTCCTACCTCTCGTCCAATATGCTCTTTGACAGACTACAGTCAGGTTTCAGACCCCATCACTCCACAGAAACTGCCCTAACCCAAATATATCTCTCTGGACCAGACATTACCTCCCTGTTGTCCAGAGTCCCAGAATGTCTAGCAGCCGTAGCCTCCTTTCTCTCCTCCCGCTTTCTCAAACTCAACATGGAGAAAACAGAGTTCATAATCTTCACCCCTCCACGCATGACCCCCTTTTGCCAATGGATATGACCATAAACGCAGGAACTTTCTATGGTCTGTCATTTGTCAAAAACCGAACCATGATTCTGACCTGCCCTTTCCAGGATCTCCTCATACCTCACCAACTGTACATTTTTTTCAAAATTTTAGATTTTTTTAAAGGGGTTAAAATGTAAATAAAACTATATAAATTTGGTATCCCTGGAATCATACTGAAACATAGAATTCAGGTGACTTTTTCAGGTCATTTTTCCTGCACCGTGAACGCTGTAAAAACAAAGCCCGTAAGAAAGTTGCACAAATGCAGTTTTTCTCCAAATCCACCCCATTCTGAATTTTTTTCCAGCTTCATAGTACATTGTACAGAATAATAAATGATACCATTATGAAGAACAATTTGTTCTCCAAACATCAAGCCTGTGAATGGAAAAATAAAAAATTATGGGGTTTGGAAAACGGGGAGTCAAAAGCGAAAATTGTAAAAATGCCTGCAGTGGGAAGAGGTTAATCTATGGTAATTCTAGCTAAGCTAAGGGTGGACGTATCCTTATATGATTACCAGAATGTGGCTCTGTGTAATCCCTTGTTGGACACTGCTGCTTCACATTGTGGGACCGCTTGCAAAAAACTCCAGAAAAAGTGAAAAAAATAAAAAAAATAACCAATGTAAACCCAATCTTAGTTTATGGCCAAATTGACACCCCCTAATGCAAACTGACCCTTCTGATCCCATACTGGGGAGACAAAGTGACACAACAGACATTGTCAGTTTTTTTTCTTTTTATAGAATTTTTTGCATTTTTTGAAATTCTATTTTTAAAGATTTATTTGAGATGTTGTCCAGGTTTCTAACCTCCATCCTAGTAACACCAATATTAATAGCCAGTCCTGAATAAAATATTTCCCCACATCATTTTATTTTGCTGCGCCCTCTGAGCGACTTCATTAAAATTCTGGGAGTTATTTGAGCACGTACATCCATTGTTAGATCGATGAATTTATTCATTAAGGTTAAGACCCTCAAAAAGTATCAGCGGTGTGCTACTATTTGTGTCAGTCCTCATTTGCAATTTGTATGTGGCTCATTTTCCAAAGTTACCTTGCCGAGGTGTCTCGCAGGGTTCGCTCCTCTATTATCATTCATGCAGTTATGGGGAGAATTGCTTTCTTTGCCATATCCAGTTCATATAGGAGGCCATATTTACATTTCATGATGTTATTGTAATGGAACTGAAATATTCTATAGGAGAAGCCATCACTGGAGGTAGACATGAATCTGTTATCAAATATGAAGGTAATTTCACAGATAGAAATTTTGTCAGCTCCTCTTTGGTTGCAGATTTTCAATCGAGTTTCTGTAACTGATAAAACAGTATTTTATTGCATCTGGGATGTATCTGGAGTAAAAGGGTTTTCCGACCCCAGATTGAGTTTTCATACTCTTGACCTATCCACAGGATAGGTCACCAGTATGTGATCGGTGGGGTCTGAGGTAGCCTCCAGGTAGTGGACGGGGAGCACGTGCAGCACCGCTCCTATACAAGTAATTGGAGCATCGCAGCAGCCCTGTCCACTGCATAATGATAGTTCCAGGGACCTGCAGCGCTGGTCCTATTACTCTAGGTTTACACCTGAGCTTGGGTTTCCATTCTTTTGGGGACTCGAAAAACATAGACCCAATCCAGGTAGACTATAATGGGGTCTACCGAGTTTCAGCCCAGTTTCCGCCCGAAAAATATAGAGAGAAAAGTCCTGCTTGCAGGACTTCTCTCTGCATTTTTCAAGCAGATTCAGGGATGGAATCCCTGAACGTAGAGCGAGCACTGGTGTGAACCCAGCCTTACTTATATAGGAGCATTGATGCATGTGTTCCCCGTCCACCAGGTGCTTCCATGAGAATAAAATTCTTGGCCAACCACTTTAATCTTCATTTATGTTTTTAAGACTGGGTTCACATTAGTATTTGGCTCTCTGCCCGAAATCGTTTTTTGAAACTGTCTCAAAATCCCCCAAAGCTGATTATGAATCGTTCATTTTAAAACCCATTGATTTCAATGAGGTGTAAAAACCATCCACAGGTTTACGTTTGTAATATTTCCGTCTGGTATCTGCTCTTTTGAGTGGAAAAAAAGTCAGACTTGTGGGGCTTTTTCTCTGTCCAAAAATAAGGATACCAGATGGACAGCAGCCAATCTGTTTTTTTTACCTTGAGGTCTATGGAAGGTGGACACAAATGGATTACCAACGGATAGTAATCTGTGTCCATTTTGCAATCCGTTTTTCCTTGGCGCATGCTCAGAATGAAGAAGGGAAAAAAATGGATTTGGCAAAAAACAGATACAAATGGTCAGTTTTTTTTGATGGACACCCATTGACTAATCCGTCTGAAAAGCGGTATCCGCTGTGTAACCGTTTGGAATCAGTTTTTGGACCAATTGGTTTGGCCACAGACGGACACCAGGCGCAGGTGTGAACTGAGTGTAACCTATTATGAGTTTAAATTTTTTTTTCCCAAAGCCCCTGTTTGCCTATTATACATGTAGCACAGATATATCTTTCGACTGTCGTTGTGGCAAGCTATGGCTCCTGATTCTTCACACTATGAGATACGATGATCTGTTTTTGCCTACTTCGATATGTTTGTATGGCAGAGTATTACTAAAGTTGTGAGTTTCATATCATGGCGTGTTTCATCCCTTGTTTGTAGGATCACAATTTTAGTTTTTAGCCACACATATCAGACTAAACTTTCTATCTGTTCTGACGGATACGACATCTAAGAAACTTTTTTTTTTTTTTTATTTCGGAAACAAATCTAAGTACCCGTTGGTAGGTGTCTTCGGTGTAATGACACGGTGTAATTAATTAGGAGTAATGAGCGTTTATTTTGGCTGAACGCCTCCGATATGTGATCTCTCTTTGATTTCGTGTTACACATAACAATTTTTTTGTCAGGGAGGCTCTGAAATAAGCCGCTATCTGGAGGATGAAAACCATTTACAGCCCTGGAGACGCCACAGACGGTTGACTAAATATTTACTCAACTTCCATAGAAAGGAGAAATAAAAGCTTTTTCATTTATTTGATGCAAACATTTATTTTATTAATGTTCCACGCAACGTGGTGAAAGCCATTTGTGAGTGCATAACACAGCGTTATTCCTCGATATATAATAACACAAGGCAGCACATTACTGGACCGAACAGCATAAAGCAGAGAGAAGGGAATAAAACAGAAGGAGACCAATTAAAAGCTAAGCCTTGCTAATGCCTGTTAATCTAGCAGCCAAGTTCAGTCTGACAGCCACCGGTGTCATAAAACGTTATACAATGGCGAGACGTCGAAATGCAAAAATTCTATACTGCATTCTAGGGACGTCGAGTTAGCACTGGCGGGAGGCACAATGAGCCGGAGAAGAGGGAACTGCATTAAGACAGCACTGTATATACCAGATTGTACTATAAAATGGTAGAAGTGTGTAAACAGGACCAGACTGAGGTTGGTCCAAAACTTTGGTGGTGGTCCATACGCAACACCATTTTGCAAACACATCCCTATTGGATTCCCATTGGAACCCTATTGCAAACATACACATAATAGGTGAGGTGGTGACCCATACATGTGCCCCTTTGGAATTACACTCATTGACAAAAGTAAATACCACACCAAAAAGGAGGTGTTGGAATGGAATGAATGGACCTGTCTCAGTGTGCTGTAATGATGATATATGGAAGAGATTACAATAGTAGAGCCAAAGGAGAAATTTATTGAGGAAAACTGTACCCTGTTGGATGCTGGATAGAAGATGAGATACACCCGGACATGGAGTTATATAGGTTCTGTATGGTATCCCGAGGCACGTTTACCCACAGATGTTTTAGCTGGACCTGTAGATCCCGCACACTTGTAGAATGCCAAAGCTTCTTCTGTAAATGCTCAATTGGTGATAAATCTGGTGACCAGTAAGGCCAAGGAAGTCTTGTAATTTGGAGGTGACATTCCTGGAAAAACCTTGTTGTGTGTGGGCGAGCATTATCCTGCTGAAAAATGTTGGAAGCCCTGCCATGAGAGGCAACACATGTGACCACAGGATGTCCTGTACATATCATTGAGCTGTTAGTGTCCCTCGTATCACTACTATGGGTGACTGACTGCCATATGTCATGACTCCCCAGATAATCACACCAGTACTTGGAGCAGTGTGTCGCTCTACAACAAACGCAGGATTCGAGCATTCACCTCCATACTCTAATCCTCTTGTCAGATACAAAACATTGTTTTTGCCACTAAAGACACTACAGTTCCAGTATGTTGCAGTCCAGGTTTCTTGTTGACAATATCACTGCAAAGGTAGACAACGATGGCTGTCTGTCATCGACAGGATATGTAATGGATGCCATGTCAGCAAATTTCCTTCTGCTAGGTGCCTGGAAATGGTCCTCAAAATGACAGGGGTGTGTAATGATGGCGCCTCCTGTGTCTGGATGTTGGACAAGGAATCTGTGGGAGCTGCTCATGCTTGTTGGTGGATCAATTGATCCTTTCCACTGGTGGTCTGTCTGGACCATATGTAGCTTGTTCCTCGTGTGTGTGTTCCTCATGTAACCATTGTTCCCTACATCTCTTAACAGCCAGGTCACAATGGCCTAGATGGTGGGCAATTTGTCTAAATGACTTTCTTGCCTCTTTCAGTTAATGATGCGTCCTCTCTCAAAGTCTGCCAACTGGGCAAAATGTCTTCAAATGAATTATAGGGGTATGTCTAGCAATCAATGATTTATCACCAAGTGGTACACTACCCAAAAGAAGCCTCTGGCCAAACCTGTAATCATTTATATATTTGTCTGATATCTGATATTTCTAGTGAGATGAATTTTTTTTTTTTTTAACTCAATGAGTGTACATAGATAGCTATACAAAGAAACAGAGACATGACGCTCCTAGGTGTATTATCCTCTGGTAGACCTATAGGAGATGTCTTATGGGCCTAGAAGCTCTCACTATAGAAGAAATGCACTTACTTTAAGGAGTTCTTCAGAGCTGGGCTGGTAGGATCACAGTAAATGACGTCAAGTAGTGGCTGTGTAATGGTCAGGAGTGGAGAGAGACACAGGAAGATGGTACTAGGACACGGGGTACTGGGGTACAGGGGTGTGAGTTACATAATGAATGTACGGACATGGCCCAGATAAAATGCAACAACAAGTCTTTAATGGATCACACCAGCATAGTGATACAGATTGTAAATGTTACAAAACAATCTTCTTGCAGAGACATACTTCATATATAATGACAATGAAGCCTTTGGCACTGGTGGCCAGGAGTGCAGAGCTGGAGTTGTGGAGTCAGAGTCAGGGCCAGTTTTGCTGGAGCCGGAGTCAGAAATAAGCTACTAAGACTAATCCTGGCTCCAAAATAAAATGCTGAATTATCTTTAATTATAATATATAATTAATAATATGGTACAATGAATTAGATGGATAGTTTTTGCATATTTACTTTCATAGGAATTCAATTACAGTTTTTTTCACAAATGGCTGTCCACTATTTGCCTTGCTAGCGGCTCTGTTCAGTAGTAGTTCTCAATCTGTATCCCTTCCCTTGATTCGGGGTAATGCCCTATACTTTTTCAGACCTCTCTATAGATCTGAGCCTTGGGTATTTCATACACTCCTCTCTCTATGGCTGTCATCTCACATGGTATTCACCATGACACAGGACTTCCTGGCTTTGTGTACTTATTGCATGCCAACAGACATATGCCTTCTCCCTTTTGTAAAAAGGAAAACCCCTTTTAGCATCAAGAAACTCAAACGTATGTCATATTCATGCTTATGTGTTTTCATAAGGAAAATCTCATAACCCTTCCCCATCCAGGCATGGCTCCTTGAGCTGAACTTCGCCCTTGCTATTCTGGCATGAGCACAGGGGTAAATATCATCTACTTCTAGAAGAGCCACCATAACCATCATAACAAACAAGGCAACTATAATACTATAGAATAAAACAATAACAGTAGCTTGCATTCTGCAACAATGTAAAAAAAAAAAAATTGCTAGGCACAACCTAGAAAAACCCAGCAAAATGTCTTAACATGAGGCTGAACCTAGACAATAGTACCTAGTGCACAATGTCAACAGTTCAAGCATGACAATGGGTCACATTAGGGATGGAACAGTCTCAAGAGTCTCTTAAATTCATGAATGGCCTCCTCTCTAACCCTTAGGTTCAATGGTGCATACTCTGCAACATTTATGGTATTCTAATCTAAGGGATGGCACCTAACCTGGATGATAGTGATGTAAATGATAGTGATCTAAGACGCCATCTTGGCCAGTGTAACACAGTTCTCCATTACTATAGTCAAAACAACTTAAGATTCTTCTCTTGAAAGCTGCAGACATCAGAGGCAGGAATCCGGACACGTTGTTGAAGGGTTTTATTTTATTGCACACTGACAAACTCCAGACGGAATAGAAGTCACGCTGCAGGGCTCAGGCACAAAATATTTCTATTCAGGGATTATAGGGATCTCGTAAAGCATGGAAAGGAAGCTCAAGTGGTTTGAAATGCAGCCGGACCCTCCAGCTAAAGACACCGTGGAGTTTTACTGCCATTGAAATGTGGCTCTGTACGGATTGTAGCTCTGAGGCTCTTTCTTTTCAGTCCCTGGACGCAGCTCTTGGACGTGAGTGAGAGCCGGTGTCCACAGTAAAGCCTCCAACACTTCATTGTTTTTCTTTTATCTTTTTTGTATTTTTAGACTTGTCCTCTTCTTCTCGTCTGGCCCTTCGGCAGAGGCCCCGCGGAGGCGACAGCGAGGACACATCAATGTCAAGAGAAATTTGTTTTTTGCTTTTTTTTATATGTGACCTCTCATTGCTTTTTATGTTTTGAAGAAAACTTGACTGCTCCTCACATCACCTCATAGAACTTCATGACCTAATACTGATTTAATATGTCTGGCTCTTCAGCTGTTACCGAAAGGCAAAGAAGAGCAAGAGAAAGGAGAAGATTGTCGGATTACTTCTGTCAATCTCATCTAATGCTATTTTTATCCTTGTCTCTATTATTATCATTGCTAATGATATTTACATAGGCATTGACATGATACAGAGGTAGCAGTGGTGAGTTTGTCATATGACATAACTCAATATATTATTTATGGTTTTCCAAAGGACTGATGGTAAACCTACTGCACTTTCCGCATTGAAGGTGTTCTCACTTTTGTGACTCTCTCACCTCTGCTACTTTTGTATATTCTAGTGTATCGCTTTGTTCGAGAATGGAAGGGCAGCAGTAATGGTAATGGTGGCAGCTCTCTTTTTATCTCGCCAAAACCACCTTCAGAAAGTAAATCATCTGCTCTCACAGTATCGACTGCTTGCCCTACTCTATGCTCTCTGTAGGGACTGAAATAAGGGAAGCTACCTGCTCGATTGTAGGACTACACAATCTACCTTATGATATAGAGGGTTCATTGTCCATCGGTTGGCACACCTCTTTCAGATGTCCATTCTGTCATATGAGAAGGGATCCAAGTGTAGGGGAGCAGAGCTGCGGTACCCCTCTGCCACTGATACAGTGTATGGCTTTGTATCAGTGGTGCAAGTTAACTGGAGCTCTGTTCCTATTCACTCAAATTGGCACAGAGCTGTGTCTGGCCACAGCCACTACATATAGCTTCTGGCAGCTGGATCACTAATCGGTGTGGGGTTGGGATATTGGACCCCCACTGATCATATTCTGATGATCTATCATGTTAATAGGTTTTCATTATACAAAACACATGGGGTCTTGGCAGAGGTGTAGCTAGTGTGGGGACAGAGGTGTTTTGTGGGGTTGCAAACAGACAGCAGACACAATGATGAAGCAAGAAGCCTTTAGCTTCCTGCTCCACCATTCAGGCATCTGCAAATCAGTGTAGGCCTGCTGCATCAAGCTGTAGACAAGAAGGGGAGAACAGCAGAGAGCTCAGGAGAACAGGGGTGGGAAAGTATGAGTATTTTTTATGTATACAGTATGGTACAACTACTATGTGTAGGGGCCACTGCGGACCATTATACTGTGTGCAGAGGCTACTAGGGACCATCATACTCTGTGTAGTGGCTACTGTGGGTCATTATACCATGTGGAGGGGCCACTAGGGAATGTTATATTGTGTGTTGGGCCACTGGGAACCATTATACAGTGTGTTGGGCCATTGGGGACATTATACCATGTGAAGGGGCTAGTGGGGACCTTTATACCATGTGGAGGGGCCACTGGCGACTGTTGTACCATGTGAAGGGGCCACTGGGGACTGTTATACTGTGTGGAGGGGCCACTGGGGACTGTTATACTGTGTAGAGGGATAAAAAAGCAGTGGGGATCTGATACCTGGGACCACTGCTGGTCGGCTGTTTGAAGGTGGAGCAGCAATCATGTGAAGGCATTTCCAGCGGATTTTATGTTATAATTAGGACTTCATGTAGGTAAGAACAATGTGGGTCACGTGCCTTTAAAAGTGAGGTGTCAAGGTTGTCTGTTTTAGAGACTTTTCTGAGACAAATCACAGCTAGAAGAAGTGGTCATGGCGGTCCGGATAGAAAATGTGTAAGTCACTAAATGTTTCCTGCATTGTATTCACGTAAATGGTCCGCAAAGCCCTGTTTCTACCACTATATGGTCACTGTATATTGATAATATTGGTATACCTGGGTAGGGGGCCCATTCAGATGCTTTTGCCTTCCCCACCAAGCTGAACCCCTAGCTATGCCTCTATGTCTTGGACAACCACTAAGCCAAGACATGCGGGTTGCTTTCACCACCTTACAACTATTGTAGTTCTCCATCATCCTGTATTTTACTGAGATCCTCCTGACCACTTTTTGCCTTTTTTGGATGACTATGTATTACTAGATATAATTCATCGATGCTTTAAGACATTGTGATAGTTAAACTAGTTTGTCGGATCCTTGCATCACTTAATGGGTAGTGTTTTACACAGCTTCCTATTTTCCAAAGAAGCTGTTACCCCTCAGCAAAGGTGGATTATAATAAGGACAGTTTGGGTAGCTCCCTGAAGCCTGAGGTTCATATGCAGGGGCCCGTGGCTACCTAAACCACTCATTAGGGTGTGCGTTTGCATGACCTTATACAACAAAGGCCCCAACCTGGATGAAATTGGCATTGTATGCAAAGAGTAAGACACAACCAAAACAAGTGCAGATTCTGCCTTCTGATAGGACCAAAATCTTTGATACCCCTGGTCTTTAGCTGAAAATAAGAATTGACTCCAGTTCTGAAAGATGAAGAAGCCAAGAGCTTGTGTATCCAGGTGTGGACTGTAACTTGCTTGACTTTCTGAAACTCCTATAGACATAATTCCATTCTGTCTCCACCTTAATCCTGGCACTCATGTCACAGAGCAATGTCTCTCCTAAAAGATGGGGGCTTAAGAGGTGGAACTCCAACTATCAGACATTGATACCATACTGTGGCAAAGTCCCTTTAAAGAGGACCTTTCACTACCTACACCAACTGCTACTCTTTGCATGCTCCAATAAGTGCCACTCCATTGATTCTGGCACAACTGAAATTTTTTTCTCTAGCCTCCACTGTTTCTGAGCAATCAGTGTTGTTAGTTTCAGCATCCAATATGCTACTTAGGCTCTATACTGTCAGGTGGGCGGTCCTAGGCTGGAGCAGATAGTCTAGGTCTGCCCATCTGACAGTGGGATTGCTGGAATCACTGGAGCAGCACATATTGAAGACTGCAAGTTGTTGAGTGTGGTGGAGGTGGTGAAAGGTCCTCTTTAAGTGAGATTCCAATTAAATTGATCTTCTGATTTAGGATTTGGATCCTAGCTTAAGTGTTTGATCCTGGTGGGTCTAAGAAACTCCAGTCTGACACTGACTATAGAGTGTTGTATCAGATTTCCAGATGGAACAATGTTTGAGTAATACCAAAGGACTCTAAGCATTTTTTGGGGCTCTTTCATGAAAGTGGTAGTCCACCACCATCATACAGGAGATATGAGGGCTTTTCTTTTCTCATTTACCTACTTATTCTTTTATCTCTTGGGCATGTTGATCCACTGGTGATGACAAAATTATGGATTACTCATGACACCTTACAAACTCATAGTTGGATAGATTTGGTATATTTATGGGTCTCCTTGGCCCGCAGAAGGGTCTCAAGTGGTTAATTGTTTGGTTTGTTCCTTTTTTTCTGAACCGGTTGTTTTTCACTCTTCTATTTTCAAATCTCTGAATAAGAAACTCAAAAGCAATTCATGAAATTGCTGAACAGCAACCGGTGAATGTCTTCAATGAGTTGGAAAATCAGATTGAGCCTTGACATGTATTATAGAAGATGGCAAATATACCGAAGCCTAAAAAACAGCAATGTGTTTTGTGAAAACTTTATCAATTATGTTGTCACTATGTTTGTTTTCATCAGGCAGTCGGCAGAGTTTAGAGTCTTTTTCTGACTCTCTAAAACCTACACTCCATATGATTCAGGATGGAGAAGAATTTTAGTTTTACGTTTTGCTACTTTTTGATGACTGATAGAATGGCATGTTGTCATCTGAGACAATTAATCTTGACATCAGTTTTAGTTATGGTTCCTCTGAGGGTCAAGAGGCAATTACGTCTATTAATTGCCCCTAGGCAGAACGTGTCAATCAAAATTTTAGTTAATGGAAGATTCCTACAGAAGACTGGATTTTATAATTTAATGAGGATTATCAGAGGAATGCTATATTCAAGGAAAACTATAGTAATGTATATGCAGAGGAGACAATATCTATGTTCAAGCTAAAGGTGAGCAAGATTAGTAGTGAGATTTAGTCTCAGGCACATATTGGTCATATATTCTAGTTTTTCTTTTAAGATATAGACACTATAGAGCTGGATTGGAACAACAGTGAGGGATTTCCAGATTTCCAGTGAGGTGTCGACAGGGACTCTGGTAAGAAAGAGGTTTTTTTGTGAGAGCCCAAGAAGGAAGAGACCCTGACCTAGATCGCTAATGGGGTGCAGGAACGCCTGGTCATGCTGCAGAAGAAAAGGGAGGTGAGCACAGAGCTCCTGGCAGATGCAGAGATGGCACTGCAAGATCAGTTCCTCATGGACCGAAGGAGCAAGGCACTGAAAAGAACCAAATGGGAGAGACTGCAGTTGGCCCCACAGAAGCCTCACGAGATCCCTCCTGTAAATAAGGCTTTTTTCATGAGAGGGCATTGTAAAAGTGAGGCTATCCTCATAGAGAAGACGTCCAAGGAACTTTGAGTGTTTGAGGGTTCAGAAAAAGTAAAGAGGCTAAACCAGGACAGTCTGGTAGCTGACCTGGAACAGAAAGAGAACACCTCGGAAGGAGGCTCTTCCCCACCAACAGACTGTGCTGTACATGTCGTCAGGAGGAGCTTCTGGACGGGATATCCCCCCCTCGGGATTCACACACTGTCGGGGAGATTTAAATTGAGATTGCCTTGAGGGACAAATCAGACTGCCCCAATGTTGTGGATATAATGGGAGAAAGTCATGGGGCGTCTGCCAGAATACATGTAATTGAACTGCAATGATTGATTGACACTGAATCACAGGTCACCACCACTATGTCCTTGAAGTACATTTCTTCTTGGCTGGAGACCTGGAGAGCACCCTTTGGCTTAACCTGAAATGAACCAGCAACCCCCCTAGGGTTATGTGTGCTGATATTAAGATATGGAGGCATACTCTGACAAAGAAGGGTATTGTGGTGATATACCCTGAGGTATTGGTGATCCTAGTTGTGAGCGTGGTAATGGATCTGGCTGGACTGATGGCCAGGAAGCTGAGGCCAAACTAGTGGAAGAGGTTTCCAGACCATACACCTCCACCAGGTAACTCTCCAAAGGATGCTAAAAGTATGTTGGGTCCAGTCAGTTCTTGCTGACCAGCCTGCAGGAGGTGTATGTTGTACAGTATGTAGGGACAGTTGGAACAGTAGCTTAGCCAGAGGGAAAGACCAATGCAGCATGTGGCAATGAATTACTTGGCCATGGACGAGTACCTTCAAGAGTGCAAGTACTTTCTCACCATGGTGGAAATAAATAACTTCAAATAAAGTTTGCAGTTGTGATCCCCAACCAGGACTAGATGGTGGAGTCTGTGGCATAGGCCCTATGGAAGTACTCTTTACTGCCCTATGGATGTCTGATTCAGCTATATTTGGACCAGGGCACCTGTTTTGTAGAGAAGGTGAATGAGGAACTTTGTTGTCTATATCAAATCATAAAGACTAGGGCAAGTCCATTACATCCACAGGGGAATGAATGCTATTTGTGACTTTATAGGACTTTATTGAAGTTGCTACACTGCTGGAGGACTAGAAGAAGGTGAGGTGCCTGAACTAAATTGTCCAGATCATGTATGTGTACAACAAAACAGTCAATTCTACTACTGGGTACTCGCCATTCATGCTAATATCTAAGTAGACCAAAAAAGTGCCATTACATTACAGGGCAGCACAGAAGATTTATGACCTGATCATTTGGCAGGCGGGCCCACTGTTTCCAGCCAATCAATGATTGAGGGAGGTGCCATTACCTAGTAATAGTACAGAGACTGGCAGCATGATGGGCTGGAAACCTACAGTGGAAGTGGGAGACAGTCCCCAATGTGGTGGTGTAGCAGCCCAGTTCCAGTGTAGCAGTGTTTGAGGTGAGGCCAGAAGAGGGCTGTCTCACAAACCTCTGTGGTCAAGCAAGAGCTGGGACCCAAGAAGCCCAGGCCGGAAGAGGTCTTCACAGATATGTCTATTGGAAAAGCAAAGTTCAGTATGCAGAGATGAAGGGCATGCTATGTAACCTGAGAGTCAGAAAACTAATAGAAGTTTAAAAACATGGGGCAGGAGGACTTAGCTGGTATGTGAGTAACAGTACCACCTGTGGAGACCGAGCTATTTCCAGTGAGGGGTTGACAATCGCCACACAAGTGAAGGTGGCCATCTTGGTAACCAGATAACAAGTTTAAAGGGGTTGTGCCATTAGAGACACTCATCCCCTCTCCACAGGATGGGGGTTAAATGTCCGATTCCTATGGGCTTGACTGTGGGGTTCTTCAGTGATCAGGAGGATGGGAGACTTTCAGTCGATGGCGGTGCCAGAGATTGCAGTCCTGATAAACCCATAGCAGTGAATGGAGTGCCCAAAGCATCATAAAAGTGAATAAAGCACTGATCATGAAAGCGCACTGGCGCTCCATTCAGAAGGAGGCTTTTGGGGGCTTTCAATCCCCTGTCCTCCTGATCCCTGGGTGACATGGTGATTGGACTCCTAAAGTTCAAACACATGTCCTGAGGATAGGGGATAAGTGACCTTAACAAGACAACCCCTTTAAGTTGTGAACCACTACTTTCTGTGTGAGGGAGAGGAAGACTCTTGTAAAGGTAAATGAAGATGGGATCTGTTATTGAAATACAGTAACAGCTTGTTCTACCATGTTAAAAGACTAAATTAAAATAACAATTAGCAACCTCACAGTAGGTTTCAGTCAGGTAGGCTAATGTGACATCACAAAATTGTTTTCATAAAGTATGTTTCTGTGACATCACTGTGCACTTCAGTCAGGTTTTCAAATCTGAATACATAATCTGTTCCTTTAACAGATTAAATATTTTTCAGAATGAGTGCCGAGTCGATGGTACTACTGCGATAGAGGGATTTCTGGGAGGAGGAGTAAGAGGAGACAGAGAAGTAGGTGTGTATGAAGAGAACCTGGAAGACTGAGCCGGAACCCTAGCTAGATGTGAGGAAAACCATCTAGAGCATCCCTGTGTCATTCAGAAGTGAGGAGATGGGGATTATCCCTGCTCACTTTGTGGACAAGAGGTAAGTGTGCCTGATCTGCATATGAGGGTAAGTGTTATAGAGGCCTCATACCTATGACCCTGTTTGCAGCCTCAGGTCATACAAGGCAACCTTGAGTATCTACACCCTGCAGTTGGAAAACTTGTAGAAAATTGTGCAAGAGAGTATTGCACACAACCTAATGTGGAAGACTGCCCCAGAAAAGGGACATGCTAAAATGACTACCATCAACCTGCGCAGCCCCAGGCCTTCAATGGAAGCTCCATATAAATTTTACCTCCAGCATTGGAGTGCTGTTTTACCTTGTTCTACCTCAAGTAAAAATTGTTAAAGTTACGCTTTGTAAAAAGTTAACAAACATGATGTCTCCTAAGTTATATTCCTGCAAGACCATCATGGGCACTCCAATCCCCGTCAAGCTCAGTGTAGCTTGCAACTATTAGTATTTGCTCTGGGAGAAAACACCACCACAGTCAGGTACCCTGCAGCCTTCCCTCAGCACTGTACCAACCTAAGAGGAGAGCTAGAGGATTTGGTTGAGATTCTTGCCATCGTGACCAATGCAAGTACTACTACTATTATCAATGCCTCCTGGCCTCCCCTAAGAAGTTGGTGCATATTGGTCTACCAAAAAGTATGATGATGTTTTTTACAATATCCCCCAGCACTGCAGCTGGTTTTATATGGAGTCTCCTGGTGCCAGACTGTCTTTAAGAAATTTAACAATAATTCTATTTCAGACATAATGTTTTAAGACAAAGCCTTTCGAGGTTCATAAATGAACATTTATGGTCTATTTAGCTTTGATGCATGTTGAGTTCACACATCTTACACTCTGTATGTTTACCACAGATGATTATTGTAATGAGTAGGGTATATGGTGTATTCTCAGCCTAGTGTCAAGGTTCACTAAGTTATTCACCAGAACTTTGTTTTGAGGTCATATGCTAATATTCTAATGTTAAAGGGTTTGTTTGGGGAGTTTCATTTAGCTTACTTCCTCCGATGATTTTATAAAGTGTGACTCTGGAGGTTCTGACTACAGTCCCCTGGGTCACTATGCCTCCTCTCTCCTCTGCCTCCTCTTTACTATAGTAAAGAAAGCCTCCTTAGCACAGGGAACCACTTGTGAAAACAGGAGATGAGGAAGGAGGCAGAGTGCCTTGGGGGACCGGGTTTGACTCCAATCATGTGGCTTAGAGCTGGAAACAGCCCAGAACCCCCATGTCCAGCTTCAAAGTGCCAGAAGTAAGATAAATTAAACTCCCCAGACAACACCTTTAGGCTGAGACACCACGTTGCGGAAACGCAGCTTTTTTTGTTGCAAATTTTGCTGTTTTTTTTTTAGCCAAAGCCAGGAGTGGATTGAGCAGAAGGTAGAAGTATAAGACCTTCCTATAAATTCTCCATTTCTTTTGCAGTCATTCTTGACTCTGGCTCAAAAAAACCTCAACAAAATCTGCAACAAAAAAAAGCTGCGTTTCCGCAACGTGGGGCTTCAGCCATAAATAGGTCTAAAACGAATTGCTACAAGTCTTTCACAGGAGCGTTGTGTTTCATGTCTTCATTTTATCTTCATTTTGTCTTTGCATTTGAATACTATAACCAATAGGTAATGATGGACAAACGATACCAGAAATTCCAGCCACACAAACTATTTTTTTTTTAAACTGTGCTTTATTTAGGGCTAAGCTGAAAAGCGTCATTCAATAATTACAGAAGATTACAAGGAGTTTTTTAAAGGTAATTGAGAGTGAAAAGAGCAGTTGGACGGAAATGCAGCTGCAGTACACACCTGTACTTACTAACAGCATGAATCAAAGGAAGAGAGAAAGAGTAAGAATGAAAATACCTTAGTGTGGGCAAGGAAAGGAAAAGAAATAGAAGGAAGCAAATTGAAGGAAATATAAAAAGGATCGGCCAGCATTCTAATGAACAAATGCAAGGATCACAGAATTAATATTTCATTTTAAAATTGAAATTTTTTAAATTTTTTGTAAAGCTACCCTCCCGATGCAACATAGGCCTGCAAGATTGTATCAAGTGGTTAAATAGGGAAGGGGTAAGAACCCTTTAAGTATCCAGAGTGAGGGTTACTACAGTGCTCCATGCCCATTATAAAATACAAGGCCTGACGAGAATTTAACAACAAAAAGAATGGAAAAAAAAATTATGATCCATTGCAGGAGTTAATTCTATAAGTGTGTATTTATATATAATCTATAATTCTATATATTTGTAAAAAAAAATTAAATATGATCATTGCACTCTTTTAGTTCAACTAAAACGAGTGAGAGTAACATAAAATAAACTCAAAAATTCACACCGTGGAAATAACTTAGAATAAATATGATATATTTTAAAATATATGTGTTATTTTAATAGTTAATTGACTTTGTTTTCTGAATCTGAAGATTTATTCTAAATCAACATTATTTTTTTAAACTGCTCTAAAGTCAATTACCAAAGATAAATATCGTGCTTTTTTTCATTTAAATAATTTTTTTCCTTGTTTTTTTCTCTATCATTACAATTAAAAGACCTACAAAATATGCAAATGTATTTACAGAAAAACAGAGCCAGCATCGTTTTTTTTAAACATCCCCTGTTTTTCAAAATTCCTTGTAAACAGTTTCAGAAATTCTTTAAAGATTGTATATATATATTTTTTTAGTGTTTTTTTTTAACATTAAGGTTCTAGGCTGTCTTTTGCCCTGAAGGTCTAGAACAAATATGGAAACTACTAAAGCAGAGGATGATGGGAAGGTTAGCAAATAGCAGGTTACGAAGATATGAAGCGATAGCTGTGTCATTCTTCAAGTTAAATTAACCGATAAAAAGACAATAGCTGTTGTATCTTTAATATTTCATTGCATCATTTTACAATAGTCAAGTTTTATTTAATAGGTGGAATGCTTGCAGTTAAGAGCTGCCATCACAGCCTCTCATATCCTCCTCAATACAGTATGCAATTGGCAAAGAGTAGGAATTTATGCTTAGTCTAAACTCTACAAAAATTACAGTTCTACAACATCTTTCTTTTAGCCATAATGCTAACGTCTATATTTTTTTTTTTGCTTTTTTTATTTTTTATTTTTTTGTTTTTGCTCTCTAATTTTTTTGACTATTATATAGTTATCTTAAACTTTTCTGTTAAATCTGTACAACTATTAGGGATTTAAAGGGGGGGAAGGGAATAGTTAGAAGCATTTACAAACCTTTTTTCCACTACCATCTTTCTAATGCGTTTTTTTTTCTTTTTTTTATCATTTTTATTTTTTTTTCTATTTTTTTTTGTTCATTTTGTTTTTTTTTTTTTTGCTTTTTTAAATAGCTATCCTCTATATTATCTCTACATACTTATCCTTTCATAATATACAGAAAACCATAGGAAATTTTCATAATTGAATTAATGTAACCAAAGAACCTTCTATAGTATCAAATAACTATTATCTTGCCATTTTTTAAAAGCATGTAAGCATTTTTGTACATATTTCATATAATTGCTCTCAAACTGTTTTAAGAACAGCCGAGAAGTAGGAAGTTAACTCCATATTTTACATACAGCTACAAGTCTGCAATAAAAAGTTTGGTCCTTTGGTCCCTAAATAGCTAAGGAATGACGGATACGATGCTTCTTGTAACAGTTGCTATGGGGATACCATGGCAACAGAACTCGTGGTGACAAACAGGCACTCCTTGTCAGATTTCAGGTTTCCTGTTAGAAGAAAAAGCCTTTTTGTGTAATATTGTCATTGTCTATTCGGAAATTCCGATTGATCTTGATTCTGTCTAATGTTTCCAACTTAAGTTCTCATCCACGTAAGCAGAACGCAATACTTTCATTGAAGAAATATTACAGTCTAAACAATCAAAGAAGAAAAGTCTGTAGTCTTCAGCATGATTGGTACTTTGCTGATATGTCAAAGTTGTGATCCAGCGCTTCTCAATCATATATATTTATATACGTATGTTGTATTGTTATAATACGGCCCATTCAATTCCTGCCCTAAAATAGAAAACAAAACATAAAGTCAGTTAGCGTTGAACACTTAAACCATGATAACAAATTACAAAAAAATACAATACAAAATCTTGTTTCTAAGCCTAATTTTTTTTGTACATAAAAAATGAACATTCAAAAAAATCAAATGTATTAATATTATATAAACATGTAAATATATATTTTTATATTAAGATTTTTTCTATATTATAAAACTTTCATCAAGGATTTTAAATTTTTTTTTTTTTTTACTAAAATTGGAAAATGTTGGCAGATTGTTATTGAAATATTGTAAACCGTATACCTTAAATTGAAATTTTGTGGTAATAACTTAAAAACAACAGTAAAAAAAAAAATCAATTAATATAAATTGATTTCCTTCTTTACTTCAGTAACCAGCAATGTTTATGACACATATCAATTGATTTTATGTGGCTTTTCAGCTCTAGTAACTGACACAAGTAAGACATTCTATCTCTACCCTACAAAAAATAGAAATTGGTATTTTGGAGCTCAAACAAGTTAGATTTCTTCTACCGTATGATGGATTGAGCATTATATGACATTTCTCTACATAACAAATCAATCACATAAAGCAAATCAATGCTTTAATTCTAGTTTGGGCATTAAATTCAAATTTATAATTTATAAATTTAAAAAATAATAGAATCCTTGTTGAAAAAAAAATTGAAAAATTTCTGAAAAATCAAAATTTTTTTAGATATTTTTAATTAGAAAATAATTGCAGATGGAATATAGTGATATATTTTGAGCAATAATATTACTACAACTACTACTGATTACTAAATAATAATATAAATAATAATAATAATAATTTTAATAATAATAACTCATTTCTAATTAGAACTTTTTATTGTAGAAGAAGAATGTCAGACCCAAGAAACTCAGTTTGGAAGGTCTCTTTCAAAACATGTATGAAGATTAGATATACAGTATATATAACTCTAAAAACCACAAGTGTTGAAGCAAAATATGTGCAGAGTTTCTGCCCCCTAAATTTTGTTGCATTGTATCCAAATATTTTACAGCAAAACAAAAATGAAAAATAAAATCTGTATTAATGTGTAAATAAAATTTAGGTCTTAAAATTGAAGTGTTAAAATTATTGAATTTTTTCATATGGTGTAATCATTATCAGGTTAAGCTTGGCATTTTAGCCGGATGCCTAATCATTGAGGATTAGCTCACGAAACCCTTATCTCTTGCTCACAAGCTGGTTCCTCCTGAGCACTCTTTGATTTATTACATCAAGAAACTGGAGCTGAGAGGATCCACTCTGGTAGGTTTGTCATGCGAATGTCAATTCATGCTGGCAGGTTTTCAACACTGTTGCTTCAACAGACAGCGAACCATACACAGCAGGTAAACAATTACAACACCAAAAAATAAAAGAAACAAAGAGATACTTGTCAAGGACCCTTTTTCAGTTGCAAAGAAACATATATATGAAACAAAAATTCTAATTTCGTCTAAAAATTTTATTTAAAGATTCAGTCCCATTTTGGTGATTCTATCAGAGTTTGACGTTTACAGTGTCAAGACATAAAAAGTTATAAATACCTGATGATAATGGACATAATCCTATGTTATATGTTATAAAATATGTAAAAACATAAACGTGTGTTTTCTTCCAGGAACATTAATAGTACTACTAGTTCTGGTTTTATCTAATCCAGTACAACTGCTCAAATTCTGGATTTACAATTAACATAGATATTTCCTTATTATTTTTTATATATGGAGATGGTCACATATACATACTAATAGAGAATAGGTGGCATGAATGGCTCACGGTATACTGATCAGTCATTAACAGCTAAGCATTTCTCGTGAGGTCTTCATAAGATTAATGACACAATATGCAATTTGGTTCTTTATTATGCCCATTAAGAGCCAAATAAAATGTTATTTTTCTGGTGCATTTATTACTTGGAATTTTAGGAGCTAAACACTTTTGGCTTCCATTTTTATTATGAATTTCCTTTGATTTTTTTTTTTTTTATTAATTTTACCTACATAAACTGTATTACAAATAAAACTCTCAACTAAAAAAAAATCTAATGGCTCGACTCAGTTTAATTGATGTAAGACCCCATTTACTTTTATTTTACTGTTTACATTTTTGTTTTTACAATTCTTATATTATTATTCGTTTTTAAACTCTTAGGAGTGAAACACACATGGACTTTATAGCCCTCATGGATTTCCTATGGTATGTATTATAATTTATTATTATTTTTTTAACTCTTAGGCCTGACGCACACATGGACCTCATAGACCTCATGGACTTCCTATGGTATGTATTATAATTTTTTTTATCTTTTTTTTTTTTTTTTTAACTTAGGTCTGACACACACATGGACCTCGTGGACTTCCTATGGTATGTATTATTATTAGTTTTTAAACTCTTAGGCCCGAAACACATATGGACTTTATAGCCCTCATGGATTTCCTATGGTATGTATTATAATTTTTTTTTATCTTTTTTTTTTTTTTTTAACTCTTAGGCCTGACACACACATGGACCTCATAGATCTCATGGATTTCCTATGGTATGTATTATAATTTTTTTATATTTTTTTTTTTTAACTCTTAGGTCTGACACACACATGGACCTCATGGACTTCCTATGGGATGTATTATAATTTTTTTATTTTTTTTTTTTTTTTTTTTTAACTCTTAGGCCTGACACACACATGGACCTCATAGAGCTCATGGATTTCCTATGGTATGTATTATAATTTTTTTTTTTTTTTTTTTTTTTTTTTTTTTAACTCTTAGGCCTGACACACACATGGACCTCATAGATCACATGGATTTCCTATGGTATGTATTATAATTTTTTTTTATTTTTTTTTTTTTAACTCTTAGGTCTGACACACACATGGACCTCATGGACTTCATATGGTATGTATCATAATTATTATTATTTTTTAACTCTTAGGGCAATGCATGATTATTGATTTCTTATGGTTCTTTTTAAAGTTCTGTTTTACAGAACTGTGGGTACTTTTTGTACCCCCAAATAATGCCTCCATGACTATTCCCTAGAAGGAATGCTCCATAATAAAAAATGGTATGGAATGGAAAATACCAATGTTTTGGAGACATATGAATTTTTAATTAAAAAAAAACTTCAAATGACTTCAGATGAACATGGGATACATTATTGTTTAAGATGACTTAAAGTCTTATATTTAAGATACTGAGTATTATGCTGCATAATAATAGCAAAATAACGGGACTGTGTCTTTAAACAAAAAAGTTCACCATTTTAGAAAAATAGCCTAATATTTATCCATACAGAAAATAAAGATACACTTTAAGATTGTCAATAAATTGCATTAAAAATAAAATTACATTTTTCTTAAATCAATTGGAAAAAGGCCCAGAATTTCTGTAATTTGATAGATAAGGCACAACAGCACCAAGTGCAAAAGGAACCATCCACAACATATTTTACCCTTTATGTTATATATAAAACAGTTCACGTACGTTTATACAAAAATATAATTTCACCAATTTTTTTTTTTTTTTAACCATCTATGTTACGTTACACCAACAAAGCATATATAAAAGCAAGGCTGGACAAGGAAATCAAGGAACAAAATACCTCCACAAGCACCAAGTAACAGAGTGAGTACAGCAAAGTAAAAGTTATGACGGTACGAAAATAAAAAAGAAATAAAAATTACATGTGATTATGACTGGTCAAACATGAACTGATACGACAAGCACAGCACCTCCACAAAACGGTGTGTCATGCAGCCAGTTCATTAGCTTTTTACATGACGCCATCATTTCACATTTTCAACTCATAGTTGATAGAACTTACGGATTGGGGGGCTCTTTTCTTCACTCTCACGTCATTACGTTAACTTTTTCGGCACAAGACCGTTTGTTGTGTCTGGTTAGGTTGGGATTGAGTTGAATGACAAAAGAAGAAAATATATTTTGTTCTTTTAGGTGCATTTTTTATGTTGGGTTTAGTTTCTTTGGTCTTTGGAAAAGAGGAGGAAGGAGGAGGGGAGAAATATATAAGTAGCAGGCAAAGGTCATTTAGGCAGCTGCAATGACGGCAGGTGACAGAAACAAAAAGCAATGTAAAAATCAATTTTTTGAAAAAAAAAAAATGTCACAGCTGAGAGACATGTGGAAACATGAGAGCAACACAGACAAGGGAAGACAACGTATGGTAAATAAACCAGGTACACATGCACTTAATGAATGACAGTAGACACATAGCCTTGAAAATTGGATTAACATTTCCAGCCAGCCCGATAACTTACAGAGGTCAACAAGTACTATATTGGCACTTCGGAGATATTGAATTGTATATTTTGTCCTATATGTTACAAATAGTATATCAGCAAGAAAATACCCATTAAAGGTGTCGGTCGCTCATGTAAAATGAAAAGTAAAAGCTTTTCAAGTTACACAATAATAAAGAAGCGTTGTAATACTTACCTTATTGACTCCCTGCCGCTCCCTTTCCAAAGCTATCCAGTCCCCTTACAGTTCTGTATCCTGGCCATGTGACCACTGCAGCCAATCACTGGGCGCAGTGGTGACCTCAGTGCTGTTACAGCCAGAGATTGGCTGTGGTGGTCACATGTCCTAGACAGGATGCCATTTCCTATGTAGGTTTGCAATGTGTTAGCGATCGGTAAATTGAGTATTTCTTCTTTTATTATTTTATAACATTCTACGTTATTTTAAACCGATGTAAAAGTCTTGGCCACACCTTTAATGTGGATTAGTAACTTAAAGTTCTGTAGACCCACAGGGTCTATTTTACAGGTCTTACAGTGGTGAACCTAAATTCAGGAAGTTCATAAAATTATGACTCTTTTATATAAATCATGCTATTAGTCTCAAGTTTTTTGTCACATGGACCAACCATAGAGGGCCTGGAGTTCTGCTTTAAATATTTTTTAAAGGAGTTCTATTGTTAGAAACAACCACTTTCAGGATGAAGCCCCCAGGGTGATTGCCCCAAGTATGAGGCAGTATTACATGATAGCTATTCAGGGAAATATATTATGCACAAGGCTGAAGTCAGAATAGGAGTTACTCATATAAAGTGACTAGCCATTCTGACTCATAGAGTGGATGCTCCAAATGTAGGATCCCCTTTATGATTTCCATATGTCCTAATAGAGCATATAAAGAGGGGTGGTCTTCATGAGACAGCACCTTTAAAGAATATCCATCCTCATAATTCTACTTTTTCTAATTGTATTAGTTATTAAAAGGAGTTTACCACCTCCCCCAAGCATATTAAACTGCTACCACCACATTACAGAGCCTATCACAGTGATAAACATCATACCTCTGTTACATATCTCACTGTTGTAGTTTTGGAGAAAAAATAGTTTGAAGTCTTATATAAATGAGGCTGTTGGTGCAGTGGGGGCGGACCTTTAGCCCTGGGAGCACTTCTCTTGCTGCTCAAGTAGGATGAGTGATGTCATAACAGGGGGAGGATCAATTGATACTGCACAGGGTGATACAGGCAGGAGATGGTAGTGGCCTGAGGGACAAGAGAAGTGCTCCAGTGCACCAAATGCCTCATTTAAAGAACTCAAAAGTTGTTTTTCTCCAAGTATACAGAAGTCACATACTGTATATAATAAAGGTATGATGTTTATCAATGTAATGTGCTTTGCAACATGGTGGCGACGGGTGAGTATGTTTGAAGGAAGTGATAGACTCCCTTTAAGAACAATATAATAAGTACATAAATTATAAATTCCTCAATTAAATTCCACTATTAACCTCCTGAATTTAATCTTTGTATCATTAATCGAGCTGATTCATCAAAAATCACACTCCACCGCAAGCCATCTTAGAAATTACTGCAGCTTCTTCCTCTAAGCAACAGATAATAAGATTGGTCAAAGCCATCATTGAAAATTTGCTTTTTAGACTCATTCAGAGACTAATTCACAAACTTACAACGATAACTCATTCCAAAGGCCAGAAAAGGCCGGTGGTTTGCACCAATATTGTAGATGACACAATGAAACAGGAGTGAGAAGAATATGTTTTTTTCTTTGATATCTTTAGGTGGAGCATTTAATATGGGTGGGAGATTATTACTACTGGGGACGCTAGGGAGCACTATTAGAATTATTATTGGAGGTGCTCTGTGGGGCACTGTTATTAATGGGAAATACTGGGATGTATTATTACTATTGGGGACACTGTGAACCCTAATATTAATGTTAGCATACTGAGGGAACATTATTATTATTAGGGCACTAAAACAAATGAGGGCACACTGAAGGAGCATTGTTACTAAGGGAGGCATTATTACTATTGGGGGCATTGTCAGTGCACTATTACTAATATGACAGCACACATTACTATTAGGAGCATTATGGTAGGCACTATTACTAATAGGGTATAGTAGGTAGCATTATTACTATTGGGCATACTGTGTGGGCATTATTACTAATGAAGGAATTCTGTGGGAACAGTATTACTATTGGGAGCTCAATTACTGAGGGCACACATAAATACTATGGGGACACAATTACTAATGGGGCACTATGGAGGTCAATATTATTAACAGGGCACTCTGGGCTACATTAATATTACTGAGACTCTATTACTAATCTATTACTAATGGGTCATACTCAAGGATTTTTAATACTCGAGGGGGCTCTATTAGTAATCGATCATGCTCAGATTATTAATACTATAGGGGCTCTATTACAAATGGGGCACATTAGGGGAGCATTATTATTGTAAAGTGAACTATTTGCTCGGCACAATTATTTCTGAGAGCAGTATGTGTGACACTAATTACAGTAGTGGGCACTATTATTTCTGCAGTACAGTATTTTGGGAGCACTGGGTAGCATAATATTAGGGGTAGTAGTAGGATGACAGTTTTGGCAACAGGATGGAGGCGATGAAGGAAAAGTAAGCATCTTAAGTTGTCTGTTTGGCAAACTCAACATGGCTGGAAGAAGCATTCATGGTGGTCTGGGTCGAATGGAGATGAGGAAAGAGAAAACTACAATTAGTGGAGCCATCACCTGTGAGTCACTAGATGTAATGGTACTGTATATGTTTTTCCTGTAATTCCATCTGACAAGTACTGTTGGGTATTGAAACTTGTGTACATGCACAGAGTATTGGGCCCTAGATCGTTCAAGACCCTAGTAATGCCCCTGGCACTTTTTCAGTGTGAAAGTCATAATGCCTTTACCTTATACAGATGTGTCCACACTAAGCAACATACAATGGAGTATTGTGAAATCATGTTTTTTCCAAACATTTATGTTGTGCTTCACGTCTGGGAATATGTTGCGCCATGAGGAAAGTAGAGTATGGAAGGATATGTCTATTCTATATGGTGTTTTCATGTATTGCCAGTTGCTGATTCTCTTTATGTACTTTTTTGCCTAAACATTTTAATCGGTAGAGCAGCAGGGGAGATGACTATTGTAGTAGTGTGGAGCTGGAGATAGTTGTAAACCCTACGTAAACCCTACGTTTTAATTGTAAGGCAATTAAAGTGTCGCTAACAGATCAGCAAATAAAGATGGGATTAGCACCATCAACAACGGTGAGAAATAATTTGCCATAGAAAATTTTTTTCTGTCGGCATTGCAGAACATTTTTTTTTCTCCGACAGTTTTATTTTTCATTATTAAGAAGTCTTTCATGTTGCATCTAACGTGCGGTAATAGAGAGAGCTGAGCTTTGGAAGTGTTGCTTGTGTGTCCTGCTGTGATTGTTATTGTGTCTTGTTCCCCCTTTGTAGGCTCATCTCTATAATTCTGCAGTCACAGGAGAGAGCCCAGTGGACAAACATATTACACCGCACTCTCTTCATCTCAAATCTTACAGATCTAATTGAGGCCATTGTGTTTCTTTCAACCCTTCAAGACCCCAGCGTCATCTTTGAGGTTATGAGTCCACATCACCTCATGACCTCTTAGAGATGAAGAGAGCTTCTTGGTGCTGAAGTATGGCCTCAGATGGGATAGAAGGGGCACACATGAAACAAATTGCTGTGTGATAAATAAAAACATAAAAAAGATTTCAAAGCCGTAATTGGCAAGGCAGTTTGATAGTTTTTTTTATCCGCAAATACTATTTTCACAGGTTAAGGGGTCCGACCTATTGAAGCTGAAATGTAACCAGGACAAGGGTATAGGGATGACCTCGTGTAAGTGCATTTGATGTGGAGGTTATTTGGTGATGTGAAATCAAGCATCAATAATAGGAAGATGGTTTGTGGAGTATTAAAAAACAAAAAGATTTTCAGAGCATAAAATTCCATTTCTAAAACTTTGTACTTGTGAAGCCAGTTGGGTGGCAAAAATACATTGAACAATAGTGGATAATAATTTACTAATAATAATTACAACAATAGTGATCGAATCCTATTCTTAAGTAAAGTAATTGTGAAAATGTTTGGATTCTACGCAGTGGAAGATGAAGGAATCTTATGATGTGGGAATAACTAAGATGAACTAGAGAATAGTGGAAATGATGAACCTTATTAGAATGAAGAATGGAGACCATAAATCATCATCAAAGATCTAAAGTCATTTAAAGGGGTTTTATAATTTTTCACAAACCCATTCACCTCAATGGGCGTGAAAATGGACCCAAGAGTCCAATTTTTTAATGGAGCCACGCGGCAAGAAACTTGGACACTTAAATAAAGCTGTAAGTAAAGTATTTGTCAAAAGTTTTGACAATATGTAGTTGAGTAATATGGTTGAAGATGGTTAACTTAGTTCATAGAAAAAAAAAATTGGAAAGCATAAATTATATGGAGTTGGGTTGATTTACTTAATAAATTAATGTAATGTTGTCAAAGAAGGGGTTTACTGCCTTGGACAATTTGTGCTTTCATGACTGTTGACCCATGACCCATACCATTCAGACCCATATACTGAGTAAAGGCCATGTACAGTGCTGGCCAAAAGTATTGGCACCCCTGCAATTCTCTCAGATAATACTCAATTTCTTCCAGAAAATGATTGCAATCACAAATGCTTTGGTAATAATATCTTCATTTATTTTGCTTGCAATGAAAAAACACAAAAGAGAATGAAAAAAAAAGTCAAATCATTTATCATTTTACACAAAACTCCAAAAATGGGCCGGACAAAAGTATTGGCACCCTCAGCCTAATACTTGGTAGCACAACCTTTAGACAAAATAACTGCGAACAACCGCTTCCGGTAACCATCAATGAGTTTCTTACAATGCTCTGCTGGAATTTTAGACCATTCTTCTTTGGCCAATTTCTCCAGGTCCCTGAGATTTGAAGGGTGCCTTCTCCAAAATGCCATTTTGAGATCTCTCCACAGGTGTTCTATGGGATTCAGGTCTGGACTCATTGCTGGCACCTTTAGAAGTCTCCAGTGCTTTCTCTCAAACCATTTTCTAGTGCTTTTTGAAGTGTGTTTTGGGTCATTGTCCTGCTGGAAGACCCATGACCTCTGAGGGAGACCCAGCTTTCTCACACTGGGCCCTACATTATACTGCAAAATTTGTTGGTAGTCTTCAGACTTCATAATGCCATGCACACGGTCAAGCAGTCCAGTGCCAGAGGCAGCAAAGCAACCCCAAATCATCAGGGAACCTCCGCCATGTTTGACTGTAGGGACTGTGTTCTTTTCTTTGAAGGCCTCTTTTTTTTCCTGTAAACTCTATGTTGATGCCTTTTCCCAAAAAGCTCTACTTTTGTCTCATCTGACCAGAGAACATTCTTCCAAAAAGTTTTTGGCTTTCTCAGGTAAGTTTTGGCAAACTCCAGCCTGGCTTTTTTATGTCTCTGGGTCAGAAGTGGGGTCTTCCTGGGTATCCTACCATAGAGTCCCTTTTCATTCAGACGCCGACGGATAGTACGGGTTGACACTGTTGTACCCTCGGACTGCAGGGCAGCTAGAACTTGTTTGGATGTTAGTCGAGGTTCTTTAGCCACCATCCGCACAATCTTTCGTTGAAATCTCTCATCAATTTTTCTTTTCCGTCCACATCTAGGGAGGTTAGCCACAGTGCCATGGGCTTTAAACTTCTTGATGACACTGCGCACGGTAGACACAGGAACATTCAGGTCTTTGGAGATGGACTTGTAGCCTTGAGATTGCTCATGCTTCCTCACAATTTTGCTTCTCAAGTCCTCAGACAGTTCTTTGGTCTTCTTTCTTTTCTCCATGCTCAATGTGGTACACACAAGGACACAGGACAAAGGTTGAGTCAGTCCATTTCAACTGGCTGCAAGTGTGATTTAGTTATTGCCACCACCTGTTATGTGCCACAGGTAAGTAACAGGTGCTGTTAATTACACAAATTAGAGAAGCATCACATGATTTTTCAAAGGGTGTCAATACTTTTGTCCACCCCCTTTTTTATGTTTGGTGTGGAATTATATCCAATTTGGCTTTTTGACAATTCTTTTTGTGGTTTTCCATTGACGACAAATTAAATGAAGATATTATTACCAAAGCATTTGTGATTGCAATCATTTTCTGGAAGAAATTGAGTATTATCTGACAGAATTGCAGGGGTGCCAATACTTTTGGCCAGCACTGTAGGCCCGAAACGTCGCCTTGATGCTACCTCATCATTCATGGTCTCATTTCCTATTAAATTTGTGTGTTCACTTAAAATATGCGGCTGTATTAACACCTTTTGATACTTTTTGGATACTAGCACCTATAATATAAAAGCAAGCTCTTGTTAAATCTTGGGAATGCTGTCCAACATTCTTTGCAGATCACAAATACATGGGGAGACCGGCTAGTCCCCCTTGAAATCGTGCATCCCTTTATTCATCAAGTAACTTTACTAAATGGACATTTTTCATTGTCATGTGTATAAGGCCTTAATAAATTCCTCCGAATGTCTACAAATAATTTTTTTTACTATCTTGGAATTAATATCACAATTCACACATTGAGGACATACAGCTGTTGGTCTATAATGTTACAGTGGAATTAGCCTGAGCAACTTTTGCTCCTCTGCTGACTCCCATTATGGGATGTTTAGACCAATATATTTTACAAAAAATATATAACCACATTTACGTATTATCTGATGTATAGATAGATATTTTTTTTTTACTAATGAGCCATGTCTTAACCATTTATGAAAAGTGTCTAGAACATATAATAAATGTACACCAGTTTTGGGACAAATTAAGCCAAAAATCTGGTGCATTCACCTTAATACATTCTTGGCAGTTAGTAATTTTTTTTTTTTTTGCAGTTGAAATTTTGTTTTAATTTCGCATCAGTCCTTTATTTCTCTGTTCACATCACAATATGGGGCTACAGCCAGCATATATTTGGAGGAATTCTACTGGGTTTTGAATGTAAAGTTGAATGTAATGTTGACGTCTGCCACTGTATATCACATAATGGCATATATTACTCATGGGCCGTTGCAGAAAACAAAAATCTTACAATGGGGTATACTATTTTTCATCAGAGGTGGCCGGTGTAAGAAAGAAAAAGAAAAATCCTGCAAGGAAGACTTTTCTTTCTCCGAAAGTTTCAGTATAGTCTATGGGGTCCACGTGTAACCGCTTTTTAAGTGGACAGGCTCTCCATCTTTTGGGTCCCCATGCGGACCTGAATAAGAGAGAGCCATACGCTAGTGTAAACCTAGAGAAAGGAACACTATTGTAAGGTGATTGGACTTGTCATTACAAGCAAAGCTCTGCCAACTTCTCCCACTGCAGTTAATAAAGGTTCATTTCAGGTCTTGTCTAAATTTGCCACTATCCCTTTAAGATTGCAAAATTCGCTCTTTTACTGGGCTTCAATTAAACGTGAGATGTCAATATTTATTTTTCATGAAATCCGGGAATGATAATTAATATACTTAGCAAAGCCTAATCCCATTTCTAATTTATTTTTGTTGGGGCTTCATGGACTGATTTACATTTTTATTTCGCGTTCATGTTCGTTTCATTCTTTTTATCAGACCCTACATTTATATATTAATCATTTATTTATTCTCCGGTTCATTCACATCCTTCCTAATACCCAACATTTCTATCAAGATTATCATTTCATTATTTCCCTAATTTCTCAAATTTGTTGACTATCCAAGAAAAAATATCAACGCAGATCCATAAAATCAACCCTATGCAGGTGATAGGCTGCAATTCACAAGGTGTATGAGCAATACTGGAAAGCTGCACCTGTTACTGTTTTTTGCAGATTACCCATATTTTACCTCTGCCTGTAACCAGACTCTGATCCTGTTCTGACCTGACTTCTGCCTGGTTAGCCTAATGACCCCATGCCACCTTCCCTGACCTAATGCCGGATGATACATGATGATATATATATAATGATACAGCACAAACTCAGCCTGCCCTGACCTCGGAATGTCCTTTGACCACATCTTTGTCTGTCATCTTTGTGCCACGCATCTGCATATCTTGATCTACTTTAGTGAGCCGTAACTAACATCAGGGCCTGATGATGCCCTGCAACAAAGTTCAGATTCTTGTACAGAGGTTAATAGCCATCCTATACAAATGTGATCAATTTTAGTGCTTTTGGTGTCAAACTGCAATTTACAAGATGTCTGAGCAATTGAGGTTCCTAGTTTGATAGTTCCTTTTACTGTATTTTACTGATTACCTATGTTTGACCTCAGCCTGTTACCAGACTCTGATCCTGTTCCATCTGTTCTGACCTCTGCCTGATTACCCTACCGACCCTGAGCCACCTTCCCTGACCTATTGCCTCATTTACTGTACTGCACAAACTCAGCCTGCCCTGACCTCATATTAACTCTATACGTTGCCTTGTGCCACGCATTGATGTCTATTGATTCACCTAGCTGAATTGTTAATAACACCAGTACTGCTTATAAAGGCAGCAAATCAGTGGTCCCATGCATCAAAATTTTGATTCCAGTACGTGGGTCCAGCATTACAGCTAGCATGTCAACATGTTGTATTGTATGGTCTCCTAACAACTTGGAATCCAGGGTCAGGTAATGGTGGACACATCTGTATATTATTTATTTCTAGAAAAATAGAATGCAATGATGGATACTAGATATACTCTCCTCTAAATAGTCCATATTGCTCCAGGCTCCTGCTCTTTATTGCAACATTTACCTGGACATAGTGTACCAGTTGGCCTAAAGCTGCAAACAAGCCGATGGCTTTCAATATATAATATTTTTTATGCAATAGTAGCTATAAAATCCACAGTCATTGTAGAATTACCAAGAACTAGGTACACGGTGCTCCCTTCCAAGACCAAAGCAATTCCATGCACTGAGTAAGCAATTTCTCTCCGAGATGACAGCCAAAAGCAATGACTCTGCTTGGTCCGTCTGATGGATTTGGTGTCTTAATAACAAAATTAAAATTTCAGCAAACAAGGGCCGGTACTAAGGCCCGCGCTGAACAAATGACAACTCCAAACTGCTAACTCCTTTTGCTTATTCTTTGCTGCGCGCTCCCCATCCGTCTCTCCCCAGATTATATTTTCAGCTGAATTTAATGAAGATCATTTATTAAAGAAATGCTCAGGCCCTGCTCTGGCCTCAGACAGATGCACTCACTAATATGAATCATTTCTTTAAATTGGATTATTTTGATGGAGGATCAGGCTCCAGCATTCTGCAGAACGAGGAGCCGCGGCGACTCGCACAAAATCGTGACAGGGAGGCAGTTTGCGCTCATTAAAAAACAATCTCGTGCTCAGAGCAGGATATAGAGATATGGCATCGTTATCATTTGCAGTCAGTGACACTGCTCGGGCCCCGCTCCGTGCAGTAACTGCTGCGATCCTAGGGAAGGAATAATGAGCATGCACAAAGCTCATTTCACTTTTGTTTACTTAGACCCATTGTAAAATTTACCGCAACACGTCCACGGGTGTCGACAAAATACATTAGAGACATCTTCTTACTTCTGCTCTATCAATGGAATGATAACATTGAGACTTAATGAACAGTGGGGAGTATCAGCCTGACAGCATTTTACATCTCGCAATATGCGCAAGTCATTCCTACGAGAGAAGTGACAACTTAAAGGCAAATTGTGGTCAAAAATGAAACCTTGACTGCCACATAATATTTGGCACCACCTACAGCAAAAAAATGTGATGGCAGATAGTGATCGTTACTTTACTGCTGCTGCAAAAAATAGAAATAATATGGATAATGGAGGGGTGGAATTCTATCAGTTGTTTATGCCTTTTATTCCTTATTGGATTGGGGAGTGATATATATGGAGGGGCTAATGGATCTTAAAAAGAATTTGTTGGTACCCACCACAGGGAGCAGTGGCCTCTTAATGCTTCTTTTTGTATATTCTTTTGATGTTTTCTATATATCAGTGAGGTCATGTGAGGTCATTTCCCAGAGATGGAGTTCCCAACAAATTATTTTGCCCCCACAATATTTGATCCAACCCTGAACTGAATAGTGTTACCTGATGACCACTGAAATGAGATTAAGTAAGATATAAAGCAAAAAAGTGCAGTAATATTTGAGAAATCCAAAGCTGACTTGGTAAAAGTTATAGCCTTCACCATATCAGGAAACCCCAAAAATATACAGCCCGTCCCTTAAAGGTAGTCTGTCACCTAGACCAGACAAGATAAACTACTGTTATAGTAATGTACCCCCTGTGAAGATGATTCCAAGCATACCTGCATATTTGATATGTAGATGAGCCTGCCAGGATGACGTTTTTTTACGGGTATGCAAATGAACCTCACGGAGCACAGGGGGTGTTGACTTTATTGCCCGAGCACAGCACCGTCATCCTAAATAACGCCCATCCATTCATGTAGTGCGGCCCACTCAGCAGTTCTAGAGCAGCGTCGTCATCAGTTACGTCATGGAGCAATGCACTGAAATCCAGCACATGCGTAGTACGCTCGGACACAACATGAACTACAGGAGTGCACTGCGCATGCGCAGGATTTCCGTGATGTTACTGATGATGCTGCTGCTCGGGAACAGCTGAGGGAACTGAATTACATGACTGGATGAGCATTATTTTGGATGACATGGCTGTGTTCGGGCAATGAAGTCAAAGCCCCCTGTGCTCTGTGAGGCTCATTTGCATACCTGTAAAAAGTTGTTTTACAGTCATTCTGCCAGGCTAATCTACATATCAAAGGTATGGTTGGAATTGTTTATGCAAAGGGTACATTACTGTAACAGTAGTTTATCTTGGCTGGTGTAGGTGATAGACTCCCTTTAAGATGTACCTCCAGTGTCAGAGAATGTTCTTGCAAAGGTGTTTACTGCGCAATGTCTCCCTACCACTACTAGAACAATTACTGCTCCTTATTACTTCTCATGGCTTCCTTTGTAAGAGGGTACCAGGAAGGTCCATACACTGTAATGGCCCATCTTCATCACTCTCAAATATGGCTTAGGAAGGATGGAAGGAGCTAAAGCAGTATAGTGCTCAGTGCTAAAGTGGGAGTGGTAGGTGCAACGCACAGAATTTTGAATTGGCCTTATGACCTCTGAAGAGCCACAGTCAGGTAGGCATGGAAGGCTATACAGTACTACATTTTAGGTGTTAGAAAAGTGGGAATACCATATTATTAAACCTTTACATCGGGTCCTATACATTGTTGCCTGGTGGTGTGGGGGGAAAGTATACGAAAAAAGGTTGATTTTGTTCCAAAATCAAGACTTCTCGTGCCTGTGCACTGACATTTTAGTGCTATCATAGGGACACTGAACCCCATGACAACTATTCAGATGTTTTATTTAATTTCAATACTGGATTATGATTGGTTGATTTAACACCTTGAGAACATTGCAATTTTCTGTTTTTGGATTTTTCCTATCGATCTTCCAGCCAGAACTCTGTATTTTTCAGTACATAGCCATACAAGAGCTTAATTGTTGCAAAACAACATGTTCTTCCTATTGGCACAATGTCATATTCCATACAAAATTCCAAACAATTCACTGTAGTGTAAAAATGTTACCATTATTTCTGCGGGTCAGTAGTTATATAGTTTTTGTTATATTTTGATACCTTTAAAAAAATGAAATACTAAATAAATTAAAAAAAAACAAAAAACTTTATATTTCTGTCTATGAAGCTGTGGAAATTTTTTGTGGGGTAAGCCGTAGTTTTTAATGATACTGTTTTGGGTAATGTATAACATTTTTAGCACTTTTTTTTTTAGATGTGAAATAGCAATTTGAGCATTTAGATTTTTTTTTTTTTTTACCAGTTATGGTCTTCACTGAAAGGGATAAATATTTTTATATTTTATTAGGATGGAAATGTTCACATTGAGTAATGCCTAACATGCTTATTTTTTATATATATTTTTATATGTAAACTATGGGAAGGGGATGATTTGAATGTTTATATTTTTTGTGTTTTATTACATATTTTTTTTTACTTTTTAAAGCTTCTCTAGTGGTTGTTTGAGCAATGCAATACTACAATACTATAGTCTATGGTAAAATTGCTATATTACTACTGAGCACTGCCAAAGGCAGAGCTCAATACTAACATAGTATGGGCAGGCCTGGGAGCCTTTTTCAAGGCTTCTGGCTGCAATGCCAACCAAACGGCACCAGCCATCTTGCTGTTTGAGCCATTTCCCGGCTGGAAACAAAAGTAAAAGGAACCAATCAAATGTTATGGTCGCATTTGACAACAGAATCTGAGCCGTTAATGGTCTGTTATTAGAGTTATCTCTGATCTTGAATACTGCTGCCGGGACCCTGATGTATTTTTTTATTGCTGTAAATTAAAAGGGAATTCATATAGAGTTCTCCTTTAAGGATCCATAAGTTTGGCCAGTTTCAAAAAAAAAAAAGAAAAAAATTATGAACATATTAACATACTTAAATAAAGTCATGTACTCTTCTGCGTTTTTACTGTAGGCAAAATGTAATTTACTGAAAAAAGAGATCACAGTCTAACAAAATGCATGAGAGAACAAAAATAATTTCAAGGCGAAATGTATTTATCTTATGAAAAAATGGATAGTCCCAATTTCAAGGACTATTAAGTTTTTTTTGTACATGATTTTGCTATGAATTCTCTATTCTTTATTCTAATGTACATGGTTTTCACACTGCTCTGTGTGCTTTGTCATTTTACTATAGGCAGAAGACACCACACATTTATATCAGAAAATCAACAGGAGCAGACAGCCCGCTAGATTTCTGGAGGTTACAACATCTAGAGTCTGTGCTCCAGCTGAGCCTTTCATTTTTAGAGATAAAGTTTTCATAGCGAATATCTTGGTTTTCGATTCCCTTATCATAAAATATAGTTTTATATTTGAACATTGATGCAAAAACACAAAGAGAGAAATAGCTCTATTCATACTACCAGGAGATCAGTTGCGGGGAGTTATATTTCCCCACAGCAGCAGCTTCTCTCAACACTTGCCACATAGAAGAGAATTTACAATATCTATCTAAAGTATCTTTCTATAGGTTTTATTGATTTATCTACTTTTCACTTCTAAATTGCGCAATATTACAAATACTAAATACATCAAAATATTAAAAATGGAAATAAATTACATATGTAAATTTAACTAAAGCAGCCTGTCCCCATAAACTAAGTGACTGCACTTAATAAAAAGCCAAAGACAACTCTGAACGGACTACAAGCCTCCATAGGATGAGAAAGACTCTACATAAAAAAATTGCTCTTCACTGCCACAGCTATAAACATACTTATGTGACACCTATACAGTTGATGTTTTTGGATATGTATACAATTTATCTGTCAGACAATCACAACATATAAGCAAAACCTCACTATAGCCATTGTGGCAGGGTTTCTTCGTATCAGGCCGAGGAAAACATGTGGAGGGTAAGATTAATGCAGCTAAAAGTGGAAAATCCTGGAGGAAAACCTGCTGCAGTCCACAAGAGACTTGCATAATATTTTTGAGCAAAGTAACAACTCAGGACACAAAGCCAAAGTTAAACAGTGTTAGCTTAAAACTAGCCATAGTAAGGCCATAAAAGAGCCAGTTCAGAAAGTGGAGCTTGATCTAACTCATCTGTAGCTGGAATAAAAAAATAGATGCTCAACCATGATCAAGGGTTCATGTACTTGGCCGCATTATGTATGTTGAACAGAGACATAATATGACACCCACACTGTGCTCTACAGTACTTCCATAAAGAGATGTTTCTGGTAGCCTTCCAACTCCACAGCCCTGGGCACAAGCACTAGGGATTCTATGTGCTGCCAGAAAGGCAAAACCATGTACATAGGCAGGCTGTCTCTATAGGTGCCTTTAGTAACAAGAAAGTGTGGGAATAATTATGCATAAAAATATTTTACATTGGATAATTTTGTAGGTCACTGTTAAGAAGTGTGTCTTCTCTAGACATTAAAGTCAGTATAAAATAAAAAAAGAAAAAAATTCTTAATAAAACTTCCTTTGAATTGTTGCTTCCCGTACCCCATGGAGCCGCTTGGTGGGGCAGTATCAACTTCATTCAATCTCAGACAAATGTTCAAGGGAACTGTCCTAGCTAAGTATACCAGCTAGTGAATTGGTACTTTAATACATTACTTTTGAAGTAAATTAAGTAAGTCATTTTTAAAATGACTTTTTTATTTAAATTGGAAATTCCTCTGCTTTAATTTAAAGAGGTTTCCCATGAACATAAACATATTTAAAATTGTAGACAATTAATAATTAATCATTTTTGCAAATATAAATAATTAATGAATTTTGCAGAGTTTTAAAGATTTTCTCTAATCATCTCAGTGGTGACAGTCTGTTGTCTTGATAGGTTACGATGGATACAACCATGAATGCAAGAACTTTCTATACTCTGAAACTCAGCCGTGATGTCCTTATTGTGTCCAGGTTATCTTCTCATACATGTAGTGTCCTCTCCTGATAACCAGCCATTATGTCCTTATTGTGGCCGGGTTATCTTCTCATACATGTAGTGTCTCCTCCTGATAACCAGCCATGATGTCCTTATTGTGACCGGGTTATCTTCTCATACATGTAGTGTCCTCTCCTGATAACCCAGACATTATATCCTTATTGTGGGCAGGTTATCTTCTCATACATGTAGTGTCCTCCTGATAACTAGCTATGATGTCCTTATTGTGTCCAGGTTATCTTCTCATACATGTAGTGTCCTCTCCTGATAACCAGCCATTATGTCCTTATTGTGGCCGGGTTATCTTCTCATACATGTAGTGTCTCCTCCTGATAACCAGCCATGATGTCCTTATTGTGACCGGGTTATCTTCTCATACATGTAGTGTCCTCTCCTGATAACCCAGACATTATATCCTTATTGTGGGCAGGTTATCTTCTCATACATGTAGTGTCCTCCTGATAACCAGCTATGATGTCCTTATTGTGACCGGGTTATCTTCTCATACATGTAGTGTCCTCTCCTGATAACCAGCCATTATGTCCTTATTGTGGCCGGGTTATCGTCTCATACATGTAGTGTCCCCTCCTGATAACCAGCCATGATGTCCTTATTGTGGGCAGGTTATCTTCTCATACATGTAGTGTCCTCCTGATAACCAGCCATGATGTCCTTATTGTGGCCGGGTTATCTTCTCATACATGTAGTGTCCCCTCTTGATAACCAGCCATGATATCCTTATTGTGTCCGGGTTATCTTCTCATACATGTAGTGTCCCTGCCTGATAACCTGTCCATAATAAGGACATCATGGTTGGGTTTCCGACAAGCCCCAGACCATAGAAAGTTCCTGCATTCATGGTCGTATCCATTGGCCACCGATCAAGACAAAAGATGTCACCACTAAGATGGTTAGAGAAAATCTTTAAAACTTAGCCAAATTTTTAATTATTTATATTTGCAAAAATGTTTAACTTTTGATTGTCTACAAATCTAAATATGGTTATGTTCATGGGAAAACCCCTTGAAAGGAATTATAGGAATGAGAAATTATTCTATAATAGTAAAAGAAGGACCTTGAGGATTTCTGTTGTATTTTCTTCAAAGCTTCACGCACTGTGAATGGGTTAAGAAACTAACTGCAGATAATGCCATAGAAGGAGAACTTGTGTTCATCACTTAGGCTCAAATTAGCAGCCCAGATTCCCTCATCCATCTTCTCCAAACTGCACACAATGCTGACTCGAACTCAAACACAGTTATATTTAAAGAATCTATCATGTCAGCTGTGATTTAGATGGTGGATTTCTTAATTGTCTTCCTTTATTTCTCCATATGTCTTTTTCAAGGCGTTAGCTGTTCCCGGCGCTGTCTTAAAGCAGCAATCTGAATTTCCTGAGAGCATGGGTCCATCAGTCTTTAACGTTATTTAAAGTGTCATTTAAAGGAAGAGAAATGTACTGTCACCAAAACAGCCTCTTCGCATTTTGTTTTCTGAAAGAAAAGCTTAGTACGCAAATTTGTAAGGTAATGACCCCTTCCTTCGATCCCAACCAGCCAAAAGGGCAATAAGCAATTCACAATAAAGAGTTTTCATTAGCGGGATAACACCTTCTGCAAAATTAATTCTGGTCAATTCTTGGTCATCAAAAAGTCGAATTTGCAGTTCCTAGTTCTATTTGTAGTAAATGAAGATGAGAACAAATATGGTGGTGCCATAAATTAATGTGTTGAGAAATACAGCAAAACTGGCATCTGCCTTATAGAGTCTTTTTTGCCTTTATCTGGATCAGCAGTAGTATTACCTTTATAGATGGACCAGTCAACCATATCAACTACAATAAGTAACTATGTAACCACTAGCCTAGATGGTCAACTGACCACCAACAGTATCCCGAGATCAGATAAAAACTGTCCAGAATACTGACTTGGAAAAATTTTGTTCAAGGGCTGAATTTGGGATATTCCTGGTAACTCTGTAACTCATAAACCCTTCTTTAGTGTAAAACAAGCAGACACAAAGCTTTATACCCAACTAATCTGCTGATCATGTGGGGTCACAACCCAAGAACCTCTACAATCAACCGCCAGGACCCGTAATAGATAAAAGGGTTATTCAAACCAGACAACCCCTTCAAATCACTGTACTGTTAATCTAAAACTAGGTGGCGCCCCTTTCAAAGTACTGGGGTGAAAGCAGAAGAGGCACTTACACAGTTGAAGGAGAATATGTGAGACCTAAAAAGCACCAGGGGGAAAATGAAGGATGCTCTCACTTTTGGACCTGGGCCGATGAAATATCAATTTCCAATGTCTTCAGTTGTAGGTAAAGACTCAAGAAAAAGAGAACTTTTTGCTCCTGCTAGATCTTTTCTTTGTAACTCCTTAAGATTAAGTTTTTCCAAAGCCCCCATTGCCAAATAAGAAGACGCCAAAATTATAAAATACTGGATAACATGTGAAATCACTTCTTAAACAACTTAAAGGTATAGAAATACATGGTTTAAAGCTTTTAAGCTTCCTTGTCCCTTTCTTTGCTAATAAAGGGGGTTTCCGGCAGGTTTTTTATTTTTTTTTTAATTTTACCAAAGGCTTAGAATGGGTAAAAAACTAAAGAAGACGCCTTAATACAATGGAAATTCTATCTTAAACTGAAGATTTACCATAAGTAATATTAAAAAGATTGGTTGCTATGAATTCTATTGGGAAGACTTGTTGTTAGGAAGTGATTCCCTAGCAACCAGACTGTCAGACATGATTTAGCTGGATTAGCTTGCAAACTGACAGCAATAAAGTTATGTGGTCCTCATCATATAACTACTAAGTAAAACTTTAGACATTAATAGCTCTTATTAAAACTCATGCTAAGCATACATTGCTTATAGATACATTACAATATCATTCGGGTGTCCATGGCAACCATGACTGAACAGCGCACGATAGTTTCACCCAACAATGGTCACTCTTTTTTGTACTTTTGGCACTTTTTGATTACCTACCTGTGCTAGTCCTTGTTTCCCGCAGCTCCTGACATGTCTCAGTAAGGGCGGTTGGCATCTTTCGGCCTCTTCAGTTGCACTTTAAGCCTCTTCATGCCAATTTGAAAGCCATTCATAGCCTGTATGGCAGCCTGGGCACTGGCAGGATTGTCAAAACTCACAAAACCTGTCAAAACATGAAGCAATGTGGGGGCTTAACAAGCCGAAGGCTACCGGGGACAATACACATAGAGCGATACCATTAAGAATGACCATGGGGAGGAATATAGATAGATGAGAGATGGATATATTAAAATACATTGCATATCCTACAAAGCAGCACCCATGATTAAGATAACTGCAGCTATAAATCCAAGATCCTCACCCTATAGATGAGAATTTACAATCAGCAAGAGAGAAGAAACACATGGTAAAGTTATATAGGATGAGCTACTGAACAATAGGCAAGACTCTATGGAGACAGCAGTAATAATTCCGATTCAATTTTTGTTATTTTTTCAACTTTTTTACCTTTGGCAGAATTAACCAATAATGTACCAACTAGGCAACAAAATAGCTAATAACATATGGGTCCTCGTAACTAAAATGTATACTTCGTAGGGTTTATGGGAACCTTATTTCCTATAATTAATAAAGGGTTATCTCATTGGAGAAGAGTCCATTCAGATACTGTATGAGCTGCTACCCCTATGGTGGTCATTGCTGGGAAAAATTACATATTATATGGCACCCATTCAGATGAATGGTTTTCATTATTCACCAGAGTCGGAGCAGCATTTAGAGAACGGTTCTCCACTTTGACTCATAGAGGAGCTATCCCTCTAAGATGTCCATTTACCCTAATGGGTAAGGATTCTAGACGATAGTTGCCCAGCTATGTTTGTAACTGCCATAGAAGTGAATTATGCACATCCATAGAAGTGAGAGATTCACAAACATGAGCAGCCACCTGTCCATTCAGACCCCACCTGGATGTGGCTGCTAATGGCCACCTCACCAGGCAAAAATTTGAAAGGTAGGCTGAAGTCCCAGAGAAAGGAACTGGATATATTGTGGGTACTTTATGCTATAGATGTCTAAGATGGGAATACCCCATTAGAGCACAATAAACAATTCTACCGGAAATTCATATGAATGATGCACAAAGACAATAAATCTTAACTTCAACTCTACTACATCTGTGTCAGAAAAAAATCTAGTTTACTAGAAATCTATGATGGGGGCTCGGGATGGTCTTCAAAAGCATGTGCCACAGTGGTCTGTGCCTGGGGGCAACAACAAGTCACATTGTCCTGGCCAGAAAACCTAGATACAGGACTAACTTTTGGCCTGGGTGAAAGAAGGCCTAGCTATGGCCCTGGCTTATAATAAAGGGAGGAAGATGTCTGTTGCTAGAGAAATGATGAACTGCCTCCATCTGCTACACCACCAACTTACTATATTCAGCTTTTCTTTGGGGTATATACATTTTCAGACATTCTAGAGCTCTTGGGAGAACTTTCTGTATGAGCTCTTCTATCCAGGGACATAATACTCCATGCAGCAAAAACAAAACATCCCATTGGCCTCTACCTAGAGAGATTTAGTTTTTGAGGGGACATCTTTTACAGATTGTGGAGAAAAACTTACATCAATAGCAGAATCTATATATTTTGTCATATTAGAAAAGTGATGGAGTTAAATTCTTATAATTTGTCTTTGCAGATTGTGAATTAATTTGTCTGAAATTCACTGTCAACCATTTGGCACAGTGGAACGTAAACTTTCCACATGAACTAGTTCTTGGCTTTCTAACCTGCACCAGATTGTTCAGCCAAGGGTTTCTGCCTGAATTCTCCTTCAACGGCATGAACAATAGAGACACCTGCACACTTTCTCCTATGTTACCCTCGGAAGTCATTGATTCTTCTTAGTCATTACCCTGAGAAATAGCTGAATTTCTCGGTATTCACATTGCCAGTACACCTGTTGGCAATTGTATTTGCTCTGCAAGGGCATATTTTGGACCACATAAGAAATATTCAAGCATCCATACTGTGATAAACAGGTATGCTTGCTAAGTTGCTGAAGTGTTTTTTTCCACATGGTGGTGATGTCTTAAAATGTTCTTTTAGGATATCCTTCTTTGAAGGATAATACTATTAATATACATTTTGTATGAACATGCATTTTGTTTAATAAATTTGCCTATCCCTACCAAAAATGTGTCCAGGAATAACCTTTATGTTCTACTAAGATAGGTGGTTTTCAAAAAGACAGTCAACTACTCATATCAATTTTTATCTTAATTTTGTCCAACCAGTGGAGTTGTTATTCCTGTCCTTTGTAATATTTCCATTTGTTTTAATGGGATTCTTAAAGGGAGTATGTCACAAGAAACCAACATATCAACCCAACCCCACAAAAACACCTGAATCGAATGGTGTTTTCCCCTTGTAAATTGGTTACTCTGTTGCCACGAAATCACCATTTTTGTCAATGAGCATTTGAGCTTTTTGGACCAACGAGGGCATTTCCATTGCTCCAAAGAGTTAAGCACCAATGTCCTCATTTTTCCAAAGGGCTTATTTGTACATAGACAAAAATGGTGATAGCTCGGCAACAGAGGAAATGGTTCACAAGGGGAGAACACAATTTAATTTAATTCAATTCAGTAGACATTAACCTGTCTATCTGCAGATCTGGGTTGATTTGCTGGATTCCCTTTAAGGGTTATACATTTATGATATGTTGGTTTGACAATGGTTTGATATTTTTAGAAGGTTTTAGCTCTAAATGGGTATTTGAAATGAAGCATGGTAAACTGAATATTAGCACTCAATGTCAGGCTGAAGCTGCTAAGACTAATATCACTATAAGGGTAGCAGCACATGACTGTGTTTCATCCGGGAAACACGGTCTGTGTGTTAGCCAGATTTACCGGCTTGAACTTCTTGCTGTGAGAGGGACTCCTAGCAGTATAGTTATCTATGATTCTAGGAGTCCTTGTCATCCAGCGACATACTGTCCCATATCAATTACAGTATGTCGCTGGGAGGCAGGGACTCCTAGAATCCTAGATAACTAAGATGCTAGGAGTCCCACTCCCAGCACGAAATTCAAGCTGGTAAATCTGGCTTACACACAGACCGTGTTTTCACACGGTCGTGTGCTGCTGCCCTAAATAACAGGTCACTTACATAACTTTTTATGTTGGTTTATATATGGGGTCCAGGTTCAGCATCAGTCTATCTGTGGGTCAATAAGAGAATTAATGTGCGGTGACTTGTAGATTAGTCTAAAGGTACTTATATTAAAAGATTTAGGTGACATGGTCATGTCATCTATTTTTTACTGTAAAATAGGCAAGACCAAGATGCATCTAATAAACATATGTCTTGCTGAGGAACCTATCTTGGCAAACATTTTTGAACCCTGATCCCTTTGTATTTCATATTCATATTCATGAATTGGTCTTTGGAAATGGGGACATGAATTGCATTTTTGATGTGTGGTGATAGAGGTGGTTTGGGCAACTTAAAACCTCTAAGCCAGACCTGGCTTTTTCAATGCATCAACATTGGCATTCACTGAGAATGGCCATTTACTTTTAAGAGCTGTTGGTTGAGCACTCACAGCTACTTCCCGGACCTCCCCATACACATGTAAGTTCTGTTCGGCCGAGTGTGCTTATGGTCTTATGAAGGACAGGGGGATAAGTCCCTGCCAGCCACCTAACATTTTTTTAAAAGAACGGCAACTTAACATATAAAACACATTAGATGGCTGGCCAGTCCCATTGAAATCATTGGGCTTGGCTGACACCTCTATGTTGATCGATCCTTGTTCTATCCCTAGTTATTCAGTTTCCTTGAATTTACATTTTATTTTTGGAATTATTCTATGGGGCATTCTTGATTAAGTAGCGAAGCAAACCAAACAAAAACTTGACATTGATTTCATTAATTCACCCTCAAAGTATAACCATATTGGTGGGCAGGTGTTAATACACAAGGGGCAATTTCTTATGATTTGCTTCCTCCTTTGTGTAAAAGATTTTTGTACAAAATGGGTTATAATAAGGTCAAAATTGATGATTTCATTATTACAAGTGTTCAGTCGGTATTGCCTTGTTGCATTGAGGAGGGCTCAACTATACAATGTCTCCCTCCACTGAACCACATGATGGCTATAGCAGCAATGGGTTACTGAACATGATATTAATTTTATCTACTTTTTATGTAATGTTTAGAGTGTATTTGGCCAGTGTTAAAGTCTTGGTTAAAGTCAGTAGCATAACTGTCATTTAGATTTATTTTCCCAATAAGCCATCAACTTCATTGTAACGGAAAAATGCCTTCATTGCACCTTTGGGAGAACATAAGAAATTAATCTAAACATCAAATTAATTATGGTTTGCAAATGAGAAATTGCCTGCACGCCTAACATGTTTTGTAAGAGTCTTCCCTCGTGGCTAATTGCATTGACTGTTTTCTGCATTTTTTGGGGTGGGATCGGATTCTAAGATTAATCATCCATCTGCAGATAACCACAATGACCTGCATGGTTTCCTACCCTTTTACTCTTGGCACGAGTGTCTTATAGTTAGGCCATTGTAAGCTTTTTTTTGTCGTAGAAAATTTTTTTGCAACCAGGATCCAGTGCACTTTCACAAAGGGAACAGTGGGCTATGTATCACAGGCCCCAGATGCCAGAGACAGTGCCAGCCTTATTAAAAACAAATGAGGAAAGTATTGGCATTTGTTGGGGACTATTTGTCATTCGGCTCGGCTCATTTCAGGCTGTGCTGAACAATACAAGCTGTGAGCAAGACTTATAGCGCTACGTGTTTTTATTCAAATGTAGAAACTACTAATTGCATTATTAGTCTTGGAGAAAAGTAGCATGGTAGTTTATCAATGAGCAGAGTGCTGGTCATACATGGTCTGAATGTATGGCCCAAGCTGAAGACTAGATGTTCATCGATTGGTGGATGAAGGAAATAATGAGTGCATCTGATGGAAGAAAATGCAAGTTATTGGGCTACAGAAATCTTTAAAAATGTAGACAATGAACCTTATCCTTAAGTGTTTACTACTAAGGTGGAACTGATAAATTCTATGAGAGAACCAATTATGGATAGGTTCTCAGAGCCATTATCTATGGTGGGATAGGTGTCCATCCATGGTCACTGTTAAACTGTAAGAGCTGAACATCAAGATTGTTCTTCACAAAATGATATTGGAAGACAAAATAGCAATTTTAAAGTCCTATCTGAAATTATTTGCCTGGACGAGTCAACATTAGGAGATGTCTAGAAGGTCTACAAAAACATGAAATAATAACAGAATTGTTTGGAATGTATAGGACTAGTAGAAGACTTGATCCAGAATGAGCACAAGTGTGTGCTATTGGGCCACAGATGGAGATGTCCAAGATGGACAAACTGGTCAATTAACCTGATCTTATCAATAAGGTGACCGTACACTTTCAGGGGTGGATAGATGTCTGACTGTTAATGTTTTTGAGACAACAGTCTATCTGTCCACTAAAGGGATAATTTGGATGAAAAGGTAAAAGCTTGGAGATTTCTTAAAATCTGGAATATTTCAGGAAACATTTTACAATGTGCTAGTGTGCAGTGATAATGGATCTACTATAGAATAAAATATCATATGAATGGTAAAAATTACACATCAATGCAGTCAACTTTACTAAGAAGAAAAAAAATTCAATATGAACCTCCAACAATTTTTCTATTCTCTCCTGCTTGGTGATGCCCATCTTCCAATTTAAACATTTTTTTCTGAAATTTTGCAAAAATTACTGCTGATAAAGTAAAATGTAAAAAATAATCATCCATAAAAATTCCAAAATAATCAGTTATTTTTTTTTTTTAGTATATATTTTAATCTACCGGTGCTGCAATAAGGATGGCCTTCAAATCACAGAAATGGAAACACGGTCCACTGTGACTACACAGCACGGCACATCACTGAATCCACTGCAGTATAGAATTACGCCACATCACCACATCACGGCACACCAGTTAAAAAACATCAAGAACGTCCAAACACCAAATCCCTCCCACCCTCAACCCATCATCATTTCCATTGTTTGCAATGGTCTTCCTTGGCATGGAAGACCCACCCTGTGGAGTGAATAATATAAGTGGACTGTGGTGTCATCTTACTTATAGTAGAACATAGTGGACGTGTTTTTAATTGTAATATGTTGAGTTTTTGGTACCCTATAGTAGAGTTGTAGTTATTTTTAAAACTTTACGTAGCATTGCAATTATGAACAATTTTATAAATACAATCAAACTGGTGCAATCAAACTTTAAACAATCTTTTCACTACTTTAAAAGGGATACTCTATACAAACTATAACATTCTGTGCTATGTCTAGTTCAGGGCCGGAATGGGTGGATTTCTTTCTTTAGTGTTACTTAAATTTAATGTCATATATTGCTCCCTTAGGCAATGTACTAGTTATGCCTGTAGTGTTCCTTTAATATACTGTGCTATAATAAAGAAAAATTCAACATGAGTATTTAAAAATTGATAAAGATAAATAACCAAAAATTATTAATACCAGTTAATATTACGGGGTTATCCCAAGAGTGACACAGGATAGGTGATAAGTCTCCGGTTCCTGTTGGATGAATACCATTGTCGGAAAGCATGTACAAACACATTAAGGGTGAGTTCACACTTTTTTTGATCAGGACACATATTTTTTCTACTAGCCAATTTTTGACTGCTTCCCATTGAAATGAGTAAGAGGCGGAATTTTTGCAGCTGATTTTACCCTGCCAATTCTGTCGTGTGAACCTAGCCTCTAATGGTGGACATGGGATTCTCGTTCTGATGATCGGTGGCGGTCCTAGAAAGAAGACTACCAGTGATCAGACATTAACCACCAATCATTTGGATAGATATTATGCATCGCTCTTTGGACAACCCCAAAGAGCAACAATTCCTGATTCATAACAATGTTTCTTGTGCCTAAAATTGCGTCCTGAAAGCTCAGAAACACACTTGCTACTATCTGATCCATTGATTTTCCACTTAATCTCTGAAACAATAGAATGATACAGTACACGACTTTGTCTTTAGATTCAATTGAGGAATGTCAATGATGTGAATGACAAATGACAAAAACCACAAAAAACATAAATTATTAATTCAGACAAACCTGCTCAATAAATAATAGTTCACACAATCTGAACATCTTATATATATTTTTTATTTATATGTAAAGGAATAATATACCATAGTAAAGCTGCTCATTTAGTAAAACAAAACAAAAAAGAAAAAAAAAAATTCTATGTAATATATCTATGTAATATGACCCATAAACTGTAGCTAGTTGAGATACAATAAAACAGGCGTAATATGAATTTCTCACTAGGAGTAAAATTTTGAAAATAAGTTTCTCTAGCGCCACCTTATAGAAAGGTAGCATCCTATACATCAATGCCTAGCTTTCCAGAAGCCTATTGACATGATCTGGGATTAAAGCCAAACTAGAATATCTCATCAAAAAGCAAGAACAAACATACACACCTATTTACCTAGCCTATTACTATTTTTTTCAGCTTGAATTAGATCACTATACAGTGTCTGGTGTAAAGACGTCACTCACCAAAAAGAAGAATCCTCATAGGTTAAGGCAACTTATAGTGAAACACAGCTAAAAAATTAATACAGTGCAAACAAAAACACAGCAAAAATGCTTGCATTTTTCGCTGCTTTTATGTTGTGTTTTTCTTTTTTTGCCTCCTTCTATGGAGAAATTGCAGCGTTTCTGTAGGTAAAATTAATATGCTGCAATTTTCAAAAAAGCTGAATTTTCATCTCTAACGTGTGGATGAGATTAGATGAAATTCTCATTCACTTTGCTGGAACTGTAAAACTCTGTGTTTTTATTCCTGCCGTGCTTCTGCAACACCAATAAATGATGTTTCCGAAATGTATGGCATCAGTCTTAATTTTATACTGAGGTCAGAGACATAACCTCAAGCTCCTGGGGCTCTAATGTAGAATCTATAATGGGGCCCCCACTTACCATGTGCTATCAGTACAAGTATATAAGTATATATGTCAGTATGGTATCAGTATAGTATATAAGTATATCAGTATAAGTCCTTTGAGCCCCCGCAGGCTTCAGGGCCCAGTAGTGATTGCTACCTCTGCACCCCCTATAGCTACACCCCGATTGAGGGCCAATCCTTAGGACAGGGTATTAATGTGTGATACATTGTAATTTGACCCTCCGGGCCTAAAGCTGTCAGGGCAAAATGAGCTTTTTCTAAGTGTCAAGTATTACAATGAAGAGCCTGCTTTAGTTCTCCAGTGTCTGGTGAGCAGAGGAGATCCAGCTTCCACAGATCAAAGGCATAACTTGAAACGCCGGGGCCCCAATGCAAACTCTGTTAAAGGACCCCCAGTTGCAATGTGCTATCTATAATACTGGTGTCTTTTTATACTGTATTGTAGAGACGCATTTGGGCCTCCTCAGGCTTCAGGGCCCTGTGTCGATTTCTAGAACTGCACTCCCTATAGCTACACCCTGGCACAGGCCGTGCATTGAAAGCCTATCCTAAGAATAAGCAATCACAGGAAAATCCACGAAAAACCTTTTAAGTCCATAGGACCGTTTCACCCACTGAACAGGGTTGTTATCACGAGACACGACTGCTGATCGGGAGCTTGTGGTCTGAATGTACACCTGACATCAATCATTTTTTCTTGGAAGAACTGATTCTTAAACCTTATGTTCTATCTCCTTCCCTTTGTTCTTTAGATATAAATATCCATCCATCCATTTGCGTGTGTGTGCGCTCTGCGCAGTGTGAGTCTTCTCTAGGGGCCACCAGCCTGACATTTCCCCTACACAAGAGGTCCCTCGCTACTATGAGGAGGTTAAATGTCACTTGTCCCCCAGCAGCTCCGAGGTCATCTCTACCTCTTCTCATCTCCTCACATGGAGGATTTTTCATTTAGTTCATACTATTATGAATTCAACTAGATCTTCACACTCAGAATAAAATATATATTTTTTATAGATTATTTTCAGTTTCCTACAGGTGAATGTGAGATTAAAATGTATATAAAACATAATCAAATAAATGTGTGTGTGTGTGTGTGTATGTATATATATATATATGTAATTCAGAGAACATACAGTACTGTGCAAAAGATTAGCCAAAATGCTGCAAAGAATGATTTCAGAAATAGAAGGGTTAATAGTTTATTTTTGACAATTAACAAAATGAAGTGAATGAAGAAAAGAGAAATGTAAATCCCATCAATATTTGGTGTGACCTTTGCCCTTTGGAGGAGGAGTCCTGTAAGTGATGATCCGGCCCCCACAGTGTCCTGATCTCATCATCATCCAGTCTGTCTGGGATTACATGAAGAGACAGAAGGATTGGAGCAAGCCTACATCCACAGAAGATCTGTGCTTAGTTCTCCAAGATGGCGGGAACAACCTCCCTGCCGAGTTCCTTCAAAAACTGTCTGTAAGTACTGAGAAGAACTGATGGAAGGCAAAGGGTAAAGGTCACACCAAATATTGATGGGATTTACATTTCTCTTTTCTTCATTCACTTCATTTTGTTAATGAACAAAAATAAACTATTATCAATTCTATTTTTGAAAACATTTTTACACACCTGCCTAAAACCTTTGCACAGTACTGTACAACCATTCTAGGGACAGAAGCAAAGCTCGCCGACAGGCTTTGTTCATTAGCTAAGACAGTATAACAGCCAGCTCCTTTCATCTTCTTATTTCCCTTCATCATGTCACTGACACAGAGAGGGGGAGATGATGACTCTAACCAATTCCTATCCATTATCTTATATAATATTGCCGAGGTAGTGTATTATACAGCAGGTGGAGCTTTCACTGAAAAGGTGGTCACCTTGTAAACTAGACATACTGTAATAACACAGGATGATGGCAGAAGAAGACTAATTCATCCAGTTGCTATTTTAGTATATACACGATGAATGAGGGATTCAGGGTACATAATTAAAGGGCTAGTTCAGTTTAGAAAACCTTTTTTTGTTATACACTACCTTACTAGAGTTAATAGAGGACGGTCGTCTGTTTATGATCCTCATTTCTTGGCCAGAGTGGAGAGGGGTTACAAAGCATCTATCTCTCTCATTGGAGGACCTATCCTGTCCTGCATTGCTCAGACAGCCCAATCATTTGGATGGACACTGTGTAATACTTAATCTAGCCTGTGGTGGTGCTGCAAAGAAGTATTCAAAGATTATAACCAATCACTGGTCCCAGGAGGGGGACACTTTGTGACTAAATTATTATTAAGGTTCCCATCTAACAAGTAGGGATTGTTAAAATGGAGAAACATTTTAATTAGATTTCCCTGTATTATGGAACCAAACAACCCCTTTGAAGCCACTTACTATAGATTTTTCCACAACAGGGAATTCTACTTTCTACTGTTATGCATCGTCTTTTGCCCTTGTCAATCTTAAAGGAAACCTGTCATAGCTTGCAACAAAGCAGGAGGAGCTGAGAAGATTGATATATAGTTTGTGTGAAAATATTCGCATAACCTGTAACTTATTGCATGAAACATCTGCTATTTCTGTGCTAAGGAGTCCAGTGGGTGGTCCTATCAGTGTGATTGTCAATCACTGAGTAGAACCATCAACTAAACTCATAAGCATAGAAAGATTTGAGGTTTAGAGCAACAAAATACAAGTTATGCTGAATCTTTACCCACAAACCTATATATCAATCTGCTCTGTTGTTCCTGCTCTTTTAAGGGTACCTTCCTCCACTTCCACCAACTCTATCCCTTTATATCATTTAATAAGCTTCACTCTGTTGGCTTTGGTGCAGTAGGAATTTTCTCTCTAGCCCCTACGGTTCCCGAGCAATCATTTTTGACAGTTTCAACACCCAATATGTTAATTAGGATCTGTACTGTCAGGTGGGCGGTCTCAGACTACTGTCAGTAGTTAATCTGATTAGCATGTTGGGTGATAAAAGTAACAGCACAGGAATGGTGAGGGCTGGAGAAAAAAATTCCAACTGACCCAGAATAAGTGCAGCGCCACCTATTGAAGGGTGCAAAGAGTTGCAATTGGTAAAGGAGGTGAAAGGTCCTCTATAACATAATGTGACACATTCCCCTTTAATATAATTTTTTTCTATTTTTATGTTTTTAACCCTAATTTTGTCATGTATCAGTGCTATTAGTGTGACAGTGTAATGAAATATTCTGTCCAGCAGCTGAAAGATGAAATTTCCTGTTCTCTCCTATAATTGTTATTTCAATTTTTTTTTGACATGGTCAGTCGCTTCTGTGTCACTCGCGGGACTGTATCACACACTTCTATTTGTTCCCCCAAAACAAATTAAATTCCTATCGTTTTCCGCAAACAGCTCTTTAGCCTCAGCTCAGTTCCTGCAGTTTTATAGATATCTGTAGACGTGTGCTACCTAGGAGATAAATGACAGAGCACAAGTGAAAACAGGGTTTCAAATATCATCTCATTTTTCCCTTGAAGCAGAGTCTAGAAGGAACAGCTGACTGTTTCCGATATCAGGATGAAAATGTACAATTTCATGATGCAAAGCATTGAGTGAACTTGTACCCAATTTTTCCAGCCTGTTTATTTAACAGCATAAGGTGAAATTAAACAGTTATTCTGTGAACTGAATCTTCTGTGCTGGAAATATGTTCCTGGAGATATCTGAAAATGTTTTCTAAATGGGAAATATGAGCCTAGGGAACCTCTGGTCAACACATCATCGCCACATCCCCCATAGCAAATCTGCTACCTTACACTATGAATCTCTTATGACGCCGCTAAACTCAACAGGGCCCAAATATCAATCACCGAACGCCAGAAATATAGCACAAATATGTGATAGGCACAATACGTAATACAAAACACTATACAAATATGGGAAAAGGATTACAAATTTGTTCTCCACCACTGGCTCCTTATAAAACATGTCTGACTTTCAATGAAGTCTTGGATCATGGTGCCAAAATGAAAAGAGAGCTGTTTTGGGGTTCTTGCCCCCATCACTGCAAAGCAGGGTACAGGTTGGCTGGGTGAGATACCCTTCATGTAGGTCAGGAGGATATGATATCATGAAGTGGCTGTGCCCCATGTGAACGCCGAAACCCAATCACAGGTAACCCGGTGCTGCTGACGTCACAGAGGACACCAGAAGTCCCCAGGATACCTAGAAAAGAAGACTGGATGTCGTATAAGCTCTGGAGAGGTGAGGAAAGGTGAGTATGAATTTTTTTTTTATTTTTCCACACCTCCGAAAAGTCCCCAATAGCAATTCTGGTTTAAATCCAACAAGTTCAGTCCAAACCAAAACTTGCCAGTCAGCCTCACGAATATTCACAAAATGAATTTTGCAAAATTGTACACAGATGTCACAATTGGGTGGCATTGCAACAAAAACTAGTGTTGCCTGTTCCTTGGTAATGCACAATATGGAGTCAGTGTTGGCCTTAGCAAATTCTTCTACTATGCAGGTCATACTTGTCATTACTGAAAGCAGTGTCACTGGCCCTTATGGTCTCGGTAACATAAGCTTTTGCCCTCAACCCCACACATTGTAGAATGCAAAAAAAGGGAGCTGCACAATAGTACTATTTGCCATACTATCAAACAAAAGATACTGCACAGGGGATTAGCTAAACATAAGGCGATGAACATAAGTAAGGCAGCTGCACCCTAAACATGTCTTAAATGACTAAAGTATTTAGTCTTTTACTAAAGGTTCCCAGTTATGGTTTAACTTCACGTCCATGATATTTACCATAATGACACCTCTCATAACCTGTTTGGTTCAGGCTCCATGCACATGACCTATGGTATCCATGTGCCATCTGTATTTCCCCTGGAGCCATACATTCGAAACAATAAACCAGGACTACAAAGTGGAGAGGATAGGAATAAGACATGCACTAAGTTTTCTGTCATAGGCTTCCAGGACCCACACGGACCCGTGCATGAAGGTTTAATAAATAATTTGTATTCCCAAGGACAAGGTGACCAAGCTACTTTTGCCTTTTCCTTTTCTTCAAATCCATGGGATTGCTCCCTGCACAACAGATGATGTGAGTGCTGCTATTTAGGAAAAAGCTGTGGCAATGGCTTCTTCATTCTCAAAATTGGTTTGAGGCCAAGTAGTTGGACCATAACTGATCGGAAACGGATGGCTACTTGTATGTCATTACTTCTTCTGGAAGAAAACCCCTTTAATCCTGAAATTCTTTATCACAGAGTTTGGTGTTTGGGTGTCTAATTCACAAATCTCCTGGTTTAGGAAGGTCTTCTCTTTTGGTGGTAGTAGGCAGGAATGGTTCAAATTATTGTTCAAATTATTATTATCATTTTTTACCAACCTTTCCTCACCAGGTCTAGTTGCTAAGTTATATGCCTGGTGGAATGCCATGGTGAAGTTCATGTATTGTGGATTTTCCTTGAAGTAATTGTCTACTTTACTTGTGGACTAATAGGTCTCCTGTTCAAGTCGTCTAGGTTAACGAAGGACAAGGACCAAGAGATCCCAATGCCACATGAGACAATTTCTTAAAGCTTTGAAAATGCAAAGCCACAGTCTACACTGTACAGAAAGAACCAGCAATGTAGCAAATGACTTTTTGGTTCGGCTGACATTCTTTCTATGTAAATACATTTTGAAGTCCACATCAAGGGCTCTTCCAGCTGTTTTTGAAGCTCCTTTTCCCAGCTGGTTCTTCAGCAGCCGGTCAGTGAGCGTTTGCCTGCAGCTGCTCTAGGGTTGCAATATGTGATCTCTTTTCTCTCTTCTGTCTAAAATACATATGATGAAAACAAACCCTGACTGGTACAACCAGGGAAATTGTAATATAGTTCTGAATGCAATCCACAAAATTGTCATGAAATAAAACACATTTCTCCTAATTCACCCAACAAAAAATTATGTAAGTTTTTAATCGGTATTTAATTTCTGAAAGTCCGGACCTTGTCTAGGACTTCGGGAGTCCTGAAGGTTCTCTACTGTATGTGTCTGGTTTTCTGTGTATATACCTTTCTATGATTACATGCCACCTATCCAGTCCTTTTTTGAGATAACCTCTCTCAGACTGGAGCCATCAGGATAATCTATTCTCGATACCACAGGCAAGTAGCTAATTTTGCCAAAATTTTGTAGTCCATGGACAGCAGGTGTCCACCAGAGAAGGAACTGCTTCTGCTTATTATTAGGCCTCCTATGATGGCCATACACCTTCAATAGCTTTCAGCTGGGTGCTAATTTGGCTTACAGCTAGCCCCCATACATATTCTAGCTTGTGCATGCATTTGTTGTTGTCAAAGGGGAGTGGGAGCGCTCCACTGCCAAACATCTCTAGCTGTAGCTTATCTTTGCTGTGAACAAAAGGGCATAATATTGAATTTCAACATGCCTGATCCTTCCTTCTCATCATCTTCTGAAGGCCACCATATATATATAAGATGTAAATGAAGCATTTGGTATAAAGAAACAGTATAAAAGAAAGAGGTTGAGGATAATGGGAGTCAGGCTTAAGACAATGGGGATTGATCTTAGGCTAAAAGTGTTCAAAAGGTGTACATTACCAGAAATGGAGCAGGTGACATTTTCTACAATAAAACATTGTTGGACAGCTCCATCTCAAGTTAGTTTAGTGCACACTGCAGGACTCCACAAACAAAATTGGCAGTCAGCTCTATGGGTATAACTACCAGCTGCTATGAGGTCCAAAGGAGGTCCATCTCTACTCTGCAGTTAGTAATACTTAAGGACGATAGAAAGGGGTTTATTTTACCTGCATGGCGGCATTGTTGTTTTTTTTTCTGTGCTGTGATGTCACAGTATATGTCAGTGATGGCGAACCTTTTAGAGCCTGAGTGCCCAAACTGCAACCCAAAACCCACTAAATTATCGCAAAGTGCCAACACGGCAATTTAACCTTAAATTAACCAGGATCTGTTTTATAGTGACCATGCAATGTTATTACAGCCTGTAATAATATCACATGTCTGCTATAAAACGGATACCGTGTGATATAAATAGTGAAGGGCCCCAGACAGTAAATTTCGCTCTGAAGTGGCCTCCAGACAATATTATATGCTCCAGAATGGCCCCCACACAGTATTATATGCTCCAGAGTGGCCCCCACTCAGTATTATATGCTCCACAGAGGCCCCTGCACAGTATTATATGCTCCACTTTGGGCCCCCGCACAGTATTAAATGCTTCTCAATAAGCCCCTCCACACAGTAGTATATGCTTCACAGTGGGCCCCCACACAGTAGTTTATGTTTCATAGTGGGGCCCACACAGTAGTATATGCTTCGCAGTGGGGCCCCACACAGTAGTATATGCTTCGCAGTGGGGCCCCACACAGTAGTTTATGTTTCACAGTGTCCCCCATGCAGTATTAGATGCTTCACAGTGTCCCCCATACAGTATTAAATGCTTCACAGTGTCCCCCATGCAGTATGAAATGCTTCAGTGTCCCCCCACACAGTAGTATATGCTTCAGTGTCCCCCATACAGTAGTATATGCACCACAGAGGGCCCCCACACAGTAGTTTATGTTACTCACCTTGTCCCACGAAGAGCTGCAGTCCCACGGAGCGCGTCCTCCTTCTTCTTCTGATCGCAGGCGCTGATGATTTACATCATCGCGCCTGCGTCGGGGCAGAGGTCACACTCTGCAGTCAGTGTAGGCCGCGGTTCCGCGGACCGCGGCCTACACTGACAACTTTCAGCTGTATATGCATTTGCACATACAGCTGAAAGAAGCGATCGCTCACTAACCGGGAATCCAGTACCGGATTCCCGGTTAGTGAGTGATCATGGCGACGGCGCGCGTGCCAACAGAGAAGGCTCTGCGTGCCCTCTCTGGCACGCGTGCCATAGGTTCGCCATCACAAGTATATGTAATGACCTTTAATTGTGTGTGCTATCATGTGGATTATTCCTGCACTTTGATATCACTGTGTTTATTATCTCTGTACTGTGACACAGTACACGGATAATAAACATAGTGATGTCACAGTACAGGGAAAATATACAGTACAGGGATTTATTATCCTTGTACTGTGACATCACTGTGTTTATTATCCATGTATTACACTATCTCTGTATTTATTATACATGTATAGTGACATCACTGTATGCATTTTCTCTGTCCATTTGGGAAACCAAAATAATCATAAGCCTTTCATATCATGAAGTGAGGCCCTATTACAAATTATGCTATGGGGCACCATGAATAGTTGTTACATTCCTGCTCATGGTAGCCAAACTGGCTTTCACCCAATGTTTCTAGATATAGAACAGAATTCTGAACAAACAGACATAGGAGTTTTGGGGTTTTTTTTTTTTCGCGGGAAACGCCATTGAATACATGACTGTATACATGTGCCGCTGGGCTGCTGGGCTCGGTATAAGTATGTGGCATAAATAACAGAATGTGTCTTGTCTAATCATGTCCTATCTGCCTATTTATCCGCAGCACAATGGTCTTTTATGGGGGCACTGAGGCTGACTTTCATTCCTCCACATTATTATGAACAGTTTCCCTCTTATAATGCCCAACATGCGTTCACCTGTGATGGGCCAGGCTCATAGATCCCATGCCATATAATAAAACATATCAAGTTGTTTTTCTTTTTTTTCCCCCTTTTCTGCATTCCACAAGGTTCTTTGGTCTCACAAAAGAATTTTCTGTCTAATGATCTGTGTCAGGTTTAACAAGATTCATCATTAGAGCCATCCAGAGAAGCGTTTGACGACTTCAAAGGGAACTTTTGCCTTGTATTCCGGGTAAAACGATTCACATCTGGTAAGGAAAGGACCACAAAAAAAAAAAAAATATATATATATATAGTTTGGATTTGATTCATTTACGTCCCTAAAATACCTTCCTGCAGTCATGTGACCAGTCCTGGGCTGCAAAAATTTACTGTAAGTTTTAATTAGGTTGGGAGGAAACTTTTCTGAAAGAGCATTTCCAGCCCCTCTGTTTCTGGAAAAGCTGGATCACAATCCATAGGGTTATGGTTACAGATTCCACAGGGGATATAACCCAACTTTCCTATAACCCTGAATGGCAGGTGACATTATTTAAGGCCACGGATACACTGCGACTTTTTGTATGGCTACTAGTTGATTTTAACTATTGAGCTCAATCTGCAGTCCAATTGAATACATTGAGTTATATGCAATATGTGCTTGTGAGTTGTCACACAATAGTTAAAATCAATTAGTAGTGCTGCAAAAAGTGTAGCCCTGGCCTCAGGAGGATCTTTTAGCACATCTACCACCTCCATATTATCACATCCTTCAATAGGTGCCGCTCCACTGATTCTGATGCATTTGAAATTTTTTCCCTCGCCCCCACCATTCCTGAGTAACCACTTCTGTTACTTTCAGCACAATCTTACACTCTACTGTCAGGTGTGTGGTCCTTGCTTGGAGCAGACAATCAGGGACCGCCCACCTGACAGAAGAGAGCATAATTCTGCTGAATCTAACTGCACTGATTGCTCAGGAATGGTGGGGGCTAAAGAAAAAATTCCAAGAGTTGCAAAATCAAGCTGAGCTGCACCTGTTGAAGGGTGCAAAGAGTTGGAGCTGGTGAATGGTCCTCTTTAGGCTAAGGTCTCACCTAGCGGCAGCGAAAAAGCGCTGCCGTAAAAACTGGAGCTGAAACTCTTTGTGGTTTTTCCCGCAGTGCTTTTCACAGAAAGTCTGCAAAGTTTTCCTCTGTGGACTTTCTGCTTCAATTATACCTATAGGGAAACCACCGGTGTTTCCGTAGGTATAATTGCCATGCTGCGATTTCCAAAAACGCCACGGTTTTGTAAATCGCAGCATTTCTGCTGTGCATATTTTTCTGCAATGTGTGGATGGGATTTGCTAGAACACTTATAGGGATTAAGTGACTAAATGTAGGAGGTCCAGCCAGAGAAACCCTCACGGGTCTGGGAAAGCTGGGTGACAATCTGCAATGGCTGTAATAGCAGCTGTATTGGTTATCACCCAGCTTTCCAGGATCCCAAATAATACATTGGTCTAATTATGCAATGATTATGCATTGATTTACTTTTCAGGTGTAGAAAAGCAGGGTGACGTCACCTTTAGATTCTATAATGTTAGCCATATTTGTAGGCTACTGGCTTTCCTATAACCCTGAGTGGCAAATTAGGTTATTTAGTTAATTAGGAGACGTCTTGTTGAATTTGCAGGTTAACAGGGTCTCAGAAAGTTGGGTGGTGTCTGTAATAGCTGTATTTCTTAATACCCAGCTTTTCAGACTCCTGAATGGTAAACTGGCCTAGATATTCAATGATAAGTTAACACATATTTGCTATTTAGGAGTGGCATTCAGTTAGACATAAACCCCTATGGGGACATTACTGGCACAACAGCCATATTGGTTATCACCCAGCTTTCCCTGGAACGGATAAATAGAACTTTGAACAACTGGGCCGCAGAGGACGATTGAAGGTCTTCTATGTACTGGGGATTTTGTGATTTTAGGTGGAAATGCTCTTTCATAACGTGCGGGATCAGTGTCACCGTGGGAGCTGTTTTACCCAACGCCATAGAAGCTAATTTTATTATACAGATAAATTCACAGAGATTGCTCCTGAAAAATCTTTTTCACGGTCTCTGTAAGTAGAATAAAAATAAGCCAATAAAAAAATATCATCTTCTCCTTTGATGTCTTAAATCTGCATTGCCGCCATGAATAATTTAACCCCCGGAATGCCACGGGGAACGCGGCCCCAGCTGGGGGGAACTGGCATCAACATTAACATGTCGAAAACAAATCAGAGCGTCCGAGCCGCTGCCAGAAACTCGGGGAGTTGTGTTTATCAGAATTTCCTGGCTGCAGCCCTGACGGAAAAACAAACGGATTTATCAATGGGAAATCCCACTGACAGCAACAGTTTGTTTCTCGCCTTTGATTCGCTTTTCTGTTGTTTTGCTGGTAAAGTTTTTGCTGCAGGGAAACTTTCCCTAAAAGGACCTAATAGGATTGTACAGCCAAATCTCCTGACTGTGAGCGGCCGAGGGGAACGGAAATGTTCTGCAAAGGAAGATGGGCCGAAACGTGATGAGAATGACACATGTGGTTAGGCCACAATGTCTACTGGAAGTAAAGGATTGCTTCCCCCATGAATCGTATAGTTAAAATGTATTTACCCCCTTCAGTGGAGTCCTACTTGTCTCTAGTCTATTGCTAAATTTATGTAAAAGACCATTGGGCCTTATTTATTAAAACTGTCTAATATTAAGACTGTCCGGCCAAGGACAACATCTGCAAGGAGTTTGTATGTTCTCCCCATGTTTGCGTGGGTTTCCTCTGGGTACTCCGGTTTCCTCCCACACTGCAAAGACATACTGATAGGGAATATAGATTGTGAGCCGTATATGGGACAGTGTTGGCTCTATCTGTACAGCGCTGCGAAATATGACGGTACTATTATATGCAAAATAAATAAATAAATTCATTTCTGGAACTGCTTTGATAAATTAAAGCTAGTTGTTATGGACAACATGGGGTTAGGGGTTCTGTGTTCATTTCTTGCCTGTAGGGTGCATTGGCCCTTTAAGAGACTCTAAACCTTGAAGTCTCCTCCCACCCAATCCTCCAGGAGGCTATTTAAGGCAGCTGCCTGAGCAAAATAGGTTCTTAGCGTGCTATTTTCTGAAAAAGTTTGCTTCACTTGTGTTCTCTCTGACTACCAGTATTTGACCCCAGCTTGCCTCCATTCCTCCTACCTGATCCCTGTTCTGCTGAATTACTTGTGTCTGACCCCTGCTTATTCCTGACCTTTAAACCTGAGCTGCCTGATCTGACCTGTTGCCTGGGTCACCGACTGTGAACGTACTCTGCCAACCCTGACTTGCCAGATATACCTATTCTCCTGTTTGATCCATTCGCTATGCATTGGTGCCTCTTGGGCCTCCTTGTTCAGCCATCATTTACACCTATAGATAGCAATCTGATGATCCTCTGCAGCAAAGACCAGATCTCTACATAGAGGTTAAAGAGTGAAATCCAGTGGATCACTTAGACAACGCTTCCAGGAGTAGACCCTAGCCAAATCGGTTAGGCGTCACAGCGGTCACACCCGCTGAGTTACAACTTGTCTTACTTTTAGGCTGGGACCCACGCCACGGGGCGTTTTACAGTCACTGCAAAGTGGCTAGCGAATCCCATCCACAACATTGCAGAAAAATACACGCAGCGGAAATGCTGCGATTTCCAAAACCATTGCGTTTTTGGAAATCACAGCATGTCAATTATACCTACGGAAATGCTGGTGGTTTCCCTATAGGTATAACGGAAGCAGAAAATTTGCAGAGGAAACCTCTGTGGACTTCCTGTGAAAAGCGCTGCTTGAAAAACCACAATGCATTTCCGCTGCGTTTTTTTTCCCACAGCGCTTTTTCGCTGCGGCCCGCTAGCCCCCAGTATCACCAGTCAGAAAATGTAACTACCCCAAAACAATAACTATAGCTGGCTTTCAGTCTCTTACACTAGGGTTGAGGAGTTTTGGTTTTCTCTTCCTTTGGGGAAACTATATATTGGGAGGTTCCTGCATGACACATATGTTTCTGTGCCCCTCACTAATGGGTTTAAGTCAGAGCCAGGACAGCCCAAAACATACATCTAAAAAAAAAAATTATCATTGTCTTTTTATTTCACCCTGTTAGCTAGAATTCATTGACCCTTCAATGGTGGCAGGTTGTCCATGTCCTGAGGATCCCACACAATATCACACCACCACCTTCATAAGAGTGTCTATTGTGTGTTGAATGCAATACTTCAGACATAATGATACGAGTGTTAGTCCTACAGCTCCAGTTATGACTCCTCTGTCCATGGAACATGGCTTGGAGAACATTGACGTTCCTCTTGTAAAATAGTGGTTTCCTCCTTTCTCCCCCATAAATCCTACAATATATGTGCCTAATGCTCACTTTTTGAAAGAATATTGCTCATTGACCTCTTTTGAGGCCAAACAAGATGCAGGACTTTGAGTCTTCTCCAGAAATGTTCTGTAACTTCTTAGATGAATTGTCTATGTACCCTTGCATTGATTTTGACAGATGACCATGTCCTAGAAAGATTTGATTCTGCTTCAGGTCTCCTCCTTCGGAAGGGTTTGATGGAGGGCTAAAATCATTAATGTGTCCAGCTAAGGCTCTGTTCACATCTCAGTTGTGCTTCTGTTTATATCAATGACTCAATGGTCATTGACGGGGCCTGACATATGACAATATTATGGTAGCTCACAATAACACCATTTACAGAGTGGTTGTTATATACAGCTGTGTCCACCCATGGTTAAGGTCTCCAAATTTTAATGAAGCTAACTGTAAATAATATCATAACATGCTAACAAAACCCTTGAAAGGCTGCAATTCACAACACAACCACTGGGTGACTGCACATAGACACATGTAGCATAACACTTTGTGACACAATGAAATCTAGTTTTCTAGTGACTTATAGACATGCCCAGCCAAGAGGAAATATATAAATATAAAAAACCTATGGAGAGCTTTGGGTGACAGAATATTATATAGTGGCCTATTACTGGGACAAAGTTCAATTTTTCACATAATGTTTTTTTTAATTCTGTAAAGGAGTTATCTGGTTTTAAATACCCTTTTAGATGATTCTGGGTTAATAGAGTGGTTGAGTGGCCTTTACTTTAGGACCCCACATCCTAACGAATGGCTACTAAGAGCTTCTCCTGCTCTGGAAGACCTAACCCATCCAAACACTACAAAGACAATCCATTGATTTCAATATCAATTGTGTAATGCTTAATTTCCCCAGTGGTGGCACTGCAGGGAAACTGAAGACTTGCTGTTATGTTCCCAATAGTTTACAAATGATCACTTGGGATCGAAGTAACAGGATACCCTTACTATAGATTAGAAAATGGGATAGTCTTAAGTGGGTAACATCTTTAAGAGTTTAAATTGAAAATTCTCAATATAATAAATCTAAAGGGTTAGAGTGCATAAAGTGCCATACAGTGCCTAATTACCAATATAATACAGGCTGGTACACAAATAGAAACACCATACATTGTCTCCACCACCATACACTGCAAAAGAAAGATGGTATACTGCACAGTGGCCTTAGTACAGTGACACACAATGTCTAATGCCAATAAAGTGTGGAAATAACACCAACATACATTAAGCAAATAATACCAACATACAATGCAGAAGTAATGCCAACATACAGTGATCAAATAATACCAACATATAGTGCTGATAAAATACTAACCCATAGTTATCAAATAATACCAACATACAGTAATCAAATAATACCAATATGCAGAGCTGAAATAATACCAACATACAGTGCTGAAATAATACCAATATACAGTGCTGAGATAAGACCAACGTAGAGTGATCAAATAATACAAACATACAGTGCTGACATAAGACCAACATCCTCAGATCCTGTCCTCTCCATCTAGAAGTTACACTACACTCCTTGCACTTAGTATCTGTTTATTCACAGATACTGGCTGGTGATGGGATCATACAGCTTCAGTTACATAACCTTTTCTATTAAAAGATGGCTGGACCATGGTAGCAAACAAGCCCTCTGACCTCTTGTGTCCCCCTATCTCCCTATCTCCTTTGATATGTTTATTTCCTTGTCACATTTTAACGTCTCATATTGTCTGTTCATATCTCCTCTGGTTTGTAAAGTGCTACGGAATATGTTGGCGCTATATAAATAAAGTTATTATTATTAATATTAGTGATCAAATCATACCAACATACAGTGCTGAAATAATACCAACATAGAGTGATCAAATAATGCCAACATACGGTGCTGATACTAACACAGAGTTATCAAATAATGCTAGCATAAACTCATCAAACAATACAAACATAATGTGCTCAAATAATACCAACATTCAGTAATCAAATAATATCAACATACAGTGCTAAAATAATACCAACATGTAATGATCAAATAATACCAAAATACAGTGCTGACGTAATACTAACCCACAGTTATCAGAGTATACTAGCATAAAGTGATCAAATAATACCAACCTACAGTGCTCAAATAATAGAAACCCACAGTGACCAAATAATACTAACATAGAGTGATCAAATAATACCAACATACAGTGATGACATTTATCAACCTACAGTGCTCAAATAATACATAAAGTGATCAAATATTAAGAACATACAATGCTCAAATGATACCAACAAATAGTGATGAAATAATACCAACTCATAATAATCAAATAATACTAACATGTAGTGCTCAAATAATACCAACTCATAGTAATCAAATAATACCAACTTACAATGCTCAAATAATACTAACCTACAGTACTCAAATAATACCAACATATAGTAATCAAATAATACCTCCATATAGTGATCAAATAATACCAACATATAGTAATAAAATAATAGCTAAAGTGATCATATAATAAGAACACACACTGTTCAAATTAGACCAAAATTTAGTGATCAAATACTAGCAACATACAGTGATCAAATAATTGCTATATACAGTGACCAAACAAAAGCTCATATATAAGTAATCTAAATGTCTATATAATACTTCTATAACATTATAATACACAAGTACCATCTGTCTGGCATCAGTAAAGTCCCCTTCAGCAGAGATGGCAGTAAAAAACATTTCATTTTATTTTGACAAAAATGCAACTCTAACAGACCAATAACCAGGTATAGCTGAGCTCATTTTGTCATTAATCACAACATATTGCAACCTTAGATTTTATCCTGATCTGCAACTTTTAGGAATCCTGTATATGTGTACAGTATAGTACTACTGCCATAGTGAAAAGCAGGAGTGCCTGTATGAATAGGCTCTGTAGTCCTCAACTGCTCCAGTGTATCCCCTGGTTACCCCCTGCCGGCATGATGAATATAGATAAATTGTCTCTTTACCACCAAAACCTTAACATTTTGTTTGTGCCTGTAAAAGCAATGGCTGTCCATTGCACATATGACAATGCAATTGTCATGGAAACTGCAAAAATTACATTAGATCATATGAATCATGTGCAAAACCAACTCTGCTACATCTGCACTGTTCAGTACAATAAGGTCTACAATATAACAATCTTCTAATAGATCATGGGATTGGCGTTATGTAATATATATCATAAGGGCAGAACATGCGGGGGCCCAAGATTCGTTTTCCCAAGCCAGAGGGTAATGAAGAGGGCAAAATTGGAAGAGGGGGGTAAATAAGTGCCAAGGGGATGCTTGTGCACTAAAATGCCCAGGGCAACGTGAACTCTAAATAAGGCCCTGGGGACAGTCATGGGCTGTGGTGCCATAAACCATCTGAAGGTGGGGCCTTCTTTTAATGGTCGGGCCCTGATCTGCTATAGGCGCCCCTCTGCTCTATGTAGAGCCTAGCATATTCCAATAACCCAGCACTAGGATCCTGGCCATTTTGTGCATATATAGAAATAATAGAAAATAATGAATATACCACAATATCAACCAGCAGTGCGCCAGCCCCATACACAGACATACTGGGCACAGACGCCAACCTTCTGACTTATCTAATTTATCAGTTTACATGTCAATAATTTATTCTATGTAACTAAAACTCATTGTATATTGCAGTTTTCTGATATACTTTCTATATATTGATTCAGTTTCAAACTGTTGTCAAGATCTCTGCTTACTGCCATGAAATGGAAACCTGCCCCGGAGGAACTATAACCACCATCGTCTACATCAGTGCATTCCCCCGGTCCTTGCATCACCCCAGGCCCTGTGAGAGGATCAGTGGGAAGATAGACAGCCACCACCTTGACAATCCATAATAGTATCGCAGACTGTGACCAGAGTCAGAGAGAAGTAGGCTTCCATCTTGGGGCCTACTCCTGCTAGCTCCAGATCATGGGCCCCAGTGGGTGCTACATACTTCATTCCAGCCAAAGAATGAACATACTATGGATTTTCAAACCCACATGATGCTCTAATTTCTACACAACAATCGAAATGTCGCAAATTTTTTGTGCTGGCTTGGCACTGAAAATTCATAGTGATCCCATTGCCTCTGAAAGCGGCTTCAGCTCCAATAACCAAACTAAAATGCCTGTGTGAGCATTACATGAGGGGAACTGATTTTCATTTTCTAGGTGTGAACCATGAGGGTAAGTTCACACTGAGGAATCTGGACAGTCTTCCATCCCAATTTCTCCTTTAAAAACCAATCCCATGATGGAAAGCCAAAGCCGAGCCTGGGCAGTACGCTGCAGGCTTGTATGTATTAACCTCAGAGAAAAAAAGGGGCAAATAAAGCGCCACACTTTGGTCTTCACGGTGATTCAGCCACGGCAAGATTGAGCAGGACGCTTTTTTTCCAGCCCATCCATCATTGCCTTCCATTGAAAACAATGGGAGGCAGATTTCACATGGAAATTGCAGCTGATTTTGAGGCAGAGTCCGCTTCAAAATCAGCTCCAAATTCCGCGGTGTGAACGGGCCCTGACAACAAGCAGAGATCTTAATAAACCATGAAAAACTGATACACAAAGTATATTAGGAAGTTGAAATGTATTGTACATAAAAAGAATATCCATTTAATGAATCATATAATATACTAAAGGCAGCTGCATATGGAGTACTTATTGGGGCCCTGGAACCCCATCACTGGATGAAGCCATATTTATGAAGTGAATGGACACTGCAAAATGCTGAGTTGTCATTGGTTATTGATACAACAAGGGTCTAGGTTTTAGTATTTTTCGCCTTCAACCTCTTGGTTTAGTCCCTATCATGAGCAGACGTCAGGCTAGAGGAGAGAATATTACAATGAAATCAAGCAGGTGAGTGTCTAAGAAAAACCCTTTTTATAAATTCCTGGATGAAGCTTATTATGTTTGTTATCTTTACCCACCAAAGCATTTACTTTGGTTTGTCGCCCGATCCACAAACACTTTCGAGGAGATGACATTACCGAAAGGCAGGAACATCTGCATCAGCTCGGTGTCCCCAAATTCCTGGGGCAGATGGTAGATAAACAGGTTGCAGCCCTCGGGTCCTGAGAAGACAAAAAAAGAACAGAGCTTGTTACAGCAGAAGATCTCATGTCACAGACGGTTTGTATCTCCATATAACACAATTTTAAGTAGGCTTTGCTGAACTTGGGGTGAAGAATCATCTTGGTGCCCTAACTCTCTATTTACATAATCTGACCTAGGAATGGGGGTTGTTGGCTCCACGACCTGGTGCCCAGAGAACGACCAGGAATGCCAATACCATAGCTAAGCCTCAGATATGGTCTATAGTGCTGATCCTCAGTTATGACCATAAGAACCAACCATCTATCCATCATCCATCATCTACAGTATCTATCTATCTATCTATCTATCTATCTATCTATCTATCTATCTATCTATCCACCATCATTTACAGTATCTACCTTTCTATCTATCTATGTATCTATTCACCATCCATCATTTACAGTATCTATCTATCTATCTATCTATTTATTTATCAACCATCCATCATCTACAGCATCTATCTATCTATCTATCTATCTATCTATCTATATATCAATATATCTATATATGGCAATACCATAGCTAAGCCTCAGATATGGTCTATAGTGCTGATCCTCAATTATGACCATAAAACCAACCATCTATCCACCATCCATCATCTACAGCATCTATCTATCTATCTATCTATCTATCTATCTATCTAATATCTATATATCAATATATCTATATATGGCAATACCATAGCTAAGCCTCAAATATGGGCTATAGTGCTGATCCTCAATTATGACCATAAGAACCAACCATCTATCCACCATCCATCATCTACAGAATCTATCTATCTATCTATCTATCTATCTATCTATCTATCTATCTACAGAATCTATCTATCTATCTATCTATCTATCTATCTATCTATCTATCTATCTATCTATCTATCTACCTACAGTATCTATCTATCTATCTATCTATCTATCTATCTATCTATCTATCTATCTATCTAATATCTATATATCAACCTCCCTATTTATCTTTCTTTGATCTATCTATCTAGCTAAAAATGAGGCAGCACTCAAAAATGAACGAAAAAACAGCAAAGGGTGGATTTATTCAATATGTGCTACATTTCGGTCCTCTAAAGCAGTTTTTTCAATTTTATCTATCTATCTGTTGACAAATGTTGCAGTTTGGCCTAATAAAACAAGATCCATCTTTATTGATATATGTTGGCGGACATCCGTTTGTTTGTTGCTGGTTATCTATCTATCTACAGTGGGGAAAAAAGTATTTAGTCAGCCACCAATTGTGCAAGTTCTCCCACTTAAAAAGATTAGGTCGGCCTGTAATTGACATCATAGGTAGACCTCAACTATGAGAGACAAAATGAGAAAACAAATCCAGAAAATCACATTGTCTGATTTTTAAAGAATTTATTTGCAAATTATGGTGGAAAATAAGTATTTGGTCAATACAAAAGTTCATCTCAATACTTTGTTATATATCCTTTGTTGGCAATGACAGAGGTCAAACGTTTTCTGTAAGTCTTCACAAGGTTGGCACACACTGTTGCTGGTATGTTGGCCCATTCCTCCATGCAGATCTCCTCTACAGCAGGGATGTTTTGGGGCTGTCGCTGTTTCTACCAAACAGTTCTATTTTGGTTTCATCTGACCATATGACATTCTCCCAATACTCTTCTGGAACATCCAAATGCTCTCTAGCAAACTTCAGACGGGCCCGGATATGTACTGGCTTAAGCAGGGGGACACGTCTGGCACTGCAGGATCTGAGTCCCTGGCGGCGTAGTGTGTTACTGACGGTAGCCTTTGTTACATTAGTCCCAGCTTTCTGCAGGTCACTCACTAGGTCCCCCATGTGGTTCTAGGATTTTTCCTCACCGTTCTTGTGATCATTTTGACCCCACGGGGTGAGATCTTGTGTGGAGCCCCTGATGGAGGGAGATTATCAGTGGTCTTGTATGTCTTCCATTTTCTAATTATTGCTCCCACAGTTGATTTCTTCACACCAAGCTGCTTGCCTATTGCAGATTCAGTCTTCCCAGCCTGGTGCAGGTCTACAATTTTGTTTCTGGTGTCCTTCCACAGCTCTTTGGTCTTCACCATAGTGGAGTTTGGAGTGTGACTGTTTGAGGTTGTGGACAGGTGTCTTTTATACTGATAACAATGTCAAACAGGAGCCTTTACTACAGGTAATGAGTGGAGGACAGAGGAGCCTCTTAAAGAAGAAGCTACAGGTCTATGAGAGCCAGAAATATTGCTTGTTTGTAGGTGACCAAATACTTATTTTCCACCATAATTTGCAAATAAATTCTTTAAAAATCAGACAATGTGATTTTCTGGATTTGTTTTCTCATTTTGTCTCTCATAGTTGAGGTCTACCTATGATGACAATTACAGGCCGGCATCATCTTTTTAAGTGGGAAAACTTCCACAATTGGTGGCTGACTAAATACTTTTTCCCCCACTGTATATATCCCATATCTATCTATCTATCTATCTATCTATCTATCTATCTATCTATCTATATTTCTTTCTTTCTTTCTTTCTTTCTTTCTTTCTTTCTTTCTTTCTTTCTTTCTTTCTTTCTTTCTTTCCATCTATCTACAATCAATCTGGCTTTCCCTAAAGACATAACACCACACATACAACTGCCAAACTTTTCTACATATGGCTACTATAATGGTTAATTGGTCAAGTTTAGCTGGTGGGATAGGCGCTCCATTAATTTTTTTTGGACCCAGGGTCTCCACCAACCATGATCCTGCAATGCATTGATCAATCAATCTGATCCACGCTGACTATTTCCCACTACTTAGTCAAAGTTGCAGGAAGGTGCACGTGCGCCACTATATAAAGTCGGCAGATGGTGGAGAGCATCTTCAATCACTGGAAAGCAGATAAATAAGTAGATAAATCATTTGGTATTTGTATCAGATATGATGAAATATGTTTTTTTGCTAGGCTATGGTACAATATGGACCCGAGGGCCCCTGCCCACCTCTTATGCCTGTGTTTCATTCACCTTGCTGGCAAAATGAAAGAAGATGGATCAGTGTCCTGACAGATGCCCATTTAAAGCACATTAAAATTCTTCTGTCTCAGCGTGAACACAATTAGGGTCTCCGAGCATTTCTCGCTACTAATAGAAAATGAAGTCTTGATGAATATTTGCTAAGTACAATTTTCCCCCCACTAATTTGCTGAGAGCGTTGTCGTGAGGGAGCAGCTGATCTCTGCATTTCATACAAAAACTTAAGTTCAGAGGTGACAGAGACGCTTAATCTGAAGTCGAGGGTGTGCGGGTGACCTTAATTAATGAATAGAGAGAATTTTAGTTTAACCCTTCATAGGAACGGGCTTACTGTTACACTGACATATCTTCAGAGGGGTTAGAAAAATTAGGATTTCATTTAAAACTAAGAAATGAAACGGATTTTGTTATGGGCTCCAGGTTCTCTATATAAATTCAATACATTATTGTGATGTGCTAGTTAAACCCTTGACAACCTGTAACTCACATCACAACCACTGGGTGGCAACATAATGATGCATAAAACAAACAACTCCTGACAGAGTATCGCAAAATCTTGTTTTTTTTTTCAAAATCAGGTCATCTGACACCATACAATTTAGCATATTTCCAACCAAGAAGAAATTGATCAGCTAAAATCTGGCATACATTCCAGCATAGGTGGAGGAGCTACCACATTTATGAATAGATGTGCACTTCCTCCTAACTGAGGTAGTTAGCCCATCAGTAGAGTCAAGTCTATGAGGGCTCTGTGAAAACACGTCCAAGATGGACACAAAATGGCTGCGAAAAAAATGGACCATTTCCTCTGTTTTTCATGGCCATTTTTATCCATAATCACATGAGTATAGTCTAAGCCTGGACTGAGATCAACAAATCAATGCCCAAGTTCCTCAAGACTTTAGGCCTACTGAGAACTGTTGGTCTAACCCTATATTCTTTCTATGTAGATCAGAAGTTGTATGGTGAGCTTTACAAATGCCCAGACATACTGGAGTCATAAGAAGTGAACTGACCTCCAGATTTAGTACATGCTATCTATCATAATTCATACTGTAGAGATCTGAGAACTCCATGATGATAAGTGAAGAGTAGAGAGATAGAACTATATCAACCCATCAAGATACATGAGTTCATTAGCTGTCTGCCTGCCTGCCATTAAGGCATTTTAGACTCCATCTATCTATTCCTCCTGAGCCCCAGACACATGCACACTTGGCAGAATATGACATGTTCTCAGTGAGGAGAGAAACATAAGACTCTTCCCTTGATAATCAGGGATGGTGCATGTGGTCTGACCCTTCTTTCTTCAGTCATCATTTGTCAGGAAAGAGTTGTCATATTCCCATACACATACGATTGTTGACTGGTTCTGACAATTGGTTAGGCCATCTCTTTTCTTAGGTGTACGGCCACCTTTAGGCTGGCCATACATCCAGTGTCAGGCTGAGGTTCCTTTGGCCCTCCAACAACTACTAGGAGATAAACCATAGCACCCTTCAAATTTTGGTGTCTTCTACTAGACCATTATTGTGTTAGAGTCTGGGCCCACTGGCTCATCATCTAATGCACAGGATAGGTCATCGGTATCTGATCGGTGGGGGTCCGACATCTCAAGCATGTACTGATCAGTTGATCTGGCCGAGTCCAGGCTCAGAAGCTGCTGCACAAGGATGGGGCCAGAAGCAGCTCTGGCCCAATTCAAGTAATAGGTCATAGACCATAGACCATACTTACTGTAGATTGGGTTATAATAAGCAGCGCAAACTATTCTATCTACTAATAGCAGATGACATATTTTGATAACTGGCTCCAGATATATTGGTATGTTTTTGGATTTTTGGAAGAATGCAGATAATCAATAAGCAATTCAAGCAGACAGGAGTATTTTCAGACTCTATGCAAGCCTATGATATCCTCATGCCAGGCTGCATGATGACGGGGGGTAATAACTGCGCTATTGGTTCCCTTACCCCCATTAGACGCGTGTGATGCCCCAGTAAACATTCACTTTTGTTCTGCAGCTAATTAGATTTTTCAGGAGTTTGCTAATCTGACCAAAATAGATATATGAAGAAATAAAATCAATTCATGTTTAATGTGGAAGTGATAAAATGAAGATTGCATCGTTAATGCCGCCATCCCCGTTGCAGCTAAATAGCGGTGACATTTAGGTGCTTACATCTTAATGATGGATGCCTTGTTACATAAAAGTCTAACAAGTAGAAATAATGGCCCATAATAAAGTGGAGCTTCATTTGTAAACAGACTCCACATCCAGATCCCTCTTGTGTGTAATGTCATGCGGAGTTCAGGTAATGGATGATTATGGATTTAAAGAGGACCCAACAACAAAGTCAATGGAGGCAGCCAGACATTTCCTGACAACTAGCATCATGCATAGATAAGATTACCCACAGAGTTTTCTCAAAATTGGAATTTATGATATGATCAATGATGGCCTCACCACTGGGACCCCCATCTGTCACTAGAATAAGACCATGGGTCATGAGTCCCCTGTTAGTCCTCACTGCTCAGAGTTCAATGGTGGTTGAGCATGTCTGGTGCCACTCCACTGAAAGTCTATGAGACAGACAATCGAGTCACCTATTTTCATCAACCCCATAGACGTTGAATAGAGTGTCAGTGGACATACTCAGCTAATGCTAAATCCTAGATCCTTCACACTGTGCTGAGGAAAGGGGGACTCAATCCGTTATAGTGATCTTAGGGATCCCAGTGGTGGCTCCTAACAAAAAACTAAATGGACATGTTAAAGATCGCAATGGGAATAGGTAAAAAATGCCTGATTGCTTGAGGTCCCACTACTGGGTTTGTCAGCGATTACTAGAAAGGCCATCGCAAGTTTTCCGATTCTCCTTACAGTATGACAAAGTAGGGAGGATTTGGAATGGAGTGCACAGTTCTGTCCCATTAAAAGTCTATGAGTCCGATGGAGACAGCTGAAAACGGCATTATACTCTAGTGATCAGATGAACTCTCAGTGATCAGATGTAGGTAGGTGATAAATGTCCAATGTGGGGAAATCCCTAAATTTATTGGACTAGGTAGAAGCTTTTTATATGAAATCATTGCAGGTCATTCACTTGCATTATACATAGGTGAGTTAAAGGGACACTCCAGATGACTCATTATATTGTCTGAAAGGCCATCAATTTAATAGTAATAGTTGTCTACACACAGTGTCTTCTCTTATCCTGAGAGTCCACTCCTCCAGTTCTTCTGCCCTGCCTCATTGCTCCTCCTCTATCTCTCACATAATTTGCCCCCTTCTCTCATACAACTACCCATAGTGCCCTCCTCTCTCACAGCCAGCTCTCTGTGCCCCCATTACTATTCCCCACTACTATCAGCAGCAGTTGGTGCAGCTTCCTGGACCTGTAGTGACATCATTCTCACAGTGTAAGATCCTGAAAGGTCCATTTTACTATCAGCTCTGCAGTGTTTTGAAGAAACCAGACATAATCATAGATATTGGTACTAGACATGGATACACGTACAAGACATGGGTGACAACATAAGCAATAGCAGTTTTTGAATGTATTCGATGACTAACTTGCATCAGGTAGGAATTTTTGAGCATTTTGGGTTTCTGTTAGAAAGATACTCTGTTAGATGGTCAAAGGAATCCCTGTTTATGTCAATATATGACCAGCAAACCCCATCATTTTGCAATTGTCTAGAAACTGATGGAAGAAAATAATCTTCAGGTGATTTATAGATACTTTAAGGTTCAAGTGAAATGACCACAGACATATTGAGACAGTAGTTCATCAAATACAATCCATTATAAGCATTTGTGCCGACATTCTGTGTTTTTGTCCCTTCTGTCCTATTTTGTTTGACATGTTGACCACCTTTGTATATTACTATAATGAAGTGTGGTGTGAAAATAGTTATCGATCATCCTCAAGGATAAAAAGTGACATCACAAAGAAGAGAAAAGTTGATCATACACTTTCAGTAGCCGTTGGCCAACCATTAGTTTGGCCACAGCCATTCCTTTGGACCTCACCATAGATCTGAACACTCGGTTTAGACAAACGTGCATGTGTTCTGAATGGGGAGAGGGGAGCAAATCGCTGCCAGACATTACTTCTGGTAAAAGTTGAGATAAAAAGTTGAAGCACGTTGACTTTCAACTTGTCCGATCATTTTTTTCTCAGGAGAGGTATGTCACCAGTCTACAGACCTGTACTTGCCATTCTCGCGTTGTTTGTGCCAAGTCTTGCAGAATGAGATCCCACCTTAGCAAATTTCTCTGTTTTTGTCAGGGTGTAGAACATCACTCCAGGACCTCCATATTCTCTAACAGGGATTATGGTTAGAAGTGTATAACCCCTTTATTCATTTCTGGACATTTCTATGGTTTCTATGTTGAAGCGATTCCTTTTGTTAAATTTTTACGGATTAGCTTTCAGCCATAACTAGTCGAAAACAATGACTCCAAATTCATTTATGGCAGGTCTTTAGTTCCATAAAAGCCTGGAGCATAGGACAAAAACGTTGTCCTCGGCTGACCCTGGACAGAGCGTGCAGAGAAACCTGCAGAGCGTTTTCCTAAACTTTGTGTTTGTTTTTTAAGAATAGCTCTAGATCAGCCTAAAGTGTATATCAGGCTCAGCAGTAATCAGGTCTCTCCAGCCTAGCCGCCTCCGATGCGCCCCTCTCGTGAGCTCAGTTCCATTACCACCTCCCTGCATTTATTGATTAAACTTCAGCTCATCCCGGCCACTCGGAGATTGATGCCACAACTACCACATGTAGAACAAAACAAACAGTGTCCTGTACAAGTCATTAGCAGGTTAGGGACAATTTATAGGCAGCTGACCAAAGCTGAACGCCAAGAATAAACATCGAGCCGCCACAATATTGTATTCATCTGTCGAGGGGAAGATTTATTCAAGGCGATGAACATTCATGGATTATAAAAATGAGCATTAAACCCTATTGCCAGGTAGAAAACACAACATCGTGCCCAAGATTGGTCTATATGGTACCAAGATATCAGATAGGGATTTCTTCTGGTGGAGTGTACTATATTATGCACACCTTTCTAATGGAGAATTGCCTTAAAGTGTCCTAAACTTTTTACTAGATCTCCATGAGGAATGGAATGGTTAAATCTTAGGAACCAGGTGCCCAACATGCCTAGAAATTTGCTGTTGGCTACTAACTTTTTAGTTTGTTGTCTATTGGTGTGAATGATGATAGTTATAGGTGACTTAAGATCCAACTGGTTCTTGGTTTGGTCAATGTGGTTCTTGAAGTGTACTGTTAAAAAAAATGGGATTGAACTTTAAATCTTTGGGTTCCTCACTGTGTAATATTTTTGTCCACTTTCTGAACTATATTTAGAGGGTCTGTGAAGGATTAGAAAACATGGCTGTTTCCTTCTTCTCAAGAAGTGACATCACTTCCATTGGTTACATGGCCATACTCTAACTCAGTCTTATTCATTGCAATGAGACTGAGCTATAATTTTGCCATATGACCAATAGCCATGTTTTCTAATCCTATACAACCCCTTTAAGAAGAAGACGCATAATGGTAAGATACTGGTGTCTCCAAAAAATGCATTACAGCAAACAATGGAAGATATCTCAAATGGGTTATCCAGATCACTACCATTGGGGTCCTTATACCCCCTTCTGGAAGAGTTTGAATGGTGGTGAATGGTGGTCATGTATGCTCCCTGCCACTCTATTCAATGGGACAGATTTATTAAATTGTCAAAAAGAAAAACACTTAGTTGGCCATAGCAACCAATTACAATCCAATTTTCATTTTTCAGAAGCAGAATACAAAATGGAAGCTGTGTTGTGATAGGTTGCTGTGGGTATCTACACCACCGAGTTTCCGATCCCATAATTATAACCCATGTCCTATACTGTTCCATGAATTTGGATCAGAACTAAACTCCCCCATTGAAATGAATGTAGCATGGAAGGCATCAATCTTCGAGCGACAACCGGCTGTCATCCAAGTGTGATCCGAGTACATTCCTCTAAAAAAAATCAGCACCCACTCGGCCTGCACACTGGGTTGTGTGCAGGAGGCCTAAATTTGATGTTAGATATCATGGTCATAGCAGTCAGTCTGTGTCAGATTACTCTGGTCTTTACCTTAAAGGGATTTTCTGGCCCCAAATGCAATTATGACACTGATGACCAATCTGTAGTATAGATCAGTATTTAATCTGTAGGGGTCTAACACCTGACAGTGATCCGGTTGCCTCCATGTGCCGGAACCTACAGCAGATATATGCAGGGTTTGGGTTTCAGACCCCCACAGATTACATAATGATAACCTATCCTGTCAGTGGCCACATGTAGACACATATAGCTCACACATTACCCAAAAGAGTATCACGAAATCATGTTTTTTCAAAGCTGGTCATCACTTATCTTGGCATACTGTTTAGCCAAGAATAAAGGAAAGGAAGGACACATCTATAGATAAGGAAGGGACTCACCTTCTCTCTGTTGCTGTGGGATCATTGGAGGTGGCTGTGGAAAAGCTTGACTGATCTGTCCATAGGCAGCAGGATAAGCAGCTATTGGGAAAACAAGAAAAGAGAAGTCAGCAAGACTCTATTAACTTTCTATTCATTCCCACTAAAAAAGGTCTAACATGTCACCAGTCTTCCTGACCCAATGGGTTATAATTGTAGGTTACAGTATGTTGCATGAAATTGCAGAAAACGTTGCGATGCCAAAGGTGATACTTTCATAGACCGCAGTACTAAAGAAATCTCTTATTCAAGAGCCGGTTGTTGTCAGATCTGACACTTTCCTTCGATTTCTACATCATACTGGTATTTGCTATTTTTTTCTTCAGGTTCACCTACGTGCCAATTATATTGTACCGAATGTAAGTGCTCTGAACAGTAATGGTACAGTATGTTCCCCGAGCTGACATAGCAAGAAACCTAATAATGTATATTTAAGGCCTGTGTACTAAGAAATAATGGATACAAATTGCTATATTTATGTGTCATTCCCCATTCACCAAGGTCTGCAAAATCCCATCTGCTTGATTCCCATGAAAGCCACAAGAAAAGATTATGCATGCTGACAGATTATAATCATGCTCAGTACAGGTCTAAATGGCAATTTTTGTGTGGCAGCGCTCGGTTACCCTTTTGTTTTTTGATACAATTATTTGGGAATTCGGAATCACGGCCATAATCCTTATATAGCAATGCATTATCTTTGCTGCCCTCTGCTGTTCAGATCTACTGCTGCTCTGCCGGCTGGGAACCCATCCATACCTTTTAGTACAGTATCTATGCTATAACATAATGTACTTATTGACATACGTGGGCAGGGGGTGCCAGGTGTAATGAAAATGATCATATTGTTCTGCAGCAATTCTTAACACAAACCTGTATTTTTCTCGTAATGTTCTCTCAAGGATTGATATTTAACACTTTGTCTCCCTGTATTGAGGCTAAATCTGTGTTCTCCTTGGATGTCCTGAATATTTATATGACTAAATTCAATGACCTACCATAATAGATATTAGAGAATCCCCAAATCAGGTACCCGTACTTATAAGAAGAGCTGCAAATGTCTTGCAGGCAACACTCAACTTAGATGCAAACCTAGTTATTGCACATTTAAAGGGATTTTCCACCTTCTTTAGGGGTTTGGCTATTAAGACCCCTGTGATCAGCTATTATTACCCAAATGCATAAATGCAGATCATCCCCTGGAGCAGGTTTTAATAGTTCTCCAATGTGCAGAGGAGGGTCTCAAACATTACCCCTTCCTCCCACCCCTATATCACCTCAATAGTCCCAAATAGGATATACTGAAAGGAGTTATTCATAGTGAACAACCATTTTAAAAGTGGATGTACCACCATAACAGCTATCACGTATACACAGGATAGAGGGGACCGAGTCATCGATAATGGCCATACTGCTGCCACATATGGGAGTGAGAAAGAAAGACAAGCGCTATACTTGCCTATCTTAATCAGTCCCATAAAGATTGAATGGAATGGCACATGTGGGACTATCACTCCATGAAAATGGGGGACACGGGATGATCGTTGGGTTTCTTTAAGATCAGACACTTGGCACCTATCCTTTGGGTAAGTGATAAGTTGTTATAATAAGGTGACTTCTTTAAAGCAGTCCAGTCACTACATCCTTTTACTTTATTAACCCCTTGTAAAGAAGGTTCAGTCAATAGGTATTCTGGTAACAGCAAGTTACCCCTTATCTAAAGGATAGGAGGTAACTAACTAATTGGGTGGGGATCCATGTGCTGAGACCCCCACTGATCAAGAGCATCGGGGTGTTGTGCTAAAGGGGTATTCAAGTCAGAACAAGTTACCTTCTATCCAAAGGAAATGGGGTAACTTGACAATAGTGAGTGTCCCACCCAAGTTTTGAAAGGAGCGACTGGTTGGACAGAGCGTACCCTGCCATTCATTTCAATAGAACCACTGGAGTTATCGAAACACAGCTATCTCTGTAAAATCCAATGAATGGAACCAGCCGCTCCATTTAAAACTGTGGTTGTCAAGTTACCCCCTCTCCTTTGCTCTGGATTGAATACCCCTTTAGTTGCTCTAAAGTTTCAGTGTAAGATGATAGAGATTAGAAACAGAGAATACAATTTTTTTCCAATGGATGGCTGAAAATGGAATACATGTAAAACATACATCTCACGTATAGAAGTGTTACTGTACAGAGTGATATAACAGATCATATACAATGTCATATCTGTAGATAAATGGATGACAATTCCACACACACTGCACAGCCATAAGAGAGCTCTTTATACAACTATGGGAGAGAGAATCCTGTAAATTTCATGTCAGGTGGGTGCAGGGCAGGAGGTGCCCTCTCCACGGGGGTAAGTTGATTAGAGGCCAGGTAACCGGTGACCTTACTGAGATTGACAAAGACTTTCTGAACTCTCCTTGAAGGCTTTAGATTTTATTGAATTACTCTCTTAATATGAAAGGTGAACACTTGAAATAAATAGATGGCAGGCAGTCAGTGGTGGCATCGAGAGGCCGGCTGATGTTCTTACACTGGTGTAGGTCGCAAGACAGTGAAGGCTGAAGATGATCACAGAGAAGATGTCTTAAAGGGAATTTGTCACAAGCAGATAGATAGGTTAGGGTCACATGAATCAAACAGTGTTTTCTCCTTGTGAACTGACGCCTCCAGTGCTGAGATATTGCTGCTTGTGTCCATACGCAAATGAGTTCTTTGGAACAGTGATGGTGCTGCCATTGCTCCAAAGAGTTAAGTGGCCATGCCCTGGTTGAATATTAACAAAAATGGCAATATCTTGGCAATAGAGACAGCAATTCATAACCCAGTTGGATTCAGGTGACCCTACCCTGAAAAAATAGTATTTACTAAAGCAGACATGTAAGGAGAGCTAATAGGTCCTCTCTGAAGGGGTTTTCAAGCTGGGAACCATTTTGGATACTGATGAGCCATCCTCAGGATAGGTCATCAGTATTAGATCAGTGGAGGTCCGACAGCTAGAACTGTTTGGCAGGCCGCCTCCATCACTGTGTATGGGCATGTTTGGTTGATAAGGACTGTTTCATGGTAAGTGAAACACTACATAATTATTCTATAAAGGGAACCTGTCAAATTGTAGTCTTATCGGCTAACATCAGGTTATAGAGCAGGGGGAGCTGAACAGGTAGGTTTCTGGGAACCCATTCAGTATAAACTGTCATTTATTCATTTTATTATCTGTATATTCTGGATTTAGGAGTCCAGTGGGTGGTTCTATCTATCTATCTATCTATCTATCTATCTATCTATCTATCTATCTATCTATCCATCTATTATCTACAGACAGATTTATCAAAGTTTTCTGGTGTAGTAGGATGATATTGTGGCACACACTTGGAGCAAGGCCCTTTCTTGTGCCAAATGTGTGGCACAACTCCTATTCCGCACCTTGCTTGCCATATTGTGTGAATGTAGGAGGAACACGGGGGGGGCTGGGGGGGCATATGGGGAGCGCAGTGATGCCTCGCCCGGAAGATTCAGAAAACTGGTGTGAGTTATCATGGAAATCTGCAACAGTTGGCGTTACAGTCACTGGTGTAGATTTCCATTCTGGCGCTGAGATGTCCGACTGATTTATGAAGAAGCCTCAGCAGCCTTCATAAGTCTCTCTTCCTCTGCCAGTTGAGGCCCCAATATGTGTGCTTTATAATTCTGAATGAAAAGCTTCATGACACCTTGATACCCAAGTACAAAACCAGCACAGTTTTTGTACCCGTAACATAACCAGGGTCCATTGTAGTCCTGTCTTGTTATGGGAAGCCTTGAAATCATATATAACATACAGTGTATCCATCCATTCATCAGCATTCACTCCACGTCTATGACATGAACACATCAGTGGTGGTATATAAGGATTTATTAGGAGAAAGTGTTAATACTAACGACCTGCGTACTGCTGCACTCCGGCATAGGCTTGCTGCAATGGATCTGCCGCAGTGGGACTCTGTGCTGTAAAACCAAAGGGAAACAGAACATTAGTGATGGGCTCGGAGACTTCATAAAGATACATACAAGATTGAATACAGCACATTCATTGCAAAACCTTCACGTACACATAGAAATTCACATAAGATGAGTAGCCATTCGCTAATATGTCAGGGACTATACTCTTGGTTTTACAACACGCACTATACTCTGCTTCCCATAAAGTGAAACTAAGAACAAAAACGGATCATTGTAGGAGGCATCAAAAAAAGTAAGAAATGGCCAAAATAGATTGACCACTGCAATGTAAGGCGGTGTTGTCTGGCAGCTGCCATGTACCTTCAATCAAAGCAAGCGGAGGAGTGCTGGTTATATTCAGAGCATAGGCTACATGGTAATGTCTACTTTAGGTAGGACCATATGCGTAGAGCCTATACGGCTATGTATGGAGGCTGTACCTGGCCTAGTGCAGAGCTATACTTTATGTGGATATGAAACATTCTCATCCTAGAACCAATGTCTGTGAACATATGGCATCCACTGATTTATGGTGCATTCCTTATGACAAACTTCCATATGTATTCAGAGCCATATGGAGGTGTAGCCAACAATCCCAAAAATGTCTGGGAGCCAACAGCAAATAAGATCATTTCCTGGCGTCCTGTAAGAACTTGTGAATTTCATGTGACATGCGCCATATATATTATAGGCAACATGGGCACTTTATGTGCAAGTCACAACACAAAAAAGGGGTCTGACCAACATATTTTGTGTCTACTTTACAAAAAGGGAGCGTGTCAGATCCCAAAAGTGGGCCTTTTGCTTGGACTATAAATGGCGGGGCACTGAAAACAGGGCACATAAGGCATTCAGTGTAATGTGTGACCCTCAAATGGAGGCCACATTAGTGGTATATGACCAGACATATCTGTGAATATCTGGTATAGACATTTCATGAGTGTGACTCAACCAAGATCCATCCAAATGAGAGGATGGGGACAGTTAAGTGCTACACCTGGAAAGTGGGTTCTTCACAGGACTAGCCAAACTGATATCAGGCCAACCCCTGAGGATTATATACATTGTGTGGTTATTCATGGTGCATCCCCGTTCCCTCCTGAAAGAGAGGACCCTTCACCAACTCCAACTCTTTGCATCCTTCAGTAGGTGCTGCACCACACCATTCCTGAGCAATCAATTCTGTTAGTTTCAGCACAATTAGACTCTCTTCTATCAAGTGAGTGACCCCTGTCTGTCTGCTCTAGCCAAGTACCGCCCACCTGACAGTAGAGGGTATGACTGTGCTGAAAATAAATTAAGTTATTACTCAGGTACGGTGTGGGCTAGAGAAAAAAACTGCACGGGAATCAGTGGAGCAGTGGCTATTGAAGAGTGCAAAGAGTTGGGGTTGGTGGTGGTGGTGAAAAGTTCTCTTTAAAATGAATTTTACTGTTAGTACTGTTTTTAGATTACTTTGTGTATGGAGCTATTACTTACTGACACTGTATGTTAGTATTATCTGAGCACTGGATGGTGGTATTTACCTTCTGTGGACTGCTACTTTGGCACTTTAGAGAATATTATTTTTACAGTGTTTAGAACTGTCATTTAGGCAACTATATGGAAGTGTTATTTTGGCATCAAACTGTATGGTATAGTTCAGAGACATAACTTGAAGCTCCTGGGCCCCAATGCAAAATTTGGAATAGCCCCCCACTTACCATGTGCCATCTATAATCCTAATGTCTTATTATATTGTAGAGAGGCCTTTGGCTTGGTAGTGCTACCTCTGCACCCATGTAGCTGTGCCCCTGGTATGGTTATTGGTGTGGTATAGGAAGGTATACAATATAAGGGGATACTAAGGCAAAGTTAGCAAGTCCCAACTGGTGTATTTTACTCTCAGTATACTCAGCACTGTATAGCTCACTTTGACAAAGGTGTCCATGTGGCTGTCCAGGCGGTTAACTGCAATAATACTAGGTATATTTTACCCCTCTCACTCTTATAGACAGTCTTCTACAGTGTATCTCTCAATATCTGAAGTACAGGGCCATATAACATGGACATTTTCTTGCATTCTCAGAGATACACACACAGCCTCAAACACGAATTATCATACGACACGGCTTACTAAACAGCACCATAGACACTGCAAAGCACTAAGACACAAAATAATAGATAGGACAGATTCTATTACAAATTTAGGAGCCAAGCAGACACTTTTGGAAGCCAATGGAGGAGATTATCCACAATGATCTATATATGAGACCCTAAAGAAGGAAAAAAAAAAAAGACATGGGGATTTAGGTCGAAACCAGGGACTTTTCGTCAAGGTACGGACTATATTCCTCTTACATGGAGTTAAAAAAATCATTTTTGTTGTTAGTTCCACTTTAAATCATCCAAAATATAATTGACATTAGAGACAATAAGTTTATTGGAGAACATAGGAGTCGTATTCTACGCTGGTCTGGGCTGTAATATGCCGAGGGAGACGTATTCCAAATGGCACAAATACAGACACGGATGACACATTATTGGGGGAGGTAATAAGAGGGGCGAAGACAACGGTAACATATTGACAGCATTCTTCATAAAGGGAAGTGATTCCATTAAATGCCCTTGAAAATGGAGCTGATTTAATCAACAGACCGGGTGTAATAACAAATCAACGCTTATCTCTGCAGTGATGTATGGAAAGAGAGGCCCATAATATCTATATATAGATCCGAATATTATGCATCCTGCTTGTAATGATGAACATATGTCAAATCAGAGAAAAACTTATTGGATCATTGGTTACAGATGTCATCTGCTCGGAGAGGAGGAGAAGCATTATCCAACATGAAGTAACTAGATAAATGATATTGTGCTGAGGGGATGCTGGCTGCAGAGTCCTTCTCCAAACAATAAGCAGAAGAGGGAGACGACTCTGGCAACAGATGTAACTATGGGAAGTTTCCAATCAAATCCCATTTAAAGGGGATGTCTGAAATTAGAAAGAGTGGTTGAAAGTGCATAAAAAGCAGGAAAATCAATTACTATTATGAACTACATCACTCATGTAATGCACTCGGCTTCCAGGGCTATGTTCACATTTGCATCATAGGCGCAGATTAGAGCCTCTGTTGCAAATGCTGTCAATTTTGTTGGGCAAAATAGAATTGCATGCAGTGACAGACACCTTAACTGCCTGGTTTCCGTCAGGCACTGCTCCATGCTGAACCAAATACAGCTACAGATAGTGTTAGACTGGACACCAGAGTACCATTTGATTCCCAGTAGGTGCAGGCTCTAACACAATAAAGGTCTAGCACAGGGGTAGGTAACCTGCAACACTCCAGCTGTTGTAAAACTACAACTCCCAGCATGTATACCTGCTCTGCTGTTCTTGGAACTCCCACGGAAGTGAATGAAACATGTTGGGAGTTGTAGTTTCACAGCTGAAGTGCCGAAGCTTGCTGACCGCTGGTCTAGCAGAAGACACCAATATTTGAAGGGTGCTATGACCTATTTCCTAGGGTCTGTTGGATGGTAGACCCCCAGAATCCTTTTATTAGGTGGGCACAAGGAACCTCAGTCTGACTCTGGCCACATCAAGAGATTCATAGATGTGAACAGAGCCTAAATAACTGCTACTTTGGCAGTTCTTGACTTGACTTGAAGATGTACCAAGAGAAACACTTAACAGATTAAGGTTCCTTGGACCCACCAGATAAAATGATTCTGGGGGCCCATCCTTCTACAACCCCTATTAAATAGACCATAATACCCATCAAATTTGGGTGTCTTATGATGGACGGTTATTGTGTTATAGCGTGGGTCCTCCTGAGAATCCTATGGTACTTTGGTGGGCCAGTCTAATACTGTTTATTAGTGTCTGATCACTGGAGGTCTGGCTATGGGAACCCCAATGATCATGAGTATGGAGGGTCCCACGTCCCCTGGTTGAATGAAGCTTCTATCACACCAATTGGCTCTATGGAATGGCCAAAACTGATCTTTGTCAGTCCCATAGAGTTGAATAGAGCGGCCACTACTTTATTAAAATAAGGGACATAAAACCCTGGCAGGGATCCCTGCCTTTAGGGCCTCGCGTTCAATAACGTTGAAAAAACTGGATTTGGAGACATTCACTTCCACAAATCCTTCATACACTTGAATCTACTGACGGATCCGTCAAAACAGTCAAACCAATGGGGCAGATTTATTAAACTGTCTTAGCTCAAAACTGTCTTAGTTACCCATAGCAACCAATCATAGAGGAACAGAATACGAAATGAAAGCTGCGCTGTGACTGGTTGCTATGACCAACTAAAACAGTTTTGCTTTTAGACAGTTTAATAAATCTGCCCCAATGTGTTCTAAGAATGGCCATTTGATACCTGTTACAGAAACAACCATGGCACGGCTGTTATTCACAGTAGTGTACATGAGGCCTAAGTGTATAATTTCCCTGCAGCTCCACCAGCTTTACTTAGTCTCTGCTCAAACCAATGGGTTGTCCATGTAATGGAGGACAGAACAAGTCCTCCAAAGCAAGAGACGCCACTTTGATAAGAATCCTAAACAGAGGACCCCCTCTCTATTAACACATTCTGTTTTCTTGGTGCCCTGAAAGGCAAATCTGTCTAGACACATCATCTATAGTAAAATGCAACTTAAGGCCAGGGCCCCATGTAGTGCAAATGCCGCGATTTTGCCGTGGCAAAAACTGCAGCGTTTTACAGTATCTGCAAAGTGGACAGGATTCTCGCTAATCCCCTCCACACATTGCAGAATAATATCCACAGCGGACATGTTGCGATTTCAAAAACCGTTGCGTTTTTGTAAATCGCAGCATGTCAATTATACCTACAGAAACACTGGTGTTTTCCATATAGGTATAATCTAAATCCTTAATCCAAAGGAGTTTTTCAGGTTTAATAATTGATGACCTATTCTTAGGGTAGGTCATCATTTGAAGATCTTCAGGGTCTGACGCCTGGGCCCCTAGCCGATCAGTTGTTTGAAGAGGCTGCAGTGTCATACATTTTGTATAGTGTCTGTGCTTGATATTGCAGCTCAGTCCATTCTCTTGAGTGGGACTGAGCTGCTAATAGGCCATGTGATTGATGAATGTGACATTATATGACATATGATGCAGTGCTCAAGCTGCTGCCTCAGACAGCTAATCCACAGAGTCCCGGGTGTCCTAAGGATAGGTCAGCGATTGATAACTCCTAGCAAACCCCTTTAACTAGGTGCATTTGTCTTTCAGGAACCTGGGAAAATTGTGAAAACAGATTCCTATATGAACTTCCTTAATAGTTCTGACCCAACAGACATCACTAAGAAACCTATTAATAGAGTTTTTAACTCTATTAACTCCTTAAATGCCATATATTATAAAACAACTCTAATACCAAGTGCTGGTAACATTGTCTTCATAGTCTTGGAGTAGCAGGTCTTAATTTGCATAGTCTGAAAAATACACATTTCCTTAATTTCTCCAAGGAGTGCGCAAAGAGCATCGAACAGGCAAGAGGCACATCAAAAAAATCAAAGACAAGTCCCTGACCAACTCCGCCGGCTTCAAGGACGTGATGTAGGTCAAGCGAGCCCCCATTTCTGCTCGGTGTAATATATTCCTATGTGACATTCACTTTAACAAGCTATATATTTTAACCTGAATGAGAAATGTGCCTCGAAACGCGCCGGGCACCGTCGATTTTACGCAGAATTTTATGCAATGCCTCTGTTTATAGGTCAAATAAATGAGTGCATGGACAAGACACATCTGCATTGTTATATGCGACCTTCAGCAGCCTCCCTGCTTTCACCAAGGTCACCAGTCCGGCAATAAAGCGTCGGCCGAGACGCGGTTTACCTTCTTCAATCCAATTTAAGTTTTTTTTTTTTTTAGTCCATGCTTTAGTCAATCTAGTTCCGCAATCGTATCATTTCATGCAACAAGCTTACAAAATTTATGTAGATTAAAATTCATGGGCGCCATAGTGCGCAGTCCGTATTATTAAGATTGATTAGGACGGACGATGGCGTGATTAAAGAATTCGCCGTTTACTGTTGTAATTAATTAGGCATTCACACACAACAATAACCAAAAGAAAGTGCTGATCAGGGCGGAAATGGTGAGAAGGCCCAGATTTAGTGCTCACATTTAGCTGCGGATGAGGCCACAAGCTCTGCTCTACAGTCATTACATAGACCTGTCCTTGGCTGGGTCACCTTCATGTCTACTGGCCGTGTATTAGGTCAAGATGTTTACCCGGCCCAGGTTTTTCCTGTAGTTCTCCAGTTTTTGGTCTTATATTCCCCAAATCTGCAGCTCATTTGCCCCTGTATATAATCCTATGTTGCCTATAGTTTGTGATCATTCTGCCATTGCTGCAATAAAAATCATCTCTACTTCCAGTAACCTGCTGCTGAGCAAGTGCTGATACATAATACCTATATGAAGAAGCAGAACTGCAGTGTAAAGCATGGTGGAGGGACAAGGAGGCAGAGTGAGTTTTTACGGAGACAGGAAGTTGATTTTAGACTACCTAAGACAATATTATTTAACAAACTGACATTGATTATATTCATGTCCAAATGGAAGACTAGTGCAGCTGCAGTGTAAAGCATGGTGGAGGGACAAAGAGGAATTGTATGGCTCTACTGAGATAGGAAGTGGATTTTAGACTACCTTAGACTCCGAGAGACAATGTAACCAAACTAGAGTCATGTTGAAAGTTGTGCCCAAATGGAAATTTGGTTTTACTGACGTGTAAAGTATGAGGGAGGAACAGAAAGGCAGAATAAGCCTGGGGGAGACTGGGCGTGCATTATGAACTACCTAAGTCTCAGCCAAAACAGAATCATGCAGATCAGAGTTGTGCCCTAATGGAGCGCAGGTGCAGCTGAGGTGTAAAGAATGGGGGAGCTTAAGACCCTGATTAAACTGGAGTTGGATTGTGATGTGATGTCCAGTGGTCATGTGACCTAACCATGTGACTTCATTGTCCAAAGACAGCGATATCGCTATAGATTAAAACAAATTAAGTGTGATTTAATGTGCGTTTCTCCCAAACATTCCTTGAACTGTCTTCTAAAGCTAAAATTTCATTCAACTATTTCCTACTATTATATGGTCTTTAACTGCTTACATAACATGGTCACAGTCACACTGTGCTTGCAACTCTGCTACATTGGTAGTTAATTAATATAGTACATACTGTATGTCAAGCTGCATACAAAAACCTCACAGAACAGAGTGATCCCATATATCTATTACTGTGCTCTTCATCCTATTACATACTGTAGTCACTGGCAGTGTAACAACCTCCTAACTCCACCAGAGGCCAGCACACATTACAGAACTCACAGGTGTGGACTGGCAAACTCATAATACCTGATACTGTTTACGGATAGTAAGCCCATATGGCCAGGGCTCCTCAGATAGATAGATAGATAGATAGATAGATAGATAGATAGATAGATATTTCAGAAAGAGAGAGACAAACACAGATAGACAGATATATAGATAGATAGATAGATAGATAGATAGATAGATAGATAGATGATAGACAGATAGATTAGATAAATAGATAGATGATAGACAGATATATATTAGAGAGAGAGGTAAACACAAATAGATAGATAGATAGATAGATAGATAGATGATAGACAGATAGATTAGAGACGCACATAGATAGATAGATAGATAGACAGATATCAGAGAGAGACAGATAGATAGATAGATGATATGATACATAGATAAATGATACATAGATAGACAGATAGATATTAGAGAAGGAGGCAAAGATAGATAGATAGATGATAGATAGATATGATACATAGATAGATATTAGAGAGAGAGGCAAATACAGATAGATAGATAGACAGATAGATAGATAGATAGATAGATAGATATTACAGAAAGAGAGAGACAAACAGATGGATAGATAGATGATATGATACATAGATAAATGCTAGATAGATAGATAGATAGATAGACAGATAGATATTAGAGAAGGAGGCAAACACAGATAGATAGATAGATAGATAGATAGATAGATAGATAGATAGATAATATGATACATAGATAGATGATAGACAGATAGAGCGATAGATAGATAGATAGATAGATAAATAGATAGATAGAAAGATATTACAGAGACTGAGGTAAATAGAGAATATGGGTACATAAATAGAGAGAGAGAGAGAGAGAGAGAGAGAGAGAGAGTGAAGGTGGGTAGTTCTTAGACAGTAGCTAAATATATAACACATAGATATATCCTTTGTTTTCTCTTTTACACTTCTGTTCCTTTAAAGAAGATATAATCAAAACAACTATACATTTTCTCCCCCCTCCCCCCTCCAGATCTGCGGGTCTATGTGGGGACGCTCAGGCACCAGGGATAAAGTTGATGGATATTTTATTTTGATAACTATCTCAACTCGCAGCACAAATGCTTCTATTATAGCTGCCAAGACCCAGCTTAATCACCTCCATTTATTACTGCACAAGAGTGAGTTGGGGAGAATTCTCTCATTAAAATCTCTAATATTCCGAGTTAAAGATGCTAAATTAGATCTTTCTTCCCTTCCCTTTCCAGCGACTGCTTTATGGAATATGGTTGATTGTTACAAATGGAAAAGAATAATGATCCTGGGCGCTCGTGGAATAGATTACAGATGTCTAATTGTAATTTACTTACTCGACTCTTCAGGAAAACTTAAAGGGGAACTCCAGGAAAGTCTTCATTGTATTCGCTAGTTTGGAAATCTCTCAGGTCTCAGGAGTTGTTCAGATTTACATAAAAACATGGCTGATTTTTTCCAAAAACAGCACCACGCCACATATACAGAGATTGTATGGACTAGTTTTGCAACTCAGTTTCATAGAAGTGATTGGGACAAGCTGGCTGACAACCATGTTTCTGTTTACACAAGTGTTGTCATCCAACTTTCCAGTACACTCGAAAGGCGTATTTGCGTAGTCCGTCACATAAGATTACAGAATATATTGCTGAATTACTAGACAGATATTTCCATTCAGGTTAGCAGAATGATTGGATGGTTAGACCCGGCCCCCCAGAATCATATAAACTGGGAACGGTCTCTTTTTGGTGTGTCCATTGTGGGTTATTATAACTAAGATCTGTTGACTTATTACCTGGGTAGGGATGGATTCCATTGGCAAACACGGCTTCCGCGGCAGGCTGTCCGTTAGCCTGGGGTGGGAGGCCGGTGAATCCATTAACCCCAATTGGTGATGGAATGCTAGGCACAGCTGGTGCGGTGATTCCTGGCGGTGTGCTTCCACCTAAAGAGACAAAAATCAAGAGGTCATCTTCCCAATAATGGTTTATATACACTGAGGTTCACATATCAATATATACTGTATATGTATAAGTCAATTACTCTAAATTCTGCTGTGGAGCTGATACCAATGGTGGCACCAAGGACACAGCTCAGTTATAGCCATACATAATGAACCCTTTCATTATGGGCAGCTGAGTCATGTGAACCCCAGTCTGACCACCAGTCCAAAGCTTGCTTTCTTGGGTAGATAGGAAATCAGTCTCTCAGACCCCTTTGTCTGCATGGTCATCCAGTACTGCTGAAAATAACAGTTCTACCCTATCTAGCAGAGCAGGAGACTAGTGATGTAATAGGTGAGTATATACAATGATTAGTTGCAGTCACAGATATAAAGCTCCAATGATGTTCCCTGCATATACTATAAGTAAGTGCTGTGTGCAGAACCTTCAGTGTATTCTGAGATGCAGCTTGAAATTGCTCTCCCCTGCTTTCTGCTTGCAGAATTTGACATGAATGAGATCTTTGTAATCTACCATTATTCATTTTATGAAAATTTTACTTTGTTAGATGTCTTTGTACATTTTACCAAACCAACCGGAACCCTGCCCAGTACTGACGAGGAACAAAAACTCTACTACGGCGCTGTCAATAGATGGGTGTTCCTGTTTTGACTGATATCCCTGGTCATGTTACAAGACTCTATAAGGGTATGTTTCACATGTCAGATTTGCCTATGAGTCCAAGATTGATACTCAGGATAAGGCTAATCCATGTAGGGTTCATTTCTTGAATGGCAGAGTGGCTTGTTGGCATCAACCAGGCTCCCAGCCCTCAAGAATTAAAATGGGTTGTCTGGCCTCAAAAGCATATTTCATACTGATGACCTATCTCAGTGGACGGGGAACATGTGCAGGATCACCTATTCAAGTAGGCTGCAGTTGCCTGGAACCACCCCTATGCAATAGATGGGGCAGTAGCACTGCTCCTTTTACTTGAATAGGAGACTACGCATGCTCCCCTCCCACTGCTATAGCATCTGGTCCCAGAGGCTTCTGGTACAGTTAACCTATGAAGGGTCGGGGTGCAGGACCCCCATAGATCACATACTGATGACATACTGTGGAGAGGTTATCTGTACCAAATATCCATTTGGGGCCAGACAGCAACTTCTGCTACATCTGCACATGACTGGTGTATACACTGGTGTATTCAAAACCAAGTATATACATCCAGGACTTCACTAGTTAAATTACATTACAAATTATAATTCAGGAGAAAAATGCAAAATGCTGCAGGCAAATCATTTTACCCCCCTAGGCCTCCGTTTACCCAATGTTAATTGAGTACTAATTACGCTCATATTGTTCTCCCATCACCTCCATCGCTGTCATGCCGTCTAGCATCTAGAGATCCCCCCCCTTCCCCGCACCCTTCCCCCTCGCACCCCAGCTAGATGCACCGATATTCTGAAAGTTCTAGAGATCTGACGTCTCCTCGGCAAATACAATGACAGTCGCTGTGCGAGGGCAAAAATGAACACCTGGGCGAATGTATTTTTCCCGTCATCCATTAAAAAAACGAAAAAAAAAAAAAAAAAGGAGTGAAAATTTCCCCATCACTTGTGTTGGCAGATTCTCTTTTATTATGAGAGCTGACACCGGCACCTTGATGTGACAGTTCCTTGTGTGCGCTCCTGACTGCGCTGTACGCCTGATGAAAGCGGCGAAGATTTTCAACTGCCTTATCCGCTCGTTTTCGCTTACTAAGCACCCAGCCGCTGCTACTTTCTTTATGTGAAGTGTTGCTGCTTCAGCATGTGTTCATGTATAGCATAGAGAATGCCGTCACCATCGTCCCACATGTCTTAATGATATTTGGACAGGACCGTATCCGGAATGGGGGGAGGAGGGGGGCGACTTAAAGGAATAACACTATAAAGAGGGGCGAGCAATGTAATTGTCACCTCCGAAAAAGTGACGGTATTGTGTGACTTCTGCGCACATCATTAAATAGTACATACAGAGTGTAGATGGATTTGGAGAGACACTTCAAAGGTCCAAACCTGGAGCAGAAAATAAGTTCTGGAAACTTTCTGACACTTTTATTTTTTTACAAGAAACTGATTTTTTTAAGATATATTTTCTGTCTTTTCTATTGTCTTAAAGTGTTTGGTGAGGAAATATGTACTAACATATAGGCTACTATAATATTGCCCCCTATGGACTAGTCTCTTAAAGGGAGTCTATCAGGGCCAAAATGCCTCCCAAAACAATACTAGATGACTCTAATAGGTACAGAAAAATACCTTTATGGTCACAAACAGATGAAGCAATGTAGAGATAAAAATTTTTTATGGAAAACATCCTGCAAGTGCATTGGGGGCGGAGTCTGATTTATCAGATTTGCCTACAGACAGCTAGAAGTGCCTTGGAATTGCCACCTAGCATTACCCCTTTATCCGTGATTGACATTTTTGGCCTCTGCCTGCATCTTGGTTGGCTGTAGACAAATCTGACAATTCAGGCCCCACCCCGAGTGCACTTACAGACAGATCAGGTCCCTATATAGGATCAGGTCCCTATATAGGACTATAACTTTGGACCTGATAAACTCCCTTTAGCCTTTGAGATTGCCCTTTTATTGAGACATAAACAGAAGGTTTTATTTATACTTTATATAAATTGATGTTTTATTTCATTTTATAATGTATAATGATAATGTATAATCTCCAAGACGCAAGGCAAAGGACCCTGGCAGCCCCTATTCTGATGGAGCTTGGTTTAGCCTATGAAATGCGTTGAGACCCGAAAGGTTTTTCACATTGCGGGTGACTTTTATTCTTGTAGAACCAAATTTTATATTGAATATGAAAAGCTTTATTAGATTCACAGAAACGTATTACAGTCATTGGGAGAACATAGAGATTAACGTAGATTTCCTACCTGATGTTGGCGTCATGGGAGCAGCCGCCAGGCCGTTCATGTTCAGAGCAGCCATTTGTTGCATCTGGGCAGCTGCAAAAGCGGCCATCGGATTCAGGTATCCACCCTGTGCTACGGAAGCCATAATAGCGGCCTGCTGCTGCATCAGCTGGAAGAAAGAGAACAGCCAAAAAATATCAGAAGTTACTGGCGGGACCCCCCCAATTTCCCAAGAATAAACACTACTAGAACCATAGAACCAAGATGGATATTATCTAATCTAATGGTCATGGCTTGGGGATCTTGTGACTGTACAGGATATAGAAGTGATCCTCAACAGGAATTTATACAAGAGTCGAAAAAATACAGGCCTTTCGTTCCTGGGAGACCTTGGCACCTAAATTTTAATCTTTGCTATGAGTCCCCATCTTCTATGAAAACCACTGACTGGTCAAATGGGCACAAATTGTCTTCTACGTTATATGAAGTGGACAACCATACCAAGTCAACCCCATTGGGAATAGGAGGGATTATTTCTGGTGACTGGTGGAGGCTACTTAACATGTGTCTTTGAGATGGAGAAGCTTGGCTTATGGACTATCTAAAGATCATCTACTGTAACTTGTGACCAGAAAGTCGACAGATCTTTGTCATTGAGTCATAACTAGTTTTTCCTTCACATGAGCCAAACATTCAGCTTTCTGCTCTAGCCCGGTATCCACATAACTTGGCCAAGGTAGAATGGCTTGTTGGCACTTTCGTAACACAAAGCACTTGTGGCATATGCTACCCCACGCCCTTCCTAGCTATGCCCTGGTAGTACTATACTGTATATGGTTCTAAATTATTTAGCCATACTAATGGTGTAGGCTGTTGGATAGAGGAAATGAAGGGTTAATCCCAGAAAAGGAAGACAAAAGAGCAGAAGTGGTTAATCTCACCAATAATATCGTAATACCAAAATTCCTGAAATGCAAAGTAATTTGCAGTGGTTTTAGCATAAATACACTTTTTTTTTACAATAGTCTTTACTTTAATATATACCCCTTGATAGCGCTGGGGTCAGGCACTAGACACAATCAGTCTCCTTCCTCCTCTGGCAGCTGACAACATCTCTCCTTCCTACTTCCCCTGCAGAAGAAGTCTTTTCAGCTACACTGCTACACTATATGAATAGTTAAATGGAAAGTTCAGCTCTGCAAGATTTAAATATAACTGCGGCAAATATGACCCCACCAGTTTTATTTCACTGGTACTCTGGTCTCCCTAATGTGGAGGTCTCAGAGTTATGATGAAGGGTCCGGTAGTGATCATGTCGCTGATCCCCACTGATGGAACTATTGCCTCATTGGCATGTTACAAGATCTTTAGGATGTCAGCTTACAGTAGCTTTACCTGTGGCCTTATGGATAGCCATATATAATGTACTGGGAAATGGCCACTGGTTTTCTACATCAGGAAAACCAGTTCAACTACATCTGATGATACCAGCTCTCCTATATCTGACCATCCAACTATGCTACATCTGCCCAACTCAGCTCTGCTACACCTAACCAATCTGGCTCTTTTGTATCTGACTATCCGACTATGCCACATCTGACCTACCCAGCTCTACAACATCAGATGAACCCTTCTTTGCTAATTCCGACCATCCAACTCACCACATCTAACCAACCCAAATCTGCTATAGCCGACCAATACAGCCCTGCTACATCCGACCAACCAATCTCTTCCATAGCTGACTATCTAACTATGCCACATCTGACCAACCCACCTCCGCTACATATCACCAACCTAACTATACCACATCTGCTATGTCAAAGAATGAATGATCATGATAAACATTAGATTTTTCTTGGCTCACACCACAAAGATAAATTGCTCAGCATGGGATGGCTGGTTATCTGGACTGTACCAGTCTACATCTGGCTCTGGGCACAGGATTAATAACCTCACCCCAGTCAGCCCCACCCGCTAGCAGAAACAAATAACCAGCCGCAGGGCTTTCTGGTGCTCTTCTCGTCTCTGGAACTCATAGTCCATTGCATTCTGGGATTGGAGGCCGCACTTTGTTGTGCAGGCGCACCGGGCAGCTGTACCAGATTCTCATGTATATTTAACACATGTCTCTATGCCAATGCTCCTCTCCAAGCCAGAGATGTCTGAGAAGCTCTGCTCATTTTAATAAGGTTCTGGCAACCACACCCGCCATAGTGTAATATTAAAATTTAAGTAAATTTAGATCCTCTGTGCCCCTTGTGTGGCGCATAACCAGTGTCCTGTGCCAGGCAGGAGTCTTTGAATCCGTCCATTACAAGTTACTATGGGGGTAACTATAGGGGTGCAGAGGTAGCAGTTATATTAGGGTCCTGGTGCATGATGGCGTCCATGACCCCTCTGTCATATAGCGCTACTACCACTATAAATAGTATATGAACGTTGGGGGGCCCTGATAGAAGTTTTGCATTGGAGCCTAGGAGCTTCAAGTTTACATGTTTGATAAGTATGGTACAGGGGTCAGCAACATTCGGCACTAGAGCTGCTGTGAAACTACAACTCCCAACATGCTCCATTCACTCTCATAGGAATTCCATGAACAGCAGAACAAGTATGCATGCTGGGAGTTGTAGTTTTACAAAAGATGAAGTGCTGATGGTTGCCTACCCCTGGTAGTATATAGCCGGGATAAGACAATGGAGGCTATACTGCAGATCTGTACCAGGTCCATTGCATAGGTAAACCCGGGAACTTAGGGGAGCACTGTAGGGAATGGAAGTATTTTCTATGGGTAGTGCCAAGATGCTGCATGAAAAGGAAAGTGGGTGACCTGTAAGGGGGTATGGTTATGCAGGGAAAAACTGCAGCATGCTCAGTCCCAGATCTCACAAATGTATTGGCTCAGTACTTAGTATACCCTGCACTTATATAATTTTGCAGCTCAGCGTCATCGCTGGGCGGAGAGGAATGCCCCCCTTACAATATAAGTCTATAGAAGTATACCGAAAGGGGGCTTTCCTCCCTGCCGAGCAATGACTCTGAGCTGTAAGGCCCGCCCCTCTGACGGTGTAGTGATATCAGTAACTAAAACTATCAGCACCGATATCTCTGCACCCAGGGCAGATACCTGCAAAACTGAAAGAGTGCTGAATTCAGCACATTGTTAGCTTTGCAGGGGTATATAACATGCCCTGTCTTAGAGAACACAAAACAGGTTTCCCCATAGACATTTATAGGGGGAGGCAAAAGTTATTGCTGCATTTTTTTGTGTGTGTGTTTTTTGCAGCATTTTTTTACCTGCATTTCAGTATATGTGGCCTGAATCAGGATACGTAATGGTTTTTAACCTTTGTATTTAACCTTGAATACAAGTCACTGACAGCAAGCAGAGATTTTGAAATAAATAAATAAATAAAACCAAAAAACAAAGTATATTAAAATTTTGCTAAACTTTTTATTCCATGGAGATGAATCTTGGTTTACATAAACTCCTCTGATCAGAGGCATATACTGAATATTTCTCCATTTTTATGGATTAGCGAGCCTCCAAATGCATCTTGACAAGGAGCGGAGTCGCGTCTTCTATAAACGAGAGGCATAAAAGCTGCTAAAAATGATAAAATGGAGATGCAGGCAGGAGATGTAATGGAGGCAATGGTCTGTACATTAGCCTTTATGCACAGTAAATGGCTCGCATTGCCTCCTTAGTGAACTGTACTTGAATATGGAAGGTGCATTAGGACTCGGCTCTCAGGTCTAATTACACCCATTATATTTGCACTTTCACCATCACAAAGACCGCGGCGGCTTTCAAAAAGTCTGCAGAATGCGGAACAAAGGACAAAAAAACCCAGCTTTCCAAAGCAGCCGCCGTCCTTTTCTATAGAAATAAAGCCGCATTCACCGTCCGCTCACTGCTGCCGAAGTCTTACAAATTAATTGTATCTTCAAGAAAGTGGAACCTCATTTGCTTTGCGTTTACAGCCGTTAATTATCGGCCTAATACATAAAGAAGCGGGAAAGGTGGAATGTAATAATAAACTACAGAGCGGTCACTTGTTAAATCTGGAAGGGGAGGGGAGCGCGCAGTCTAGCAGGTGCCAGATTCGCGTGATTACTCAGTTTCACTAGACTTTTGTCCTGGATATTCAGACATATATCAGTATCTCAAATGCTATATCATTAAATAGTAGTTAGTTTTGCTGTTCAAGAGCCTAGGGGCAGGCCATATGGCCAAGGAAGTATATACCAAGTGCCTTGGGCCAGCACCTTATGCAGGGGCAGCCCCACTAGTACACAAGGATAATGCACACAGTGATGTCACAGTACAGGGAAAAAATAAAAAGTGATGTCACAATACAAGGATAATGCACACAGTGATGTCACAGTATGGGGATAAAGATGAACACAGTGATGTCACAGTACAGGGATATTGCACTCGGTGATGTCACAGCACAGGGATAATGCACACAGTGATATCACAGTAAAGGAATAATACACATAGTGATGTGACAGCACAGGGATAATGCACACAGTGATACCACAGTAAAGGAATAATGCACATAGTGATGTCACAGTACAGGCATAATGCACACAGTGATATCACAGTAAAGGAATAGTGCACATAGTGATGTCACAGTACAGGAATAATGCACATAGTGATTTCACAGTAAAGGAATCATGTACATAGTGATGTCACAGTACAGGCATAATGCATGTTGTGATGTCACAGCACATGGTTGATAGTCACAGTACAGGGATAATGCACACACAAAAAGATCACTGTGTACACGGTGACATCACAGCATATGAAGAAAGTAAATATAATGATGTCACATACAGACATTATGGTGCCCTAGTAAAGTAATGGCACATTCAGTTTTCCATATCTACTTCCATCATTCATAGTTATCTCTATTCGCACCCTAGGTCTTAGTGGAAATGGGCCCACATAGTTGTTGGCCCCCATAGCAGCTGTTGTTTCTGCTACCCTGGTAATCATGCCCATGTTCTAGTACTAGGGTGTTGAGATGAATTCTAGAATAAATGAGTACCCAGAACAAATTATTGAACCCAGGCCCTGATGCCTTAGTGCGAACCCCTATGCCCCTCGGCCTGGAGTTAGAGGCAGGGGGCCTGTTGCAGATTTTGCATTGGGTCCCAGTAGCTACAAGTTACACCTCTGTGTGACCTCATACTTCCCCATACTATATCACCCACTTCTTGCCCTTGACTATCATCTTGTGAAGTGCCCCCTCCCCTCTTTTTAATTAGTGAAATAGTCTAGAACTGGGACAGGGGAATGAGAAGGGAAGAGATTCTCAGATCCTCGACTTCTCTTTGTAGTTTTAATTCAATTATCCAACGTATTAGATGAACATTTTTTTCCCTGAATATCTTTTAATAGCAGATATGAGGAATCCCCTCCTGAGGCCGCAGAGAACATTCTGCTATATATATAGCCAGCTTATATAAGGTCAGAACAGATGTGCCAGCCGGTGCCATCCTACAGAACAATATGTTCCTAAGATATTGAAGGGGAAGCAAAAAAAAAAACCTACAAGTTTTTTAATGAACATCCAAGTGTCCTTCTACCATAAACTAGCAGGGAAGTCCTCCTGGACCGCGGCATCTACGTTGTGTGTGACAGAGAAGATCGGACTCTGCCAGATGAAGACCAGAGACATTGACTGCATGGGGAAAGTTCTGACAAAACTAGTTAGGAATTTGGAGAGCCCCGTCTCAGGGGGAGGAAAGTACATTTTAGGTTATCACATTCTATTTGCTTGCTAGAAAAGTCAGACGCAAGGGCTGCTAATGCAGTTTGATGCCTTCCCATGTAATGATCTTGAGGGGAAGGCTTAGCTCTCAATGTGGAGTCACTTCATGTCATTCTGAAGCAGATCACATAATTTCCAATGTACTCTCTGTCCCTGGGATTTGTAAACAAAGTTCTCAGCAAACCAATAACCCTTCGAGTGCAGAGAGCTGGAAATGTAAGATTCGCTGTTGCTTTGGGACTGATAATCTAAAGTCTACCACAATCCTCGAATGTTGTGATGTACATGTCAAGTGTAGAAATCCATGGTGAGCAGAGGGGGTAGATGAGGGGACCAGATCGTATCAGTCACAATAAGGGACCCTTTCGGGTCTGATTCTACTCCGCACCTCTTACAGTGTCATTTCGGGATACATAGACCCATCAGAGTTATTGATACTTAGGGTTCCAGTCCAATATCAAACTGGCCAACCAGAGGATCCTCTGCTGGGCCCATACTCTAACACGACTATAGTCCAGCAGAAGACATCCCAAATTTGAAGGGTACTATGATCTATTTCCTAGGGGTGTTTTAGGTTGGGCCTCTAGAATAATTTTATCTGGTGAGTCCAAGGAACCCCAGTCTGACACTGCCCACTGTCCTACAGTTATATGAATCTGCACAAAAATAGATAGACTCTAGTGTCTTGAGCTGGAAAGATGGGCCACTATTAAAGGAGTTTTCTGGGACTTAAGATAGGTCATCAATATGTGGTCAGTGGGGGTCCAACACCCCATCGATCAATTGTTTGAAGAAACCCCAGCACTCAAGAGCGGCCTCTTCTCTATGCAGATGACATCATGTTCATCGGTTCAGTCCCATTCCATGTGCTTGGTATTCAGTGAAGAGGCCACAGTGCTCTTCACCCAGCTGACTGGTGGGGGGTCCCAGGTATTGGACTCCACCATTAAATATTGATGACCTATCCTTAGGACAGGTCAACTATATGTATGTACTGGAAAACCCCTTTAATGTATCGAAACTTGGGATCCTCTGGTTCTCTAATGAACCAGTCCAACCATGACCTAGCCCCATCACCACTTGGATAAGAAGGTAATATGATAACAGACATACACTGTAGCCCAAACGCTATTCTTCCCGACCCAATACACATGCACCCTTAGGTCAGCCAAGCCTATGTGTTTTCTCAATGGGTGAGTGGAATAAGCTGCTCCCAGACACTTCTGGGCATGTTGAAATGTCCTTCTGAAGCATATTACTAGTTCCATACCAATGCCTTAATATGATAGATGGCACTCTAGGGTCTATCACCTGGATTTCTGCATGTCTTTCCTTTTAGTTCCCTTCAAGAGGACCTTTCACCACCTTCACCAACTCCAGTTTTTTTGCATTCCTCAGTAGGCGCCGCTCCACTACAGTTAGAAATTTTTCTCTAGCCCCCTCCATTCCTGAGCAATATGCTAAATATGCTCTATACTCTCAAGTGGGCAGTCCCAGAGTGGAACTGCGATCTATAATGTTCATATCGCAGTACATCAGTATAATGTAGATACACATATGGAGTAGGTATAACACTGGACAATACACTTACTGCCTGAGCGTAGGCGCCATAAGCTCCAAACTGGATAGCCATGGGGTTGAACATTCCCATCTGTCCAGCCATTTGCTGCATACGTCTCATTGTGCGTTCCTTATCTGTATCTGCAAACTTCACCACCAGGCTCGAGGATGCCCCCTAATGGAAAAAAGGAAAAAGTGTTATTGATTAGTGTTATTGTTAGCGTTATTGATTGACATGCTTAGCATTGAAAATATGGTAAATTAATATTATAGATATATATATAAGAGATAACCGGACATATATCAAATCAAGTCATGTTGTAGTCATTGGCATTTGAGCTGCTTCTGAGTTTATCTGTCTATTTATCTATCATCTATCTATCTAGCTATCAGTTTTCTATCAGTCTATCTATCTATCTATCTATCTATCTATCTATCTATCTTTCTGTCTATTTTATATCTATCTTTCCTAGTAACTATCTATTTATCCTACTATCTATCTATCTATCTATCTATCTTTGTGTCTATTTTATATCTGTCTATCCTAGTATCTATCTCTCTATCTGTCTATCTATCTATCTATCTATCTATCTATCTGTATATTTATGGATCTAAGTTTCTGTCTATAATCTATCTATCTATCTATCTATCTACTTAATTCTGAATCTTGTTCCTTATCTTTTTTTAAAAAAAGAACAAATTTCATCTTCTAAACTAAACTAAATCTAATCATCGTTTTGCATCTATTGGCAATTCAGCTGCTTCTGGGCAAATCTGACATTAAAAGAGAATATTTCTATATTGACCAGAAATCCTAATTTTAAATTAATGAATGGCGCACGTGTCCTCTGGAGCCACCAGGGTGCACAGGCCCCATTTTTAAAGGCATTATGTTGTTATTGATCAGGCTCTTAATTGCTGCTCATCGACAAAGGAATATTTTTAATGCATACATTTCCTGCTCAGCCCCAGTCGGCCCAGTCTTAATTAGAGAGCAACGTTCATTTAATTAACTGTGATCCACTGTGCTATCCGCTAAGCCGGGTGTAATGACCACAGAGCTGGGCTGGGGATGTGCAGGGGATTGCAGCTCGATCGAACATTAGCAGCCATTTCCTTCAGCTTGCTGTAAAATGATTTTTGTTTTTGTGACTTTTTGTGTCTGCTGTTTTTTGGTATCACAAAATTCTACAAATTTTACAATGGAGGTGCCGGATAAAGGACTCTTGGAATAATAATTTGCTCATAAAGGATCATACTGGTAAAAATGACAATGGTTCTTTGATAAAAAATTATTTAGGCAATTTTTCATACTGTACTTGAAGAATACAAAAATACTGTAAATTTGCTTTAGATTTTATACAGAGGCCAGTATTTGCTGTGGATTTTGTGCTACTGTATGTCTCAGATTTTATGTGGAAGCACACAAAATTGTGTAGTACATGTACATTGTGGAGGTATTTTCCTAGGATCATTACTTCTAGTGGAGTGTCCAGTGTTGTAGAGAGGCACCATATGGCAACACATGGAGTGTTTACAGGTCCATATTATTGTATGGACCCATAGATAGAGTGCCTACTTACAGGGTCCATCCTCTCTCAGAGGCCTCTCTACTATTCTGACACCTGCCTGGTGCTCACATATTTTTACAAAAATTTTATCTAGCAAGAAATATTCAACTAAATAAATCATATATTTGTAGCCCTAACTCTTGGGGAATATCCAACTGGTGCACTGATTCTTACATGCAGAGCACCCTAGGTAAAAGTTTGTAAATTATCACTCCTCCAGAAACTGCCTATTTAGCACCACCAATAGGTAGCTACTCTGTAAGTCAATGTCCGGCCAATTAAAATGCCTTGACTAGGGATTTCAGCCAAACCTAGGACAAACAAACCAGGTAACTACCTGCAGGAGGTGCTAGAGAGACAGTTTTCTTCCTATTGGAGGAGAGCATACTTTTTACCTAGGGACCATTACAAGACCTCCAGTACAAGCTAGATTTCTGCTAGAAGAGTCAGTATTATTTGAGAATTGTATAAAAGCATTTCACCCAGTAAGGCTACGTTCACATCTTCATCGGAGTCTGTCTGGTGCAGAGTCCATCTGTGATAAAGAATGAAATAGTCCTGCAAGCCCATCTTTTTTGTTCAGCAATATCAGGGAGAAAATAACGGATACCCTATGGACCCCATTATAGTCAACATGGTCCCTCGGGATCCATTTTCCATCATTAGACAGATCCATCTTTATTGTTTAATCTGTTCTGTTCTTATGATGGACCAGAAGAATGCAATAAACTACGCAGATGTGAATATACCCTAACCTGCTCTGTGCTGACAAGAAGCAAAAACTCCAAAGCAGTTGTCTGCAGATGGGTGCCTTTTCCCTTTGGAACCTTTTAGAATTCGTTCCACTTTGGCCAGTTTAGATGAAAAGTTTGATTCAGTCTGAACCATTTTGTTCCAAACATGGAATTGCAAATTACCTTAAAAAGTCATGTATGACAGTCTGAGGGCTCCTAGGACTCTATCGAGCCCCTTTCTTGCAGAAACAGATATGACTCTGGGTAAACAGATGGTGGCTGGTTGTAACAAACAGCTTGTTTATTAACACACTTGCACTGTCAAAATTTTTCGCTTTTTAAAATCTCACCGTGGCCAAATTTTACTGTACCAGTTTTAGGAAAAAAAGAATCAATTAAGAAAAAATAATCAATTAAAATTAATTAAAAAGGAACTGTTTACCAGTTCACTGGATTTTGGCACTTGGCAAGTCAAAAAAACTGCCAAATTATGCCATATGAATTCAAAGTCTTCTTCTCCATTCATAGCACTACATTGCAATGTGTTACCTGTGTATTATCTATCTCTCTAGATTGACTGTTCGAAATGCTCCTATCTGTCTAATCTCTCCCCACACTTTCTCTTTCTGCCTGCACTTTTCTCCCTAAGTTTCAGTGATACTTCTCTGCTTTCTCCATTCTTTCACATGTCAGCCATCATTTTAATCAGTTTGTGCAAACTGGACCACAAAAGTTTTGGATTTGTAGTTTTTGAAAAGTTTGTGCCAAATCTGGTTTGTCATGAACTGGCTCATTCATCAGTAAGACAGAACAAAAATACCTTCAATAAGATGTCTGAGAAAAACACAGAAATCTAGAACAAAAAATATCAAGACCAAAAGAGAAGATGGCTGCCAGGAGACACTGGACTCTGGTGGTGGCAAATACAGAGTGCGCCATAAGTATGGATACACCCAGATAAAATGTAAGTCGTTGCTGATATCACCTTACCGTTTGTGGCATATAAGTACATGGGAGGGGGGGAAACATTTGAGGCTGGGTGACGCCCATGGCGGCCATCTGCAAAGCCACCATTTTGGATTCAACTTTAATTTTTTCAATGGGAAGGGGGTCATGTGACACATCAAACACATGGAGAATTGCACAAGAAAAACAATGGTGTGCTCATTTTTAACTTAACTTTATTAATTATCGAGTTATTGACACGTTTCTTATTGTTACAGCCATTGACATGTCGCAGAGGTTAACCGATGAGGAGCGGACAGACATTGTGTTGATGTCTGGTGAACACAGTACCTGGATCATTGCAGCAGACTTCAAAGCAAGAAACCCTATGAGACCACCCATCTCCCATACCACAGTTAGCAAACTGCTCGCCCAATTTCGTGCAACTGGTTCGGTGTTGGATAAGCCCAAATCTGGACGTATGAAAACTGTTACCAATGACGAAACATCAGTGGCTGTCCTGGTAGCATTTACCAGGAGCCCACAGCGTAGCACTTGACGTATGTCCCTGGAGTGTGGCATCAGTCGAACGTCCATTCGACGGATACTGGCTACACAAAGATGGCACCCTTACAAGATCCAGCTGCTACAACATCTCACTGAGGATGATCCGGACCGGCGCGTTGAATTTGCAAAGTGGGCGACACAACATCCAGATTTGGGCTTCCATTTTATCTGGGTGTATCCATACTTATGGCCCACCCTGTATTTTGGAAAATACCATGGGAAACCAGATATAACCAAATATATCTATAACTAAATAGGGAGAGAAACCATTTACATTGTGCTGGACCACACTTGTCCTATTTTTGGTACGAGAAGTACCAACTTGTAATAGAAGACAGTTATGACCAAGAGGAAGGGAAAGAAAGGACACATCGGTATACCACCATTCCTTACTGGGACAATACAATCTATCTGTCATGCAGGTATTTTCTGCATTTTGAGATGATAGACAATTATGAAGTGTCCTATAAGTTTTTGACTACAAGTTTTTAGAGGGCTCATAAAGAAAGGAAATGGGTTGTACCAATGACATCAGAGATGCCTGCTTTTAATATTCTCTTGTTTTACTCTACTTTTAATTCTATTGAATTCCTTGACATATATAAACCAATTACTAAGCCTAGGGGGATGAGGTATATGAGACCAGGGGCGATGGGGAGGAGGAGCAGTGAATTGCTGTATACATCAGGAATGGTGCGGCATATTGAGAGCTGATAAGCGTGTTTGCACATTACATATAATCGGCACTAAGTGCTTCTTCCCTGATAATTTAATGAAAATCCAGATAATTTTAAACGTCCTCTATGTCCTTGTACCTGTTTAGCGCAAGATTCAATCCGGCAGATGAGGTTTTAATGATCACACTGACTATCTGTAATTGTTGTGTAATTGGCCAATACAATTTCTACAAAAAAAAAAGAAACTGACAACGCATCACACTTATCCTATTGGTAATTAATATTCTGCCTCCGATTCGGAGAGAGAAAAAAAGTCAAATGAAGATCATTTGTCTGCAAATAAGAGGACTCAATAGTATTAACGGAAATCAGAAAAGTCTCAGTTTATTGCTTTCTATATAGCAGTGATGGTGATTTTGGCATTCTGGACCTATATTAAAAAATATATGATAGCTAGATAGATAGATAGATAGATAGATTAGACAGATAGTCTAGAAAGATAGATAGATAGACTGATAGATAGATAGATATCAGATGACCTGCGCATAAGGCACCAAAAATTGCCCTGTAGGGATGTACTGTACAGAGAATAAACAGAGGAGGAAGCAAAGAACATCCAGATGTGAAATATAGGCCAAAAAACTGGAGGTGGCCCTCTACCATAAGACTCTGTGCCGTGCCATTATTGTCATTTACTATAATGGGTTAATTTGCCTTTTTGGTGATTTCCTACAGTAGTTGAAAAGCTCATTTTCTAAGTTGTCAACAGCAGAAAATTGAGTTGTTGAGCACACCTACGTGTGACAGGTTGCTTTTCCAGTTTCGTTCTCACCTATTGATATTCAATTACCCAGCATGGGCCTGCATGTACTGTTCTATCCGCAGAGCACTATAGGCCTCCCCCTCACCAACATTGTAAGGAGGAAAACACAAGAGCAGTATTCATATAGTAACCCTGAGACCTGAGGATCTCTAATGGATAACTTATTTACCCTTTTATGCTAATACTTATCACAGATGGTTTCTAAACCAAATATCATATAATATCACTAAATTCTATACTATTATATAAGCAAATAGAAGAACTACAAGTCTTAACATGTTCTGTCATTAAAGTCATAGCATTTTGATCCTGACAACTTGTATTATACTCCAGAGCTGCACTCACTATTCTGCTGGTGCAGTCACTGTGTACATACATTACATTACTTATCCTGTACTGATCCTGAGTTACATCCTGTATTATACTCCAGAGCTGCACTCACTATTCTGCTGGTGCAGTCACTGTGTACATACATTACATTACTTATCCTGTACTGATCCTGAGTTACATCCTGTATTATAGTCCAGAGCTGCACTCACTATTCTGCTGGTGAAGTCACTGTATACATACATTACATTACTTATCCTGTATTGATCCTGAGTTACATCCTGTATTATACTCCAGAGCTGCGCTCACTATTCTGCTGGTGCAGTCACTGTGTACATACATTACATTACTTATTCTGTACTGATCCTGAGTTACATCCTGTATTATAGTCCAGAGCTGCACTCACTATTCTGCTGGTGCAGTCACTGTGTACATACATTACATTACTTATCCTGTACTGATCCTGAGTTACATCCTGTATTATACTCCAGAGCTGCGCTTACTATTCTGCTGGTACAGTCACTGTGTACATACATTACATTACTTATCCTGTACTGATCCTGAGTTACATCCTGTATTATACTCCAGAGCTGCACTCACTATTCTGCTGGTGCAGTCACTGTGTACATACATTACATTACTTATCCTGTACTGATCCTGAGTTACATCCTGTATTATAGTCCAGAGCTGCACTCACTATTCTGCTGGTGAAGTCACTGTATACATACATTACATTACTTATCCTGTACTGATCCTGAGTTACATCCTGTATTATACTCCAGAGCTGCACTCGCTATTCTGCTGGTCCAGAAATCGTCCATCATTGTCTGCTTGTTCAGTGTCAGTGAAGATATTTCTCTGGTTATTTGATTTCTGGGACGTTTATGTCAGAATGCCCCATATATAGGATTATATACAGTAATACACTTTATTTCTATAACAAATAACAAAAAAAATCTTATTTTTTTCTTTGCAATAATATAACTATGCACTAGGTGGCAGTACAGGCAATGTACCATTCTGCTGTATGTGTGAACTATAACAAGAGGCTGAATATTAACACTATATAATCTATATTAACACTATATCTATATTAACACTATATCTATAGCAACATTAAACAATTGTTTTCTATTGTCTTCAATTGTGTGGAATTCACCCTAAATCAGAGGAAGACTCCCAAACTCTTGGCGGGGGCCGTCACACCTGTCTAACAAGGGACCCAGTTACATCTCTGTCACATATAATGATGGCAGTTTTATACATGACACATGGGGGCCTCATTTATCAAAACTGTCTGACAGGAAATCTGGTTTTGTCGTCCATAGCAGCCAATTACTGTGCAGCCGTCATGTTATTACTTGCTCAGGTACAATGAGAGCTGCGTTATGATGGGTTGCTATGGGCAACAAGGCCTGTTTTGCTATCAGATGAAGCCTTACAATATTTGATAGGTGCTATTTCAAATTTCAAGAAGTTCAATTTACATATCCGCCCAGCAGATTATAGAGGTTATATATGTACCGAACGGGCCAGAAATGGTCTGAAGGGGGCACTGGACATTATATGACACAATAAGGCACTGTACGGCCCTATGTACGCATTAAATGGGCATTGAAACATTCCAAAAATGTTAAAAAATTATATTTGCCAACTTTTGTTTGGCAAGATCTAGGATGCAAGGCGCATACTGAAAATTTTTTGTATTTTTACTTAAGCTCCACCCCTTTGGGGTCATGCCGTACACCCTTTTTTGTGACATGGGCACAAAATGTGCCAGTCACACCATTTTTTATGACATGGCCAGCCTATAAAGTGCTCATGTCTTGTATAATATGACCGGGGCCTGTCGGAAGATTCGCCAGGAGGTCGCTCCTTTTTGTGGAATCCTCCTGGATATTTCAATGTTGACAAGTATGACATAAATCCATCGCAACGCAAACACTTTAGAAAGCTACAGATGAAACTGAACCCAACAAAGCTGCGATGTGTTTTTAGAAGATGCCGCCACTCTTGCCGCCACGTCACGTTGTTGAGGCCTTTTTATCCCTTTTTGTGAACTATTTTTGTTTATTTAGCGGCCCGCTTCCCCCCTCCTGCCCACCCAGCTTTCCGCCAGACCCATAAAAAGACATTAAAGGACCAATTAGTCGCTTTTTGTCTAGGACGCGAGTCTGGTTGTCAGTCTCTCCCTCTCATCCCATATGGAGGTAATGAATTCGATGGCACAAAACAGTTGGAGAGAACAGAGACATAGAGTGAAGCCCGCCGGGTCCCTCAGGGGCTTTTAGCTGTCCTGCCAGCTGCCTGCCCCGTTACAAAGATGTGACTGGAGAGAAAAAAAACAAAAAACAAAAACCGCTGCAGATGAGCACTTCATCCCCAAAAGGCCATCTTCTGTGCCTGGATGATTCATACCCCCTGTCAGGGAGCCTGGCTGCCTGGCACTTTATTTCCGGCCTAGCAACAACTGATTTATGAGCTCATTTATAAAACAATGGGCATGGAAGAGAAAAAGGAAAAAAAAAGTTGTCCTGTGCCGCTCTTACAGCCGGAATTAAGGCAACGCCACTGAAATAAGATGCCAATAATGGATCTGTCTACACAAAAACACAGGTTGGCAATGATGACGATTAACCCTCAAGTTGCTGATCACAAGGTTGTTCAGGACATGCGCTGACCACTCTACAGGTGTCACGAACCAAGAGACAACTCCTGATCCTAAAACTAGCACCTGAGTGACGGCATTTGATCCATACACTATGGGGAGTTTTTATTATGAAAGGTGTGTTAAATGCCAGTTTGTGGCATTGCCGGAGTGACGTGTGACAAAATTATTATGAAACGCAAGACTCTTAATAGTTTTGGTGCATCTACAGATGTCCATGTGCCAGAATTTGAAATCTATGCCAGCTAGGAGCTGGTACAGTTTTCAGCCGCTATTTATGCCACTCCATGCCCCGCCAACTAAAAAATTGTTGAATGTGGTACAAATGGGTATAGTCATCAAAGTACATTCAAAATCTGCAACTGACACTGTCACCCATGTCTAGTACCTGCACCTATGTCTAGTATTTGTAGCCATGTCTAGTACCTGTACCCATGTCTAGTACTTGTAGCCATGTCTAGCACCTGCACCTATGTCTAGTATTTGTAGCCATGTCTATTACCTGTACCCATGTCTAGTACTTGTAGCCATGTCTAGCACCTGCACCCATGTCTAGTACTTGTAGCCATGTCTAATACCTGCACCCATGTCTAGTGCTTGTAGCCATGGCTAATACCTGCACCCATGTCTAGTACTTGGAGCCATGTCTAATACCTGCACCCATGTCTAGTGCTTGTAGCCATGTCTATTTCCTGTTTCTACAAATCATTGTAAAGTTAATACTAAAATGCACCTTCCAGGACCTTAGACTGTGAGAAAGATTTCACCAAAAGTCCTGGAGGCTTGAACAACTGCTCCTGATATCACTAGGAAAAGCAATGGGGGCATGGTGATCTAACTTTGAGACAGGGGGAACTATGGGCAGTATGTGAGAGAGGGGGATTTAGGGAGCAGATTATGTGAGAGACAAAGGAGGGGCAGGGAGACATTTTCACAGAAGAGGTAGTGCAGAAGAAGAGGGAGGCAGGGCTTTGATGAATCTGACATCACACGGTAGTTCTCAATAGTATCTACAGGCTGAATAGAGATCTTCTGTTTGCACAGCAACCCATGCTATAAAAAAGAGGATGCACTGTGACCATGTGACATATTGAAGAAAGTGAAAACAGGATAAGAAAAGATGTAGTGAGCAGATAACTAATACTAATGAGGGGATGGGTTTTCAGGCAATATAATAAGTAAAAACAAAATCACAAGAGTGTCCCTTTAATTTAAGGGAACACTACCAGCAAACCTGATACACCTTGTTATGCTTGGTGCAGGGCCGGAGGGGTGGAGCACGATACATGCTCTTTCTTTGGTATTAGTTGAATCTTTGTGTTACGTACAGCCCCCTGTGGCCCTGCACTAGGCATAACACAATATGTTAAATGATTTCAATTATCTGCATTGAGAATACATGCCGTGTAATTATACACCCGGGGGATACAAATGCTCTGCAGTCAGTTCTCACATTGTAGTACATACAGCATACTTACCTGAGCCTGCTAAACACATCAGTAGGTGAAATCATGAAGCATTATGTCATGTTCACTCTGCGTTCACTGAACATTTGGTGCGTATGCTATAGGAAGCCATATACATTGGCTATACATTGGGCAATACTTCCAAATTAACTCCAATGTACAAACCAATGTGAACACAACCTTAGTTATGCTTTTACATAAGACTTCAGGTATCACAATGAACAAATGCCAAATTTTAGTTCTGCTACATCTGTATACAGTACAGAACATCTACATCTATTATATGTATAATGAAGCTGATTTATGAAATGTATCTTTAACCCCATAAACCACATAGAAACCACAATGCCGAACTAAACCAGCACTTATTCCTGACTCATTTCTTTCTGCTAAAATCAACAGGGAAAATGCAACAAAAATACTATGGGGCCAATCCGCTAAGAATCTGTGTTACTTTTTTGGTGTAAAAAATCCACAAACTGGTGGTTTGTGACTTTGTAACACCACTATTCTTAAAGTGGGCTTGGGGAGCAAGGGGTGACCATTGGCTGCACCAGATTCAGCATCATTTATAGCATTTATGGCAGCAGAAATCTATGCGTAGATTGTAGCTGGGGTGTCTGGGCTCCCAAGGGATGCGCCTAATTCCGGATGAACTAAAGGGAGTCTATCACCTTCCCCCAAGCACATTTAACTGCCACCACCACATTACAGTAATAAACAACATAGCTCTTTTATATATGCCACTTTAGTAGATTTGGAGAAAAACAACTTTAAAGGGATATACAAATTAGGCAGTTGGTGCACTGGGGGCGAGCCTTTAGCCCTGGTAGCACTGCTCTTGCTGCTCATGTAGGATGGATTGTGTCATAGCAGTGGGAAGATCAACTCTCACTGCACAGGGTAGTGCAGGCAGGAGATAGTAGGGGTCTGAGTGGTAAGAGCAGTGCTCCAAGAGTTGAAGGACCGCCCTCAGTGCACCAACTGCTTCATTTGCATAAGACTTTAAAGTTGTTTTTCTCCAAATCTACAGACGTTATATACAAAGGTATGTTGCTTATCACTGTACTGTACTCTGTAATAAAATTATGAATTAGCTTGGGGAAGGTGTAAACTTCCTTTAAGCAAACCCTCTGTACTTACAGGATACATTAAGACCAGTGTACAACATGCCAGTCTTGATGAATACCCCCTCATATTTACAGCATGCCCTAGAAACTTCATCACTCAATGTTCTTTTCAGCAGAGAACTAGATTGAGTAACTTAAGGACTAAAATTTACATATTTTTTTATTACAGGTTCTCATAATAAGAGATGGGTAAATGTATTTGTTCTATTCAGTTTTCCTCTATTGCAGTAATTACCAAACCATAAGATATATAGGTCATGCAACTTTGTATATCTGAGCTTGCTCACAAATTGACGTGATTGTTGACATGAGCTGTTCATTGACATGAGCTGTTCATTTCACATACTGTAACAATATACATTATATCTTATAGCTCCCAAAGAGGAAGGTGAGCTAATCTTTACTGGAGTAGAAATGTAAAGAAAAATTTTTACCAAGCACCCAAAGTTTATTCTACAACTGAGATATTTTTAAATGTACTTTCAGGGGTCTTGTTCTCACCCATGGCGGGACCACAGCAATTACACCCTTATTTCAGGTTAATTTCAATGGTTTGTGAAAAATGTAGTGACCACTTGTTTTAGGATTGTTGTCTCTTCAGATCAATGATCTATAGCAGGGGTGTCAAACTCATTTTCTCCGGGGGCCACTTCAGCCTCACGGGGTACCTTGAAGGGCCAAGATTATTTTACACATGTATAAAAGTAACTTCTCCTTAACAGTTAAGCGAGCTATTAAGCAGTAGTTACATTTGTACATTACTACTGTTACAATCAGCCCTTTGAGGTCAACCAGGAAGAACATAATGTATTGTTAAAACCTAAAAAGCATGTTACATACTATCCTCATCCTTTTCTGAATATATCAAAAATTAAGCACTATACAAATACCGTTTACCCCTGCAAACGATATTATGCTCTATAGTTGCCTCTGCACATGGTATTACGTCCCACAGCGGCCCCTGCACACGGTATTATGCTCCATAGTTGCCCCTGCACACGGTATTATGCTCAATAGTTGCCCCTGCACATGGTATTATGCTCCATAGTGGCCACTGCACACGGTATTATGCTCAATAGTGGCCCCTGCACACAGTATTATGCTCCATAGTGGCCCCTGCACACGTTATTATGCTCCATAGTGGCCCCTGCAATCGGTATTATGCTCCTTAGTGGCCCCTGCATTGGTATTATGCTCCATAGTGGCCCCTGCAAATGGTATTATGGTCCATAGTGGCCCCTGCACCCGGTGTTATGTCCCATAGTGACCCCCCACCCATGAACTATTATTATACTCTGGGGTCTTTTTAGACCCCAGAGTATAATGATCGGAGTCCCAGGTGGTGACAAACATAAAACCAGTGTTACTTACCTGGGCTCCGGTGTGCTCCCTGCGTTCGGCCTTCTTCAATGTCGCACAGACCGGCGTCGCGACATAATGACGTCGGCCTGGCTCACGTGACGCCTGGGACGTCACCAAAGAAGGCCGAGGCCAGCTGGGAGTAACATCGGATCGCCGGAGAGGTGAGTAACACTGGTTTTTATGTTTATCACCTCCCCTGGGTCTCCGATTATTATACTCCGGGGTCTGAAAAGACCCCGGAGTATAATAATAGTAGTATTTGATGGGGTTCGCGGGCCGCGGCCTCACTTACCATCCCCGCTCCTGCACACAGCCGCTTCTGCGTCCCATAGCAGAAGGGGAAGCGGGGGCGGCTACGACCAGCAGCGGGGATCGGTAAGTAAATAGGCCGTTACGTGCCGGGGATACTCCAGCAGGCAACGGCCTATTTATATATATAAAAAAAACTTATCCTCACTTACCTCCGATCCCTTGATGCAGCCGCCTCCTCCTCCTCTTCTTGTCCGCGACGTCTGCGTGTCAGCGTAGGAGGCGCGATGACGTCATTGTATCGCCGCCTGCGCTGACATGCAGAGGTCTTGTAAACCAGCCCAGGACAGGTATCGCGCAGCTTTGTTTTTTTTTTTTTTTTTTTAAGCGGCCTGTCCTGGGCTGGTTTACATTACATAGACAATAAAAAATGCCTTGGCCCTGCGGGTCAGATAAGTGCCGGGCCGGAAAACAGAAGGCAGCGGGCCGGATTCGGCCCGCGGGCCTTGTGTTTAACACCTGTGATCTATAGGATGAATTCTCAACTCTAGATATTACTGGAAAGATGATGCTTTGTTGCTGCCTACCCTTGACCATCAATTATTATATGCGTATCCACATACTACTGGTGTACTATGGAGTAGTGGTTCCCAAAATATAGATTATTCTCTAAAAAATAATTTAATTCCCCTCCTAGATGTTGAAGGGCACAAATACTCTAATCTGTTTCCTAATGTAGATATACAAAGTACATACATAAGTAGCAGAACTGAGCTTGTCATGGCAATATCATAAAGTGGCTGTTATATAGGAATGTAGATAAGACAACTAAGTTACCACAATCCACACAAGACATGATATTACAAATTTCGCTCTGCTACATATAATGCTTAGTATAGATATCTATATACAGGTATAGCTTTTGGGGCAGCCATTCTGCCAAAACTTGTCATCAAGTTATCAGGGATGTAGTTACACTTTTATACCTTTTCTCTTGGCTTGAGATATCTTGATGTGGATGGTATGACATGACCAGCTTTGTAAAAAAAAAAACAAAAAAACAAAAACTCAAACTTTCACATGACTTACAATCAGAGTATCACAAAATTTCAAAGTCGGTCATCCCACATCACTCATCTCAAGATATCTCCAAGAAGAAAGATAAGGAATGACAGATTATGGCAAACCTCTTGGTGTGACTTATTATTGCCCATATTTAGCAAGATGTGGGAACATTTCAACGGGTCCAGCAGATTTGCCCATTCTTCTGGGACTTCTGGAGGTCGATCCTTTTTTAAAAAGCCTTCTAGATATTCTGGGAGAGTTGGCAAGTAGACCTTGTAGGCTGAAGGTCCCTTCTGGTAACAGACCCTTAGGTATTACCCTAATATCCATATGGTCACTCCAACTCTATAGTGCTTTTCTCCTTCTCAAAAAGAAATATCTAGTTGCTGAATATCTGGCTGTACTCGACTTTAGATACCTGAATGTACTCTGTAAAATGCATTTAGAACATGCTCAGGTTGGACAAATCTATAGCATAATGAATGATTCAGAAGCGTTTATCTTGTAGGGGACAAAAAATAATACTTGACTAAGCACAAAATGATGTCGCACTACAGTCATATGAAAAAGTTTGGGCACCCCTATTAATCTTAATCATTTTTAGTTCTAAATATTTGGGTGTTTGCAACAGCCATTTCAATTTGATATATCTAATAACTGATGGATACAGTAATATTTCAGGATTGAAATGAGGTTTATTGTACTAACAGAAAATGTGCAATATGCATTAAACCAAAATTTGACCGGTGCAAAAATTTGGGTACCCTTATCATTTTATTGATTTGAATACTCCTAACTACTTTTTACTGACTTACTGAAGCACAAAATTGGTTTTGTAACCTCACTGAGCTTTGAACTTCATAGCCAGGTGTATCCAATCATGAGAAAAGGTATTTAAGGTGGCCAATTGCAAGTTGTTTTCCTATTTGAATCTCCTCTGAAGAGTGGCATCATGGGCTCCTCAAAACAACTCTCAAATGATCTGAAAACAAAGATTGTTCAACATAGTTGTTCAGGGGAAGGATACAAAAAGTTGTCTCAGAGATTTAACCTGTCAGTTTCCACTGTGAGGAACATAGTAAGGAAATGGAAGACCACAGGGACAGTTCTTGTTAAGCCCAGAAGTGGCAGGCCAAGAAAAATATCAGAAAGGCAGAGAAGAAGAATGGTGAGAACAGTCAAGGACAATCCACAGACCACCTCCAAAGAGGTGCAGCATCATCTTGCTGCAGATGGTGTCACTGTGCATCGGTCAACAATACAGCACACTTTGCACAAGGAGAAGCTGTATGGGAGAGTGATGCGAAAGAAGCCGTTTCTGAAAGCACGCCACAAACAGAGTCGCCTGAGGTATGCAAAAGCACATTTGGACAAGCCAGCTTCATTTTGGAAGAAGGTCCTGTGGACTGATGAAACAAAGATTAAGTTGTTTGGTCATACAAAAAGGCATTATGCATGGCGTCAAAAAAACACAGCATTCCAGGAAAAACACTTGCTACCCACTGTAAAATTTGGTGGAGGTTCCATCATGCTTTGGGGCTGTGTGGCCAATGCCGGCACCGGGAATCTTGTTAAAGTTGAGGGTCGCATGGATTCAACTCAGTATCAGCAGATTCTTGAGAATAATGTACAAGAATCAGTGACGAATTTGAAGTTACGCCGGGGATGGATATTTCAGCAAGACAATGATCCAAAACACAGCTCCAAATCTACTCAGGCATTCATGCAGAGGAACAATTACAATGTTCTGGAATGGCCATCCCAGTCCCCAGACCTGAATATCAGTGAACATCTGTGGGATAATTTGAAGCGGGCTGTCCATGCTCGGCGACCATCAAACTTAACTGAACTGGAATTGTTTTGTAAAGAGAAATGGTCAAAAATACCTTCATCCAGGATCCAGGAACTGATTAAAAGCTACAGGAAGCGACTAGAGGCTGTTATTTTTGCAAAAGGAGGATCTACTAAATATTAATGTCACTTTTCTGTTGAGGTGCCCATACTTTTGCACCGGTCAAATTTTGGTTTAATGCATATTGCACATTTTCTGTTAGTACAATAAACCTCATTTCAATCCTGAAATATTACTGTGTCCATCAGTTATTAGATATATCAAATTGAAATGGCTGTTGCAAACACCCAAATATTTAGAACTAAAAATGATTAAGATTAATAGGGGTGCCCAAACTTTTTCATATGACTGTACTTAGTAGATGACACTAGAAATAAATCCTACAAACCTAACCTGAGCCAGCCTGGCTGCCTCTACTTCTGACAAGACATGAATGCCAGTCTACTGAAAGGCGAGTGGTATAATTTATTATAGATCAGTATGGAGGCAACATCTAATGAGCCGCCTCTATTACCGGAGCCTCAAGTGCTCTTTAAAGGCCAGGATGCTCCAGGTGGAAGGATGAGTTTCACCATTAAGTCATATAGAAATGTAAAGAAAAACAACATTGAAGGACCAATTATCGAAAATGAGATAAGTGCGGCATGAGCAAGCTATATAAATCTTTAGTGTAATTAATTTCTCCCTGTACTACATGAGCCAAAACGTATTGAAGTAGAAGAGCCAAGTCGCTCACCATATACCTTTCCATGGGGAGAAAACCTCCAATCTCTAAGCATGAAATATATCTGCTAATACAATTTAAACTAAATCTGTCTATTTTCCTTCATCTTGGTAAATCCTGAAGACCAACCTTGAAGAATACATCAACAAGGAACATACAGTAAAACCTCACCAAAAGATCCCCGTGTAGAGCAGATCAGGACCAAATTTATATGGCCATCTTCTTTGAAAGGTACACCTCCATAGAAGACCACCTATAAATCCAGTTTTGGAAGGTTGTCTAAAAGAGGTTTCACGGTATATGAAGGAGAGGGGTCTCCATAGCAAAAATACACATCTGGAACAGGAGGGTGCAGTGCTTGTTTGCCTCATCCACCTTTCTATAGTCTTTGGGATGATTCTCCATTCCCTTAGCTACTAATACATGGGGTAGAATACGTAGAGGAACCAAAAAGAGTTCAGTGCTAAAATGAAGAGGGCCAAGACATGCTTGGATAGCAACACCTTTGCTGATCCTCAAATGCATCCCCATTGCTACTGGTACTAGTAGTTTTCGACATTCTGGGCCTAATACCAAAGGGAGTATCTTTATGTTTTTCTCTACTTTCATAGCATTTTACTTCATATTGTCACAGTGCTTGTTGGGAAGGAAGCCTTACAAACATTATTATCACCTCATAAAAATTAGATGGACATGACTTGAGAGTCCACAAAACCGTAGAAGCTTGGTTAGACCTCTAAATGAGTGGGGAAATAAAAAACTTGGAGAAGAATGTTCTTCAAAATGGCCCCATCATGAGACTGCCAGGAACCATCCAATTATCACAGTACAGTGATAATGCACACTGTGACATCACAGTGCAAGGATACTAAACAGTGAAGTCACAGTACAGGGATGATAAACACAGTGATGTCACAGATAAGGGATAATGTGCACAGTAATGTCACAGTACAGTGATAATGCCCACAGTGATGTCATAGTACCAGGAAAATGCACACAGTGATGTCACAATACAGAGTAATAAACACAGTGATGTCACAGATAAGGGATAATGCATATAGTGATGTCACAGTACAGTGATAATGTCCACAGTGATGTCATAGCACCAGGAAAATGCACACAGTGATGTCACAATACAGAGTAATAAACACAGTGATGTCACAGATAAGGGATAATGCATATAGTGATGTCACAGTACAGTGATAATGCCCACAGTTGATGTCATAGTACCAGGAAAATACACACAGTGATGTGACAGTACCCTCGTCTTGTGGTAAAAGGAACAGGGAAAACCTTAGTTAGGACTTTCTCCTAGTGGCCCGTTAGAAGAACAACTTGCTGTGGTATAGCCAGTTAAGAAGATGTTGATATTACAATCTCCAGTGCAGGAGCCTTCCCTAGATTACTTTATAACAAAAAAAATGCAAGATTTGAAAAATTACGAGAATCTAATTTAAAGCAAATGTGTGTCCCCCCGCGCCCGCGCCGAACTGTGACACCGGCAGCACGGTTCCTGTTAATTTTCACAGTACAGCTGTCAGCGGGTCTGTAAATAGTGCTCCTCTATAGCCAACACTCTCCTTCCACACATCAACTGTTCAATTAACAGAAGAAGGGAATAAAGAGGACTGCAACCTTCTATCAGGGCTTTGATGTTTTCCCGGCAATTTATGAAAGTGTACACAAATCTAATTACAAGCCCCACTGCTTCCCATTTACATGAATCTACTCCAGTTCCGAGCTGTTTATATCAAAATAATTGTTCAAAAAAAATAATAATACATTTTTTTTTTTTTCGTCTGATCCGGGAAGCCTGTGCCCCACTCTGCGGAGCGGATCACGAGGGTCTGGAAAGATGGGGATTGACATTCGGAAGAAGGAAAATCCCAAATGCTGTTGTTTTTCTGTAAGATAATGAGGCGGACTCGGATAAACACGCTGTGTCAATAACGTAAGAAAATAAGAAATCAGCGGCTCCGGCGGCATCTTTGTTCAGGGCTGATAAGACTCAAGGCGACGCGATTATTGCCCATTGTGGTGATTTATTGATTTTGGAGAAGGGGGTTTGCAGCTTTTCATACAACCATGGCTTCTTAGCCCAGTCAAGCTTGCGATCTTACATGCCCAGGACAACAAAGGGTCTTGTCAAGGTTTTGATAAGTTGGCGCTCCAGTGGTTACTGTAATAGGACAACGTATAATCTAGCTGCTGTTTCTAATTTCTTCTGCCCAGACATCTTCAATGCTGTCATTCTTCCAAAATCTACTCTTCCTGGCTCCACCATACCCATGCATGCTCGGTTCATCCTCAATGGGGTTAGGGAGGGGAGATGGCTGTTGCCAGACACATCTGGCAATGGCTTACCTCCCCTGTGAAGTAAAGGATCAGGCATCAGGGCTGTGGAGTTGGAGTCAGTTTTGGCTGGGGTTGGAATTGGAAAAAAGTTACAAACTCTGACCCTGGCATAAAATGATTAATTATTTTAAATTAGATTATACAATTATTAATATTCTATAATTTATTAGATACATAGATTATGGCATGTTTACTTTCATAGGAATTCCATCGCTAGTTTTTTGTTTGTTTTTTTCGTGAATTACAGGATCTTTACTGCTTCTGTCTGACTATGACAGTCCTGCCAAAATTGGTATTGTCAGCCATTTTTACTCTTATGGTTATGAGCACCTTAAAAGTAAGATCCAAGGCTTCTCAACCCTATGGATGACCAAAGAACCACCCTTGATGAGCCACAATGAGTAGCTCCTGCTATTAGCTCCTGCTATTGAGACAGAAGTTGCAAAGAATGGCTGCTACTCTAGTGGACTCAACCCACTTATTTTATGTAATTGGGTTGTTAATGTGTTATTGTAATTATTCTCTAATAAATGCTGATCATAAAGCTTCTTGCCAGGGTGGCTACATTTGAAGACATAGCCCCTCCAGGACCCTGCTGCCCATCTACTCCTTTCCAGTAGAATAATATGACATCCATATTGACATGAAGTCAAGGATCAACAGCAGCCAATCCTATCCAGCTGCCCACTGTTAGATAACACCTTCAACATTCTCAAGATCTCAAGCTTGGACCTAAAACTAGTGTACTGGCCTGTACTGATGTGAATGAAGCACTCAGGCTGCGATAGAAACTTCCTATTTAGCTGCAGCCTAAACAAATTTCCCTGTTTCTGTCTCACTCAGCTTCTCCTCCCTTCTCCCCTCTCAATACACTTCTATAGACATATATAATCTGATACATGCTGTCTGTCTGTCTGTCAGTCAGGAAACCCAATGTACTAGCTCTTGTTTGCATGGACTGCCTTAAGTTTTCCATGACCTCCAAACAAACTCTGCTTGGGTCTGTAAAGCCTGTCAGAACTTTAAGGTGCAGACCCATTCAGAGAGCTGCCTCATCGTCCAATTATGAGTTAAGGTGGGGTATTTAAGCCTTGCTGAAGTCCAGTCATGTGCCTGTGATTGTCTTGTGCAGCTGGGTTCCTGACTCTACTTGAGAAAACTTGTTTACTGCTGATCTCTGGATATAATTTTTTTGCTTGTTCTCCTGGCTTACCCCCTTGGTTTCTGATTTGGATATTGTTGTGACTTCTTAGATTTGACTTCGGCTTGGACTCTGACCTTAGTCTGATACTCCACATTCCAAGATAGTGTTAGATTATAGGTAGCAGTTTACTGGCGGAATTCAGTTCTAATCTGTTCCTAGGACATTTTAGGAAATAGCTCTACCTGGCAGTTCCATACGTTGCAACCTCCTAACACTGTCCCCAGACACTTAGCTCCTGCTTATTCCTCCCCTCCCTAGACTATTACAGACATGTGTAATCTGATACATGTGCAGTCTGTCTCCTTAGAGATACAGCAGGATTCAGAGTTAAAGTCTGATAAGAGGAGAAAGAAGCATTTTTCTCTGATATGATATATTACAAAGTTTATTATATTCGCTTGTATTATTCATTTATGCAAAGTTTGTTGAAACATCACCAGCCATTTAAGGATTGTGTATGCAGAATGGCAGCTGGAAAATGTAGCTCTTCTACATCCTTGGTTGTACATTGAATGTTTTTAGCCAAAAACTAAAATATTTCTGGACTCGATGGAAATCTCTCATTGTGTAGAAGTTGTCTGTGGATTTCCGACACCTGTAAAGTGACAGATGAGGAACACACTCCCAGTAATTTCACACATGCATGCACAGACACACGCCTGTTGGTACCATGGGCAATGAATGGAGGAGCTGCTGCTGACAATCTGTAGACAGATTCATTTGGAGGAATTCATCCTACACCTGTAGAAGTGACAGAACTTCCCCCTTCAGGACTGAACTCCAGGGTACGGGGAGGATCATTAGCATTCCGCTCATTGCCCATCCCCCGGCTGCTCATGTCTCCAGGTTCAGAACTAGGAAGGGGGAGCAGCGTCCCAGCAGCTGCCAAGCAGCTGGGCCAGTCACTCGCATTGAGCGCTTGATAATGTCTTGTTTTCACAAAATATGTTCTGCTTTTGTTGCAAGCAGCCATGTGTGACTCGGAGGTGCCACAGTCTTCAAGGAGACTCTTTGTACTCCTGATTACTTTCTGTTTTATTGAATATGTTCAGGTTGTTTTCCCAGCCTTGTACAATGACTGCGTACAGAGCGGCTAATGGAGTGCTCTATACATACAGTAATGAGGGCCGGAGTTATTTCCAATGACTGCTACTGAATTTCAATGCCTTCCATACACCTGGCAGGTGAAAGTTTCCTTACATTTTTTTTTTCTTTCATCTTGGAAGTTCAGACATAGCTGTGCTAAATTTGTTGCTGGGCACCATAAAAACACTTTTTCCCCTCTGTTGCTGCTTCATTCCATTATACCCCACCATCTTGGAACAGGACACCCTTGAAGCTTATTACCAACCAGAATCCATCTTATAGAGGACCTTTTACCACCTCCAAAAAACTCCAATTCTTTGTCAGGCCTAGAACCGCCCACCTGACGGGAGAGAGCACAGATTGCTCAGGAATGGTGGGGGCTAGACAAAAAATAAAAACCTATTGCATTGGAATTAGTGGAGTAAAGCCTATTGGAGGATGCAAAGTTAGAGTTGATGGAGGTGGTGAAAGGTTCCCTTTAAAACCAATTCTGCAGGTTATGCTTATACATTCTGTTCCAGCCCTCTTTGAGACTATTGTTAACTATGTCTTTCATACAAAGCACATTGTGTATAACCCATGCCCATTACAAATAATGTAGGTCTACAATGCTAAGATGGACATAAAGATGTCACCCAAAATGATCCATCATACAAGATTCTTCCATTGACAGCATGATGTGCACTGTTAAGCGGATCAATAAGACTCTGCTACATCCAATTGGGTACAAAAAGTAACTGAAATGAGATTTGTAAAAGTAGTATGTGGAATACAAATCTAAGATATGCCCTCTTCACTCTTTTCTTTAGACTTAACATATCCTTGGATGAGTGGCACAAGATGACCGGCTTTAAAAAGACAACATGATTTTGCAACACTTTGGGAGATGCTTATCCTATATGTGTTTATATGTGGCCACCCAGTGGTTGTTTTGTGAACTGCAACCTGTCAAGGTTCTGCTACTATTGTATTAAATTTTTATAGTGAGAAACTGGATTCCTTGGGGCATGTTCAGAAGGCAGAATTCTTGCACAAATTTTGGTGTGCATTTTGTGCTGAAATCCATGCAAAATCTGTAATAATTTTCAGTAGGAATTGGCATTGCTGTGTAGGTATCATGCATGAATTGGATAATGCATGCACTTAAAACTGCAAATCTGAAGCAGAAATACAAAGCTAAGAATTTCTGCAGCAGATTCCATGGTGGATTGCATCAGATTATGCCCTATTGAAAGTTGCAGAAAAGTAAGGGTGGATATATCTGTGTGTTTTTAAGAGCTGTCCTATCATCTGGCACCTTCCATGTTCTATTAATTTTACTTTACATGTCTTAAAAGCCCACACACTTTAGATAGCTGTTGGACGAACGCCAACTGTCCATATTCTGTATGTGCATGCCAGACTCAGGATGTGCTTTGGATGGCGAGAGGTGAATACATTGCAACCAGATCCCTCTGACGGCTACAGAACAGAGGATGTATTTGCGCGTATTGATTTGTATGTATATGTATTGTACTGTATGTATGTATGTGCATGAATGTGTATATGAGTGTATTGTATATACAGTACAGACCAAAAGTTTGGACACACCTTCTCATTCCAAGAGTTTTCTGTATTTTCATGACTATAAAAATTGTAGATTCACACTGAAGGCATCAAAACTATGAATTAACACATGTGGAATTATATACTTAAAAAAGTGTGAAACAACTGAAAATATGTCTTATATTCTAGGTTCTTCAAAATAGCCACCTTTTGCTTTGATTACTGCTTTGCACACTCTTGGCATTCTCTTGATGAGCTTCAAGAGGTAGTCACCTGAAATGGTTTTCACTTCACAGGTGTGCCCTGTCAGGTTTAATAAGTGGGATTTCTTGCCTTATAAATGGGGTTGGGACCATCAGTTGTGTTGTTCAGAAGTCAGGTGGATACACAGCTGATAGTCCTACTGAATGGAGTATTAGAATTTGTATTATGGCAAAAAAAAAGCAGCTAAGTAAAGAAAAACGAGTGGCCATCATTACTTTACGAAATGAAGGTCAGTCAGTCCGAAAAATTGGGAAAACTTTGAAAATGTCCCCAAGTGCAGTGGCCAAAACCATCAAGCGCTACAAAGAAACTGGCTCACATGAGGACCTCCCCAGGAAAGGAAGACCAAGAGTCACCTCTGCTGCGGAGGATAAGTTCATCCGAGTCACCAGCCTCAGAAATCGCAGGTTAACAGCAGCTCAGATTAGAAACCAGGTCAATGCCACACAGAGTTCTAGCAGCAGACACATCTCTACAACAACTGTTAAGATGAGACTGTGTGCAGCAGGCCTTCATGGTAAAATAGCTGCTAGGAAACCACTGCTAAGGACAAGCAACAAGCAGAAGAGACTTGTTTGGGCTAAAGAACACAAGGAATGGACATTAGACCTGTGGAAATCTGTACTTTGGTCTGATGAATCCAAATTTGAGATCTTTGGTTCCAACCACCGTGTCTTTGTGCGACGCAGAAAAGGTGAACGAATGGACTCTACATGCCTGGTTCCCACCGTGAAGCATGGAGGAGGAGGTGTGATGGTGTGGGGGGGCTTTGCTGGTGACACTGTTGGGGATTTATTCAAAATTGAAGGAATACTGAACCAGCATGGTTACCACAGCATCTTGCAGCGGCATGCTATTCCATCCGGTTTGCGTTTAGTTGGACCATTATTTATTTTTCAACAGGACAATGACCCCAAACACACCTCCAGACTGTGTAAGGGCTATTTGACCAAAAAGGAGAGTGATGGGGTGCTACGCCAGATGACCTGGCCTCCACAGTCACCAGACCTGAACCCAATCCAGATGGTTTGGGTTGAGCTGGACCGCAGAGTGAAGGCAAAAGGGCCAACAAGTGCTAAGCATCTCTGGGAACTCCTTCAAGACTGTTGGAAGACCATTTCAGGTGACTACCTCTTGAAGCTCATCAAGAGAATGCCAAGAGTGTGCAAAGCAGTAATCAAAGCAAAAGGTGGCTACTTTGAAGAACCTAGAATATAAGACATATTTTCAGTTGTTTCACACTTTTTTGTTAAGTATATAATTCCACATGTGTTAATTCATAATTTTGATGCCTTCAGTGTGAATCTACAATTTTTATAGTCATGAAAATACAGAAAACTCTTGGAATGAGAAGGTGTGTCCAAACTTTTGGTCTGTACTGTATGTGTACGTGTGTATATATTTTTGTACTGTGTGTGTATGTGTATGCATGTGTGTATGCATGAGTATATGTGTGAATATATCTGTGTACTTTATGTATATGTGTATGTGTGTGTATGTGAGTATATGTATGTGTATATATCTGTGTACTGTATGTATATATGTATGTACTGTATGTGTATATGTATGAGTATATGTGTATGTATGTGTACTGTATGTATATGTGTGTATGTATGAGTATTTGTGTGAATGTATCTGTGTACTGTATGTGTCTGTGTATGTATGTGTGTATGTATGAGTATATGTGTGAATATATCTGTGTAGAGTATGTATATATGTATGGATGTGTGTGTATGTGAATATATGTATGTGTATATATCTGTGTACTGTATGTATGTATGTATGTATGAGTATATGTGTATGTATATATCTGTGTACTTTATGTATATATGTATGTATGTATGTATGTATGAGTATATGTGTGTGTATATATCTGTGTACTTTATGTATATGTTTGTGTATGTATGTGAGTATATCTATATGTAAATGTTTCCTGTACAAAAAAAGAAGAACTTTCCTGGCAAGGTGGATAAAATAAGTCTCATTAAAGAAAGTTTCCTTTCAATAAACTTGAAGGAACATATGTTGTGTGAAGAAAAAAGCGCAGAGCAGCAATAACACTGACAGCCCTGTAGATAGAGGAGTGCGCAGCACAGACAAGAGCCTGAGACCTGACAGGAATACTGAGGGGCGCGCCTAAAAACACTTTTGAAAAGTTCTAAGGAAGATGGAAACTACAGCAGAGTAATGCCACGGTATGGGGCTGCATGGGTCAAGGCCAATGGTCATCTTCCAACTGTGGCTATTAGACTTTTGCAGAACTACAACTCCCAACATGCGGCAAGTTGTAGTTTTGCAACAGCTGGGAAGCCACAGGTTGAGAAATACATGTAGTTAGGGATTGTAGCATGCATGGAGGTTGATGGAATCCGCTGACTCCCTCAAGGTATTGAGCACCTTAAATATAATCCTTTAGTATTAGTTGCCATGGTAACACACCAAACCACCATACATAGATACGGTAACAGCAGGGCCTAGACGCACAGGAAACAGCATGGTGCCAACTATACCACATAGTTATTCAGTAAGATAATATCGCACAACATCACAGACAACACAACTTGGCTCCATAGTCCAATTGTGTGAGTCATGAGCCCCCCATGTGGAGGCGGACTGGGATCCTTTCAGAAAAAACATGGGAGATTCGTAAGAAATACAGAAAAGACAAAATGGAAAGAGTTGGTGTAACGTAGCAGATCTGAGTCTGTTGTTCTGCAAATTGTGAAATCTTCTTATTTTACAAGTAAACCTGCTACATTATCTATACTCGGAGTATCTGGTGTGTTATCTGTGGTGTTACATAGGACTGCAGGTGAACCTATTACATTCTCTGTACTTCAACGGCCATCACAGTGTGTTACCTGTAGTCTTACATAGGACTGCAGGGCAGTCTATTACATAACCTATATTAAAGATACATCACAGTGTTACCTGTGGTCTTACATAGGACTGCAGGTCAGTCTATTACATGACCTATATTAAAGATACATCACAGTGTGTTGTCTGTGGTGTTACATAGGACTGCAGGACAGTCTATTACATTATCTGTACTTAAAGATACATCACAGCATGTGATCTCTATTGTTACCTATTATATTCTCTGTACTTTAACTGCCATCACAGTGTGTTGTTGGTGGTGTTACATAGGACTGCAGGCCAGTCTATTACATTACCTATACTTAAGACACATCACAGTATGTTGTCTATGGTGTTATATAGGACTGCAAATAAACTTATTACATTCTCTGTACTTAAAGATACATCACAGCATGTGATCTCTGGTGTTACATAGGACTGCAGTTGAACCTATTACATTACACCTGTACTTAAAGATACATCACAGTGTGTCGTCTGCGGTGTTACATAGGACTGCAAATGAACCTACACCATTTTCAGTACTCAGAGAGTCATGGTTGCGTGTTGCTACATAATTAGCAGGTAATTCTAATACATTAATTGTATTCAGAAAATGTTTCCCTGAAGTGTTACATAGGACTGCAGATCAGATTACAACATGATATCTAAGTAGGGTGTTATCACTGTGTGTAATTTGTGGTGTTACATGGGACTGTAATAGGACCTTATTTGTACAAAGAATGTCACTGTCCTATGTTATCTGCAGTCTTACATAGGACTGCAAGCCTGCTAAATTATCTGTGCACAGAGAGTCATTGTCATGTGTGGTCTTTGGTGTTACATGGAACAGCAGATAAATCTAATTTATTACTGTCCTCAGAAAGTCACAGCTATCTTTGGTGTTACATAGGACTGCAAGTAGGCCTGCAAAGTTATCTGTACTTGTGTGTTATCTGTACTGGACAAATGTTTATGATTCACAAATAATATAGAATTGAAGCAACTAGCTCAGCTCTGCTACATTTGCTGAAATGATGGTTTTAGCAGCCGATAAGTGTTATAGATGATGCTGGGGGTAGTTGCATTAAGGAGTATATAATTAACCCTTTCTAATGAGCTGTAGCAGGTCAGATCTCTGGCTAAACATCCTCCACTTCCACTCTTAGTGCTTGTTTTATTACTATCAGACTATAATTGATGTATATTCTATCATCATGAAGTATATAGTTATGATAATACAGCTGGCACGGGCTGACTCTGCACACACCACATGCAGCAAGGACACATTGCCAGATTTCATCAGCATAAAGTCAGAGTCATCTGCCAGGGCACATTATTTTTCATGAATGTGGTATTGATCGCTTTATGGTGAATAATTCACTCTTTAGGATGAGACTTTGTCAATTTACATCTCAGATACTTCAGAGAAGAACTTACAGCATCTGCTGTTTGTTACAGTGTATCAGTGTAGACAATGCTCTGTGAGCTAAACACATCAACAGTTCAAATCTCTTTCCTGTCTGGATCAGCTGCACTAATAAGATGTAACAAACCCTCAGCTGTGTGAGCAGAACTAAGTTAGGGTTGACAGCAAGCAGAGGTTTTAAACATAACGTATATTCAAAGGCATAGTAAAGTGAAAAGTATATATATTGCCACATGTAGTGTATATGCTGTAAAACTATTAAAGCATCATGGGTATGCACAGCACAGAGTATTTACAGCGCTATATCTTTATCCTTCCTCTTGGATGTCACAGGATGATCAGATTTTCAAGACAATATTGATTCACAATATTCTATTTCAAAGTGAATATTCTGTGTAGCCACCCAGTGACTGTGCTGTGAACTGCAGCCATTTATATGCTTTTGTTAGCATGTTGCCATATTGCTTTAGCATGAAAAATTGTGGGGGGACACATCTGTGTATGACCATTAATATACAGCTGTTACATTGCACTATTTATTATACTTTATGCTACACTATAGCCACTCACACATAAGAGGATATAGCACCATGGATGGATAGTACATGATTCAAGAGGGTACTGTATAACACTATGGATAGCACATAGTACAAGTATACAGTACCATGCATAGCGCATAATATAAAGAGTATACAGCACCATGGATGGATAGTGCATAATACAAAGAGTATACAGCACCATGGATGGATAGTGCACAATACATAGGAGAAAATAGCACCATGGATGGATAGTGCATAATTCAAGAAAGTATTGTATGGCACTATAGATAGCACATAGTACAAGGAGTATACAGCACCATAGATAGTGCATAATACATAGACGGATACAGAACCATGGACTGAGAACTGGCGTGAGTCATTATGAATATGTCAGGCTGAGAAGCAGAATGGGGGTTATGGCGTAACCTAAGAAAACTAGCATAGAGGGATTGATACATTTTCCCCAGTGAGTATATGACACTATGGACAGTGAATAAGAAGGTTACTGTGTAGCACTATGGATAGCACACAGTACAAGTACTATAGAGTTCATGGATAATGTATAATACAAAAAAAAGATTCAGCACCATGGATAGCACATAATATACAGAGTATATGGCGCCAAACAGTGGGTACGGAAATTATTCAGACCCCTTTAAATTTTTCACTCTTTGTTTCATTGCAGCCATTTGCTAAAAGCAAAAAAGTTCATTTTATTTCTCATTAATGTACACTCAGCACCCCATCTTGACGGAAAGAAAACAGAAATGTAGATATTTTTGCAAATTTATTAAAAAAGAATAACTGAAATATCACATGGTCATAAGTATTCAGACCCTTTGCTCAGTATTGAGTAGAATTCCTTCCTTTTGAGCTAGTACAGCCATGAGTCTTCTTGGGAATGATGCAACAAGTTTTTCACATCTGGATTTGGGGATCCTCTGCCATTCTTCCTTGCAGATCCTCTCCAGTACTGTCAGGTTGGATGGTGAACGTTGGTGGAGCCATTTTCAGGTCTCTCCAGAGATGCTCAATTGGGTTGAGGTCAGGGCTCTGGCTGGGCCAGTCAAGAATGGTCACAGAGTTGTTCTGAAGCCGCTCCTTTGTTATTTTAGCTGTGTGCTTAGGGTCAATGTCTTGTTGGAAGGTGAACCTTCGGGCCAGTCTGAGGTGCAGAGCACTCTGGAAGAGGTTTTCTTCCAGGATATCTCTGTACTTGGCCGCATTCATCTTTCCTTCAATTGCAACCAGTCGTCCTGTCCCCCATAGCATGATGCTGCCACCACCATGTTTCACTGTTGGGATTGTATTGGGCAGGTGATGAGCAGTGCCTGGTTTTCTCCACACATACCACTTAGAATTAACGCCAAAAAGTTCAATCTTCGTCTCATCAGAATCTTATTTCTCATAGTCTGTAAGTCCTTCATGTGTTTTTTGGCAAACTCTATGCGGGCTTTCATATGTCTTGCACTGAGGAGAGGCTTCCTTCGGGCCACTCTGCCATAAAGCACCGACTGGTGGATGGCTGCAGTGATAGTTCACTTTGTGGAACTTTCTCCCATTTCCACATCAGCCACAGTGATCTTTGGGTTCTTCTTTACCTCTCTCACCAAGACTCTTCTCCCACGATTGCTCAGTTTGGCTGAACGGCCAGGTCTAGGAAGAGTTCTAGTCATCCCAAACTTCTTCCATTTAAGGATTATGGAGGCCACTGTGCTCTTAGGACCTTGAGTGCTGCAGAAATGATTTTGTAACCTTGGCCAGATCTGTGCCTTGCCACAATTCTGTCTCTGAGCTCCTTGGGCAGTTCCTTTGACCTCATGATTCTCATTTGCTCTGACATGCACTGTGAGCTGTGAGGTCTTATATAGACAGGTGTGCGCCTTTCCTAATCAAGTCCAATCAGTTTAATTAAACACAGCTGGACTCCAGTGAAGGAGTAGAGCCATCTCAAGGAGGATCAGAAGGAAATGGACAGCTGTGAGTTATATATGAGTGTCACAGCAAAGTGACAGTTTTTCTTTTTTAATAAATTTGCAAAAATATCTACATTTCTGGTTTTTTTCTGTCAAGATGGGGTGCTGAGTGTACATTAATGAGAAATAAAATGAACTTTTTTTGCTTTTAGCAGATGGCTGCAATGAAACAAAGAGTGAAAAATTTAAAGGGGTCTGAATACTTTCTGTACCCACTGTAGATAGGTCATAATAAAAATAGGATACCGCACTATGAACAGCACATAATACAAAGAGTATATAGCACCATACATAGTGGATAATAAAAATAGGATACCACACCATGGATAGCACATAACACAAGGAGTATATGGCACCATGATAGCGCAAATACATAATACAAAGTAGGTACAGTAACAGCGCTATGAATAGTGAATAATACAAAGAGCATACATAAGCATGGATAGGAATTAATACAAAGAGTATACAGAATAACACACACAAAGAGGATGCAAAGAAGGTAATGCACCATGGATAGTGGATAATACAAAGAAATTACAGCACCAGCGACAGAGCAAAATAAAAAGAGGATTCAACACCATGCACAGAGGATACCACTCCATAAAAAATGACGACATTAGAGAATGCAGGATAGAAAGAGAATACAACACCATGGATTGCACTTAATACAGAGGATCCAACACCATGGATGGAGCAAGATACAAAGAGAATGCTACATAATAGATAGCACATACTGTATCACAAAGGAGAAATTACAGCACCATCAACGGCACACAATACAAAGAGGATGAGGGCCATGAATAGTACATAATAGAGGGAAAACACATAGAGAATACAACATGGATTACTAATATTATATAGAGGAAAATACAGTACCACGGATAGAACAAGTTGCATGTAAGTTATGGCATCTTAGATGCTACACAGAGTAAACCATATACTACAGGGAACAGTATAATCACGGCCATGAATGGCACTCACCATGCCTACAATGGCCAACTATAGTGAATAGTCATATCTATCAAGCTTTCTGCTTTAAAGGGAATCCCACAGATCGCATGGCACAGACTACACCAGTGAGGTCTATGTATTTCTTGGCATTACCCTTTAAGATTAGGAATTGGTTACTCACCGGCATTGTCTGGCTTCCGTGAAGGGCATTGATGGCTGCCTGTGCTTCCGCATGTGATGAATATTTCACAAATGCACATCCTACAAATGAAAAAGAAAAGTGTTCAGATGATGCTGATATACTGAGTAATAAGCAATGAATACCCCCTGCAGACAAGATGACAATGAGGGGTGAAAACACCGTTTTATTCAGGTGACCCTAACCTATCTATCTGCGGGGCTGAGTTGATATGCTGGGTTCTGGTAAAAGACTCCCTTTAAGTTATCACAACTGGCGAGTTGAGAATCTGATTCAGCTTTGCTTCATCTGTTTTTGCATATAACACCACATCTTCTTAACTTCAAAACTATTTCTTCGAAACTTTCCAAGGACCAGATGCAGAACCAGAGTTACATCTCCAAAGCCTGTACCCAGCCTGTAAACTGAAGACTTTACTCATCATGTTGAACACCTCTAAATCATATATGGCTTTATTTTATTTATCCACACCCTCTGCTGCCTTCCTCTTGTTCTTCCTGGATGTCCTCCTCTCATTCCTATAGTTCTGTGGTCATCTAATTAACCTGTTTGTACAGTTTAACTGCCTATGCAAATTTGGCCTTGACCATACACCATCGTGGTCTTGGTCCATCATCATACGTGGCCCACAGTTCTGTTGACTCAACATCACAGCTATATAGAATGTGGCAGTATGGGGCATGGGGTTCTCTGGTACTTAGGATAGGCTACTAAAGATTAATCCATGCGGATCCAAAATCCAGGAACACACCTCACAATTCCAGGTCACCTTCAAATGAATAAGACGAATTGCAAGCACCAGACACAGCCATTAATATGAATGAGCCTATATAGTTTCCCTGTCTTTACATTGTGCTGTTTGATGGGGGACCCTGAGGCTGGACTTCCACCCAAAAATTGATGACCTATCCTAAGAATAGACGATCAATATATAAGCCTCTATGAATCTTTTAAACATAAGACAAGACCCATCCTATACAGATTTATGCATTATTCCAATGAGTCTCTTTATAATGGAGCATTTGGGCCATTGCTATATTTCAATGTTAAAGAACTTTGAGCCCTAGATCACAATATATAAATTTTACAGTGGAGTGCCCCATTAATGATCATCTTTGATCCATCCTGATAAAACTAACATTACTCCATGTACGACCTCCATTTTTTTTCCATTTTGAGGGTGAGATCTTTATTATTAATATTTATATACTCGTCTTCCTCCTCTCTTTATGGCCACTCATTTGCATGCTGTAATTTAGAGAAGACGATATGGATATAGCAATTAAAATGTATCGATCAGCAGACACCATGACCTTTCCAAGAATCAGTAAATATCTGTCTAGGAAACTACATTCCCAGTAATTAAAATGATTAAAAAGAGCCCATGAAAGGTTTATTTAGAGGAAGCTCCAGAAGTGATCACTGACAGATCAATAATGCTGTAGCAGGAAGTGTACCCCATTAAATGGTGGCATATTATTATAAGATGAGTTCTAACCTTTATGGAACATTTCCGTAGGCCTACTAGCTCACTATAAGCTTGCCACTCTAAACTTTCTCCCATGTTAGTACAAACCAAAAAACTGCATAATGCAGAGGCTGCTGTAATCACAGCAGTTTATTAACTAGTAAGTTCTTTCTATGGACAGTTTCTTTCTATTGAGGTAAGATATTCAAGTTATCTGCTGTTTCATCAGTGTAGTACGGCCACAAATCCATCATATGACCCCATAAGACTCCCAACTCTATAGACAATTTTCTCGATTGGAGATAGGTATTCAAGTTATCTGCCCTTCCATCAGTGCTTTAAAACCACTTATCCATCATATGACCCCAAATGATTCTCAGGCACCCATATTATTTCCTGTATTTCCACTTTTTTCCTGTAGCTTCATTTTTCCTTTTATTTCCACATTAATTCCCCAATATAACTAAAACTTGAAGCATACACACTTCACAGTGCTCTTACTCATGTGGAATACCTTCATGGAACATTTCCATAGGCCTGCTGGTTCACTATAAACTTGCCACTACAACCTCTCTCCCACATTTCTACACATCAAGAAACGGCATGATGCAGAGGCTGCTGTAATCACAGCAGATTATTAAAGGGTTTTTGACATGACAATATTTATTTATTATTATTATTAGTGGAAAATTAAAAGTTTGCACAGTTTTATAGATTTTCTCTAATTATCTCAGTGTTGACAGTTGTTTTGATAGGTTACTAGTGGATATGACAACGAATGCAGGAACTTTCTTTGGTTATGTTTTAGTTATTATGACAGGTTATCAGGCAGGGAAACTATATGAATGAAAAGATAATACGGCCACAACAAGGAAATCATAGGTGAATTTCTGACAAGTACCAGGCCATAGAAAGTTCCTTCAGGCATAGTTGTATCTATTTGCAACTGATCAAGACAAAGGAGTGTCACTACAAAGATGGTTAGAGAAAATTGTTAAAACTCTGCAAAATAATTTACATTTCTTAAAATGTTTAACTCTAGCTAACTTTCTCCTTCATTATCTTTCTTTTTATCTGTTCCTGCAGCTCACAACAACAGGGAGGAGGTAAAGGTCTTCACTCTTCTCAAATCTCCTGTTCATGATATGAAAATGAATAGAATATGCAGTCTACAAATCAATGAAGCTAATAAGCAGAATAGAACACTCAATTTTCAATTCCAGACTAGAAATTTTAGTGCAAAGTGAATTAATAATGCTACCTTTTACTTTCTAGCAGTATGTATGGTATAGTTGTACATTTGTAAACCTATCAAAAGTTCAGTAACATAAAACATAACATTAAAGCGACTTATATTTGCTTGTGGTTGTGCCTGGTATGGCAGCTCACAGCAACTAAGTCCCATTAAAGTGAATAGGACTGAGCTATAATACCAGCCACAGCCACAAGTGAATGTGTATATTGTACGGTGTTGTGCCTAGGGGACAGGACAAGGCACAATCTCTTCATTTAGCTGATAATATGGGTATTTGGAGTAGGACCCCCAATGATCAATAACATAATCAATATTATAGCCTTAGAAACCCCTTTAATAATATAGTTTCACCTGTGCTGTAAGGGTGTGGAATTGCAAGAGATGTTTAGAAGAAAATACTAAAATGAATTTTCTGGCCTGGATAATGGACAATTATAATTTACATTTTTAGACTAGGGACAGATGTAAAATTGATGCATGGGCAGCAGCGGGGAGAATAGACCTTGTTATATTATTTTAATGCAGCCACTAATGAGGTTGTAGTACCAGAGTCAGCCAGATGCTGAATGTTATATAATGAGACATAACAACTAAACAAATAATCTAAAATGAAGGTTCACCTCTGAACACTAATTCACACTTGATACAGATACAGGCTACCAAAACAGTTTAATAAATGTGCAATAAATGACATGACCTTAGTCTACTGATTCTGAATTACAACCTGTACAATCTGCCAATGGAGTTACTGGGATCAAACCTTATCACATCTTTTAATTATACTCCAGAGCTGCACTCACTATTTTGCTGGTAGAGTCACTGTATATATACATTACATTACTTATTCTATACTGATCTTTAATTATATCATGTATCATACTCCAGAGCTGCACTCACTATTCTGCTGGTACATACATTACATTATTTATCCTGTACTGATCCAGATTTGCATCATGTCTTATACTCCAGAGCTGCACTCACTATTCAGCTGGTGGAGTCACTGTGTCTGTACTGATCCTCAGTTTCACCCTGTTGAATACTCCAGAGCTGCACTCACTATTCAGGTATTGGAGTCACTGTGTACATATGTTACATTACTTATTCTATATTGATTAAGCCTTTATTATTTTCCAGAGCTGCACTCACTATTCAGCTTGTGGAGTCAGCAGGACCATTGCACTCTCACTGCCCCAGTAGTCACAGCAGAGCTATCACAACCTCAGCAAGGAGTCACAACAGGCGTTTCCGCTTGGGTAAGGGGCTCTTTAAACATGGCCATACTTTCCAGTAGAAGGAACCAGTGTAAAGTTTGAGTACAGAGTCCTTGTCCAGATCCATATTTATCTTCATACGTAATCCCTCATTTATCTGGTCCTTTCCGACTGCCCATGAACATTTCAGGATGTGATTCATTTACCAAAATAGAATAGGCAGTGGGCGTAGTGTATTTCTATCTACTTTCCGCAGCTTGATACAACTCTGTATGATATATAGTCAAGCATCAGATGTGCCCCAAAAATGTTATGTGTCTACATTTGCAAGGATTGTCGACATGCTACTTGTCTCTGTTGACTGTGATAGCAGAAAATACTAATGTTATGCCAACATCTACAGTATATCATTGAGCAGAATTTAACCATAGACATTGCCCTGCTGCACCCCCGTGCCATTGAGTTTACCTTTGCTGTTTCCATCTGGTCCTCGAAGGATTGTACATTCTTCAATGTTCCCAAAGGCTTCAAATAGTCGGCGGACGTCATCTTCTGACTGCTGCTTATTCAGCATACCCACAAAGAGTTTTCTGTCTTCTAGAACAAAATTAAGAGATGCTTACCATATTTTATAAGATCTGACAATAGATCATCATGTATTTACAAGTCATAGATGGTTAGATAATGGATGCATAGATCGATAGATACATAGATAGATAGATAGATAGATAGATAGATAGATAGGTAGATAGATAGATAAATAGATATGAGATAGACAGGTACATAGGTAATAGATAGATATATATGTAGCAAACTAAACTTGACATTGATAACTTGCTACTGCATGACACAGCAAAAGCCATGGAAAGAGTTAAGTTAAAAGTTTTTGCATTTAATGCTTTAAGTGTAAAGTCGGAGTTTGCTACATAGATAGAATGTAGGTAAATAGAAAGAAAATGGATGGATATACTGTATTGAAAAACAGAAAGATAATCTGTGGATAGAAAGAAAGAGAGTGGATGGATGGGTGTATGGATGGATACACAGATAGAAAATAGATGAATAGATAAAAAGGTAGATTCATAGATGAATAGATAATATATCAATAAAGAAACAATGGATGTATAGATGGTAAATAAATATAGAATGGATGAATAGATAAAAAGAAAATTCCTAGGTACTGTAGCTAAATATAAGATAGATTTAGACAACTAGATAGATAGGTACATAGATAGATATTGGATATATAGAGAGAAAATGGATGTATAGATAATAAATAGATATATAATGGCTGAATATATAAAATGAAAACTCATAGGTAGTAGAAATAGATAGATAGAAAATGGATGTACAAATGATAAATACTGTAGATATATAACTAAATAAATAGATATATAATGGATGAATTGATAAAAAGAAAATGCATAGATACTGTAGATAGAAATAGATAGACAGATAGATACAAAATATTTTTGACATCACATATTGTGAATAAAAGTCATGTAGTGTGCTGCTGACCATATACTTTCAAATACTGTACTATAAGACGCTGGTAACTTTGTGGGTAGGATCCAAGCCTACTCATGGATACTGGGAATCACTGATAGCATCAAACGCTATTCTGCAGAGTGTATGGAGTTGGAGGCAGATGGCTTCATGCATTGTTCAGTGGCCAGGTTGCACTATGGCAGGCCTGGTCACTTCATAGTGTATGGCGCCATCTGCTTCTGCCTCCGTACACTGCTCCAAGAACAGCTTATTGGTGTCGGCCCAGATGTCGGCCTGACACTGATTTTATATTTAGTTATTTCTCTTACTTGTATAGCACCAACATATTCTGCAGTGCTTTACAGACATTGTGAATCTAAATTCTCTTTCAGTATGTTTTTGGAATGTGGGAGGAAACCGGAGTACCCGGAGGAAACCCACTTAGGATTGGTCATTAATGTACAGTCTTACATAACCACCTGATCCTAACCGTGGTTAAATGAAAGCGGTAAATGAAACTTTGGATACCAGGGATTTACTGTATAACATAGGAGCTTCACAACCCATAGAAGATCAGTCTTCAGGCATTCAAAACAGCAGGGCAATGCTGAAGTGGTGTCCCAAGGCGAAGGAAGCACTGCCTCCACCCAGGTGAGGAGATCAGGCGCGACGTTGAGGTTGTCTCTGTCCTGTTTACAACACTATAATGACAAACATGTCAAGAACATCAGAATAAACCTTTGGGGTGCAGCTATCAGACCCCCAGATGAAGCTTCTAGCAGAGGACGTGAATGACAGTCCTCTGCACAGCACAGGCAGTGTACTGAAGATGGGGAGATAATGAACTAATTTGTAATTAGCTACAACAAATCATTAATTGCTTCCTCCCGGAGCAGGCGACGCTCATGTATTGGAGGCATGGAAATGACAGGATGACAGAAGTTTCATTCAGGTGATAAATTCCCCCTGATTTGTACTGTAGCGTTCATAAAATGGAATCACTCATTTATACATGTAAACCAATGTGTGCGATCAGTCCCCAGGCTGAAGCGCTTCAAGCCGCACTGACTGCAGGCCTGTCTCACTAATCTCCCAGAGCAGCGCTCTCATAAAATACAGCAGCTTCCAACTGATAGACATTACTGCATCCCCTTGTGATGTCAGAGAATTCCCCAATCTCACAGTATCCCAGACTGATATTGCTGTGGCTGTTTCATTATCTCAAGGTTATGAGCTATAGAAAGTTGTGGACATGGTCATTGTCATTTCTACTACCATGTGCTCATATGATAGCAAATGTGATTACCATCAAATGTGCAGATCACGTTATTTGTCTAAACTGACTTTTTTGCACTGAAAAACTGCTCCAAAGCGATGGCCACTAGGTGTCTCGCTTCCCTCTGTTTTGCTGTCCACTGCCTGTTGTGAGGTGAAGTCCGTCTCTAGCAGCAGGGGCACTGAGAAAGATTACAGGAAGCAGAGGCAGGGCTTTGCTTTCATAGTCAAAAGCACTGACCTCCTCTTCTGTGAAAGCCCTCCCTCTTTAAAATACACAGTATTACGTCTAATATTAACCTATACCCACTCCTGAAAGATAGCTATAGCATGCTGACTCTATCTGCAGCAACAACTATCTTGTGTATCCTGGAAAAGTAGGGCACATTGTACTGCAGTTAGTATTACTACTGTCTATAGTACATGTGTGTAGAATATGAGACAATACAGCAACTCAGCCTTGCTGCATTGTTGCACAGTCCACACACTATACTATGTACTATAGACTATAGTAGTAATAGTAGTACCAGTACACTGTGCAAAGATTGACTGGATACACAGAATAGTTGTGGCTGCCAACAGAGTCACAATACTGGCTTTGAATGGAGGAGAGGGAAAGGTTACTATTAGAGGCAATACTGTGCTACCTATTGGCCAATGAATGTGTAATGCATGACGGGAAGTCAGGGATGGAACAATCCAGCACCATTCTAATGCAAAACTCCAATGTCATAGGTGCTAATCTCTGCGGTCAGTATTACATTACACAAGCAGGGAGAATGGGGAAGGAGATGGCATCTGTAAGATCAGATGTTGGCTCCATGTGCAGATGGTGGTGGTACCTATGATAGAGGTCTGGATGGACAGCAGACAAGAAGACATAGAAGTGAATGCAAACCAAGCCAATCCCAAACAATACTGGCCCAAACACACCTTTACAGACACAGAATCCAGAAGGAACTTATAGTTTAGGCACTGGAAGTTGGGGAAGAGTCCAAGAAATGTTGGGGTACTTGGACAAAAGCTTTGGATCATTAGCACAAATTGGTCACTTAAGAGGCCAGGAGTTGGTGCTCACATGCAACCCATGGGCAGATCAATGGCTAGGAAGAGCCTGCTGGATCGCTATAGAGGTGAGGAGGATTATTACAATTCTGCCTGCATTGCTTTGATAATATCAATGTTAATCTCTACATAAAGTAGACTGCCCATCCATAGTAACACATGTATAATAACAGCACAACAGTTACTGAAAATATGTTCCTCAGAAAGTGAAGATGAATATACTCTTAATGAAAATAAGCTGTTTATATCCAAGCTCTTTGCTGCCACATTTCCCATACACCATAAGAAGCAGGAGGATTATGTACTTTTACATTTAAGGAAAATTGCCATGCACCTTGTATCTATTCACTCCAAGCTCTGAGTGTAAATAAGAACGTGGTCCACCGTATTTTTAAGCATTAAATTGCTCGTATGTATCCTATGGGGAGAAGTGTAGGCTTAACATGTGCCCTTGAAGAAAGTTGATGTAAAGCCATTAAAGGGGAGAAGCTGTGGAGTCTATTGTGTCACCTTGGCAACTCTTTCCAGGACTTCTTTCAATGTTAACTTTTTGGCCTTTGCTTATGAGGCCACCAAATTATCACCCTAAGCCAAAACATATTGCTTAGACCTTTCTAGATGGCAATTCAGATACGTTTTCCGACCTTTCCTTTTCATGTAAAGATAATCTCGTTGAGAATTGAAAGAGAACAAACAGTATACCTCTCATTGTGTGGTGGATTGGCCAACATAGCATTAACCAGCATCAGCCACAAAGCACAAATGTAGAAGAACTCAAATAGAAGCTTATAATTGCCACCATGCCGCCAAGCCATGGCCACAAAAGAAGGAATTTTCCTTGGCATGTGCCCTCGATGACTTTTCACATCAAATTAAAGTTGGCTTTTCAAGACTTCAGAAAGGGTAATTGAAACACTTCTTCACAATTGCTCCAACTTAAGTTCTATCTCCCTCATCTCGGTCTGTATCATTCGCGCTCGTAGCCTAGACAAGCGGCATGGCCAGACCTCACTTAATATTAAAGTCCGTGATTAAATAGGATTCGCCAAAAAGAGACAAAGAGCTGAAGACCTGCCAATTGTTAATCCCTTGTTCACTGCGCTTAAAAATTCAATTTCTGTCTTTCGAGAGGGAAGAAAAGAAGAAGGAATTTACTTGGGGTGTCTCATTTCGACGGGGTCTGCTGATTTTCCCATGCACTTGAAGTCTAAAGCCTCCCATTAATATGTATGCACATGACACACTTCTGCTCTCTCTGATTGTATCTCGTTTTTTGTCCCTGATTTTAATCAAACTCAACCTGGACAAAGGCAAAGCGCAAAGAAGAATAACCAGAAGCAGCAAATTGTAGAACCTTTGCGGAAAATTCTCCTTTAAACCTAGTGAATCTCCCATCTGTATATATTCTTCCTTTGCGGACAGACATCAATGAGGACCCAGAAGAAGGTCCATTGTATGCAGGTCCACATTCAGATCACACACCTGGGCCCTTTGTATGGCTGTAGTTCTCCTTCGTCAATCTGTAAGCTCTTGAGGCCATGGCTTTTGATCTCTGTATAATACATTTTAGGTATTGGATTCCATGATATACTACACTGCCAAATCCATCCTCTTAATATTAAAGGTTCATGTAAAAAAACACCATTATTTAGATTTTTTATTGAAACCGCTAGGGGTGGAAAACCCTTTACTTTGGAAATGGAAAGTGTCTAATGTAGGGAAAAAAATGATCACAAGGGTCTACGTTAATTATTTTTGGTGAAGCTCCACTTGCTGTTATAGGGGGGAATAGAACATGTTAACATGTTGGTTGCATCTTCTTTCTTGTAGAAACCTAAAAAGGGTGGTCCTATAATGAGAGATGTGGCAAACAAGATCAGGACCATCAGTTTCAGCATACAGGGTGGTGAGGACTAAAAACAAGGGAAAAACACATTTTTACTTTTTTTCTGGGTCCATGTAAATCCATGATAAAGGTAGGTGATAAGTGGATGATTGGTAGGGGTCTGAGCACTGGGACCCTTGCCAATTGTCAGAACACTTGTATAGATGGTGGTCTGTGTGTGTGCTGCCATTCAACTGTATGGCACTGCTGGAAATAGCTGGGCACAGTGCTTGGCTTTCCCTAGCAGTCCTATAGGGTTTTATTAGAGCGGCAGTGTGCGTGCAGGATTGAGCAAATGGGACCCCGTTCTCCCTCCCTCACTGATCAGACTGTTATCATCTATCCTGTGGATAGATAATAAGTTGCAATCTTAATTCATTAATGAATATGCTATATCTTCAGAAGCGTGTGTGCACATTCTGTTAGCCATTTAGCCAGGGTATGTTGATTTCTTTTGCTTTTCAGGAGCAAATTTGGATCTTTACAAGCCAGCTTTGTGCTGACTGAGGGCATAGAGACAGCTGGAAGCAGACATTCCTCCTCGTCTAATGGTAATTCACACATTGTCAACGTCGCGGATAAAGGAAGCGTTTGCCATTGAATTATATTTTTTTGGAGACTGTAATGTAACATTATATTGAGGGAGATTCACTAGACTCCTATGTGCTTCATATTCCCTCTCCCGTATTCAGTAAGCGTGTTGATGGTAATTTCCAGGATGGAATTGGTTCAACCAATTACAACTGTACAGAAAATGTTCAGCATTTATTGAATTTCAATGATTTTTTTTTCCCTTGCAATTTTGGTTTTATCAACTCAAGCAATGAATTACAATAACAAACAGAGATCCATTCCACCAAGCAACGGTAGAGTAGATGCCTACTGGTGTTGTACATCTCCAATCATCAACTCATAAAAAGCCATCGAGGCCTTCCAAAGACCATCAAGAATCACATCTAAACTGAGATTGCCTCCTTGCTGCAAAACCTTCTTCTTCCATTGGTGGAATCTCTCAAATACCTTAGGCCATGAGCAAGAAATACACCATAGTGGGAAGAAGTTGGCTCCAAAGTCAGCAATACATGGAGATGTCATCTGCTTGACATTTGAGCTACATTATCGTATCAAAGTCCATATTGCACCCTGGTGGACCAGTCCAACTCAATTCAATGAACCCAAATCTTCTCGATATCCCACAGCTTTTCCAGTCATTGCATAAAGTTTGTGCATAAGTACTAGTGAAGAAAAAAATGTACTTGAGATTGACAATAGGTCACAAGATGATACGCATTTACATTCTCCCACCTTCACGAAAATTTGCGAGTGATTGGTTTCTATAGTTACATTATATTAATACACAACCCTCTAATGTAGAGTTCATGCAGTTAATGTATTTGTATCTCTCAGATGAACAGCTTATTGCATGGTGATTTCTCAAGTATTATAGCAAGGATAGGACACCTCAGGGCTTCGGATGAGATGCTTCATTAACAGCTTTGGAGTTCCTAAAGTTACTCGGTTCTACTTTGTAACACTCTTGGTACTTCACAGCACCCTGGGAGCGGATGTAAATGAGGCATGCATACCCTTCCTGACACGTCTTATTGCTTCTGAATGGCACTTTCCACTGATGAGCTCTGTGCTCTGTCCCTCATCTCTGTCCATTTTGCAACCTGTAGTCCTCAAGCAAAGAGGCACAAATGTGACTTCTGATGGGCTGGAACCATGCACACAAAATAACAGCAATACATTATGTGTAACTGAACCTATCCCACGGCTCTCTCTAATATAACTGCAGTCTGTGGAATCATATGACCTTCAATTTCCACCAAGTGAAATAAGAGGCAAACTAAGTTGATGTGTCAATGCAGTCAAATACATGAAGTCATATGTTTTAACCCCAGTCTATCACTCTGGGACTTCACAAGCCCTCCTAAAATAATCCTGGTCCACCAATCTGTGACATCACAAATCCTTCCAAGATACAGTAACCTTGATCTATCACTCTGTGACATCACAGCATCTCTTTACATGACCCTGTCCATTACTTTTGTGACATCATGTGTCTCTAGATGATTCTGTTTCATCACTATGTGACATTACAAGTGCTTCTAGATAACCTTGATATATAAGTCTGTGACGTCACAAGCCTTTCTGGATAACTTTGCTTTGTTACTCTGTGACATCACAAAGTCTTCTCAGATAACTCTGCTTCATTACTCTGTGACATCACAAGACCTTGACAGTTAACCCTGCTCAATCACTCTGTGACATCACAGACACTTAACAGATAACAATGCTTCACTACTCTGTAACATCTCTTTCCCTTCCTAGATAACTCTGCTGTGTTACTTTGTGACAACACTAGACCTTCTCAGATAACTGCTGCATTAATCTGTGACATCACAAGCTTTCCCAGAAAACTTTGCTTTGTTACTATATGACATCACAAGACCTCAGAAAACTCTCCATCGTTACTCTGTGACATCACAAGCCCATACTAGATAATTATGCTTCATTACTATATGACATCACAAACCTTTGCAAGATAACTCTGATTCATTACTCTGTGACATCACAAACTCTCCATAGATAACCCTGTTCCATCACTCTGTAACATCATAAGCCTTCCCAAATGACCTTGCACCTCTGTGTTATCAAACCCCATTACTCAGTGACAGTGCAAGCTCTACCAGACATCCCAGCTCCATCACTCCCTGGACATTTACTCTATGAGATCATTAGCCCTCCTCAGTAACCACAGCCTTTTCTGCCCTTTGTACACTTTCTTGGATCTGAGGCAGTAATCCCATTTACCCTCTGCCTAAAACCCTAGAAATGAGGTGATAACATTCAATTTTACGATAGGCTGTAAATTGATATGCCTTATGTTGTATCCAGCTGTATTATAGCCTGTATGGCCACTAGGTGTCATCACATGTGAAAACTGCAATATTGTACCGTGTATCTTACCTCAAATAAACAACTATATAGAAATAATCACACACAAAAGAAATGGATTGCCTATAGTTTGCAGATGTGACCAGTCTATCTAGTAATATACTGCATACACTGTGTAGGCATACACCCCAGTCTTCACAAAATGTGCATGCATACACCCCAGTCTTCACAAGAAGTACATGCATACATCCCAGTCGTCACAAGAAGCACATGCATACACCCTAGTCTTCACAAGAAATACATGTATACACCCCAGTCTTCACAAGAAGCACATGCATACACCCCAGTCTTCACAAGAAGTACATGCATACATCCCAGTCGTTACAAGAAGTACATGCATACATCCCAGTCGTCACAAGAAGTGCATGCATACATCCCAGTCGTCAAAAAATATACATGCATACATCCCAGTCGTCACAAAATATACATGCATATATCCCAGTCGTCACAAAATATACATGCATACATCCCAGTCGTCAAAAAATATACATGCATACATCCCAGTCGTCACAAAATATACATGCATACATCCCAGACGTCACAAAATATACATGCATATATCCCAGTCGTCACAAAATATACATGCATACATCCCAGTCTTCACAAAATGCGCATGCATAAACCCCAGTTGTCACAAGAAGTGCATGCATACACCCTAGTCTTCACAAGAAGCACATGCATACACCCTAGTCTTCACAAGAAGCACATGCATACACCCTAGTCTTCACAAGAAGCACATGCATACACCCTAGTCTTCACAAGAAGCACATGCATACACCCTAGTCTTCACAAGAAGTGCATGCATACCCCCTAGTCTTCACAAAATGTGCATGCATACCCCCTAGTCTTCACAAGAAGTGCATGCATACACCCTAGTCTTCACAAGAAGCACATGCATACACCCTAGTCTTCACAAGAAGTGCATGCATACACCCTATTCTTCACAAGAAGCACATGCATACACCCTATTCTTCACAAGAAGCACATGCATACACCCTATTCTTCACAAGAAGCACATGCATACACCCTAGTCTTCACAAGAAGTGCATGCATACACCCTAGTCTTCACAAGAAGTGCATGCATACACCCTAGTCTTCACAAGAAGCACATGCATACACCCTATTCTTCACAAGAAGCACATGCATACACCCTAGTCTTCACAAGAAGCACATGCATACACCCTAGTCTTCACAAGAAGCACATGCATACACCCTAGTCTTCACAAGAAGCACATGCATACACCCTAGTCTTCACAAGAAGTACATGCATACACCCTAGTCTTCAGAGAATGTGTATGCTTATACACCATAAGTTACATGCAGCTTTGCTAGAGACTGAAAGAGTTAACATGCAGCTTGCAAGCCGTATTTTACTAAAGTGGACTGAGGTGATCATGAAGACCAGCCTTCCCTTTCAGCCTGTAAATAAAGCTCTACATCTTCCTTCTTTGTTGTTTCGCTGTCACAGAAGTAAATTGCGTTGACCGGCTCTCTCCTGTCCACCCCTCCCCCTTGCCACTACCCCTTAAAATTGATCGAGAGTTAGGTGAGCAGGTGAAATGATTAAATGGGGAAAAATAAAGGGTTCACGACGGAAAACATAATTATGACTCCTCCCTCAGCTTTCTGTGTCTGGCTTTTGTGTTACGAGGATCCTTGTAGAATTTCTCTATTACCCCGCAGGAAAGGCTTTAATAACTGAAAGTACAGAGTGTCAAAAGGAATTTTTCAGTCTTTGACAGCTCATAAATTACAGTTCATTGGCTTCTTCTGGGGCTCTGATTTAAATTAATAGGCAGTCAAATCTATATTTTCTCTGCTTTGTCCCTCGACGCCATGGCGCAAGGCTTAAGGGCTAACCGAGCAGAGGAGGATCATGTATTATCCTTGGTGCTAGTAATCATCTATTTGTATTGAGCCGGCTGGGCAGAGGCCCACACATCAAGTCATTTCACAGAGTCTTTGGGCTATGAGGCTCTATCTATTAAATCTGTCAAAGAAATCCCCTCTAGCTTAAAGCGAGTTGGGTTCTAGATCAACAGGGTCACCAACCAGGTCATAAATATCATAGGAGACATGAAGAACGTGTTATAGACTTTAATGTTCTACCTTATGTCTTGGTGTCATCCTTTAATGACCACTCAATTAATAAGGGTCAACTGAGGTCATTGGAAAATACATCTGTGCCTGGAAACTTTGAAAGGTCAAGAAGATGAAGAACAAGATGGATGAGGGCAATGACGTGTATCATGAATAGTGTGAAGGTCCAAACAGAGACATGGACATCCTGGAGGGACACCAATGGTCACCCAAGCTCAATGGCAAAGACAGCTGTGAATGGAAACGTAGAAGGGTCATGAGGATGAAGAACAAGATGGATGAGGACAATGACAGGTATCATGAATAGTTTGACGATCCAAACAGAGACATGAATGTCCTGGAGGGACACCAAAGAAATGGTCTTAAGAAATTAGCTTGATAGGCAGAAGATAATAAAAATAACTGTATTTTGACTTAAAGGGGTATTTCCATCTTATGCAATAAATATCTGCTAGATGAAGGTCCCACCTCTTGAGAACAGTTGTCCCCTGACCTAACCACCATTGGACGATGGCTGTGACTTGCTTGGCTCATTCCATTCACTTCTATAAAAGCTCCAAAAATAGCCAAGCAAACTTTATCATCATGAGATAAATGTCGGTCCCAAAAAGTGGGACCCACTGCATTTGGATATTTATGGAATGTTATGCGGATGAATGTTTAAAATCGGAATACCTCATTAAAGCTTTAAGCTGGCCATATATATTAAACTAACCCCGATGGGGTGGGACTATTTGTCCGCTGGGTGCTCAGCAAGAGCTATGTGTATTGGCCAAACTCAATGATTTTTGCAGGTTTGTCCAACCATCTAATGTGTGTAAGGATTATCCCCCTAACTTGTTGGATTTCAACTAGCTGATCCTTTTGTTCTAGGGGAGATTTGCCACAACCAGAACACTCCTAGTCCAGTACACATACATCGCTCACCTAAGCCAAGCATACATGTGCATGAGGAAAGCAGTCACACAGGTGAGTATTAGGCAAACTGAATCCACATCAAACCTCCCCTGTGTGACAAGTCAATGTTATTTACAGGCAAAAGTCATGAGATACTTCTACTTTTGATAAAAATTTACATGTAAAAGATCTCAAAACTACAAAGACTAGAGAACATCTGAGAGCCTTTGGAAATGCTAAACACATGGTGACATTACCATGAGAGATGGCAAATGGGGAAACTCTGATAAACTCAGCTCTGCTACATCTTTGGCTTTGAAGTCTAGCAACTGAAAGGTTCACAAGATTATAAAAAACATGGCTGCTTAAAGGGGCATTCCGGCTATAAGTAACACGTAACTATCAGTGGGGTTAGGACTGCTTGGAACCCCAAGATCATGAGAACCGAGGTGTTTTGTACCTCATTTTGATAGAGTAGATTGTACATCCCTGCTCTTTTCATTTCAGTGGGACTTCCGCATATAGCTGATCTCAGGCGGTTGCTTTAAAATGAATCAAGCTACACATAAGCTGTGGAGAGGTTTGGTGCCGTTCAGACATATTTGTTGATCCTAGATACAATGACTTTACGATACCTCTAAGGGAAACCAATGATACCATGAACTATCTCAGCTCATTCTATGGACTAAACACAAAACAAACATTTTGAGGACAAACTCAACTCTGCTACATCTGTTATCAGAATGATAGGAGGACTGTACAATGCTCATAATTATTTACAGCATGTTGAGTATGGATGTTCCTTGAGATGACAGGATGGCTCATCACGTCACGGTTTGCCTTTCTTCTCTCATTTGTGCAGCCATGTCTCCATTGTCTTTGACAAACACAATCCGCGATTTAAGTTAGACATGATAGGGATGGCAGCGAGGCAGATGGGACTTGTGTCTAATCAGGTTTGCGGCTGGTGGAATGACCTGACAGTGTCAGCTTGGGATGATCATAGCATATAAGGGGTCCTCATCACAGGAATCAGTCTACAGCACTGAAAGCAGTGTCATGATCTACAATGCACAGGGATGGAGATCTGCAGTGCTCATTATGGAAATGTAGCAGAGCCAAGTTTACCTATGATCACATCTTAAGGTGATATCATCATATGATAGTACATGGTGTTGCAGGTGATCCATTTTCTGTACATGATACACAAAGGAGATAAACAACACGTTCAGCACTGCTACATCTATAGGTTAGTTATAACCTGAATGATCATGACTTCTAAGTTCTTGCTCTTCTATTGGATTATTCAGGTAGTGTAAGAATTAAAATGATTCTCCGGGGCTGAAGTGTCCTATCGGAAGACCAATGGATCCTCCAGTGAGCCCATGTGCTGCTAGATAACAGGGCTCAATAGTAGAAGTGCTCATAAATTCCAGCAGAGGGCAGCGTAATCTGAAGCCGATGATACGGAATTCTCTTCTCATCCATTTTGAAGGCTATGGAATACTGTATCTATTCACCCAGTCTCCCACCTGTCAATTTTATTGGTGCACCCTGAAATCCTTTATATTGAATTTAGGTCCTATAGGTTCTGATGAAATATGGCAACCCCTGAAGGACAAGGTATCTTTATGGCAATATTTAGCGAATGGGCCCCTTCTCCATCATAAAGCGGCAGAGGAGCCATAATGATGTGTGAACCCTTTCTACAAATTTCTAACATTACAAATCCAATACATTACCGTGACATATTGGCATAACCTTTCTGAGGCCGCAATTCATATCACAACCACTGGGTGGCCACACACACACACACACACAGCATAAACATCTAAAGACAGAGTATCAAGAAATCATGTATTTTTCAAAGCCGGTTATCTCAAACTACGTCTTGGGATTTATTGAGCCAAAAGGACAGGTAAGAAAGGACATATTTATCGGATATTGCAGATTTGGATTTGTAATTCAAGGTAGACCCACAGTAAGTGTGCGAGTCTTCAGAGATACGAGAAGCGGCCACGTATTAAATGACTTGTACATTAAGCCCTGATAGTGGCCGGCGGATGCAAGTACATATGTGCTCCAACCAGACCCTCATGAATAACTCCCAATCTCCTCTCGTAGATCTGCATTAAATATTTACATACATCCTACATTACATAAAATATTCAGCGCTCCACACCGCCAAGACACCACCAGAAAGTTTCTATTAGATAAAGCTGACGACACAGCACACCATCACCTGGAGAGACTAAACATTTTAGGGACACACCACATTTGCACAATAATTTGCAACTTTTTCCTCTTTTATGTCTATTTTGCTACGTTTCAAAAGGGGTAGTAAAAGTGGGCAGGGTTTATCAAGAAAGGCAGGGCTTACACTGAACTACATATTTACTATGGAAAGAGTAGTTTGGAGAACATATAGGGTTAAACATAATTTCACTTTCTAGTAAATGGTGACCAATGTATAATAGATTCTAAATGTTTCCTGGTTACCGTTGCATTCATGTACAAATTTCAGGATGTCTTCAGCCAGTACTATGTTCTGGTAATGTATGTATGCATCACATATGGTAGAGGTTCTGGTTGGAGGAAAGCCAAAGATTTAGCAAATTTATTAAGAATTCCAGATTCCGCTTAAAATCGAAGCGAAAAGTCCTGCAAGGCTTCAGTATAAAAATGGCGAAAGACGAGAGGAAACTCAGTGGACCCCATTATAGTCTATGGGGTCCGCAGGTTTCCGCATGTAACTGCTTTTTAAGTGGACAGGATTTCCATATTTTGGGTCCCCATGTGGACCGAAAGGATGGAAACCAGAACACTAGTGTAAACCTAGCGTTTCTTTAAGATCAGTGTACGGTATAAAACGCCAATCTATCCCCCCCCTCACTATTTTTAAGTAGGTTAGAAACAGATTTAGTGGAGCTGAGTTTGTCAGATAAAGCAGGACAGACTTTGTTATTATTATTATTATTTATATAGCACCATTAATTCCATGGTGCTGTACATTATTATATTAATTCTATGGTGCTGTACATTATTATATATATTCCATGGTGCTGTACATTATTATATATATTCCATGGTGTTGTACATTATTATATTAATTCCATGGTGCTGTACATTATTATATTAATTCCATGGTGCTGTACATTATTATATTAATTCTATGGTGCTGTACATTATTATATATATTCCATGGTGCTGTACATTATTATATATATTCCATGGTGTTGTACATTATTATATTAATTCCATGGTGCTGTACATTATTATATTAATTCCATGGTGCTGTACATTATTATATTAATTCTATGGTGCTGTACATTATTATATATATTCCATGGTGCTGTACATTATTATATATATTCCATGGTGTTGTACATTATTATATTAATTCCATGGTGCTGTACATTATTATATTAATTCCATGGTGCTGTACATAATTATTATTAATTCCATGGTGCTGTACATTATTATATTAATTCCATGGTGTTGTACATTATTATATTATTTCCATGGTGCTGTACATTATTATATTAATTCCATGGTGTTGTACATTATTATATTAATTCTATGGTGCTGTACATTATTATATATATTCCATGGTGTTGTACATTATTATATATATTCCATGGTGCTGGACATTATTATATTAATCCTACGGTGATGTACATTATTATATTAATTCCATGGTGCTGTACATTATTATATTATTTCCATGGTGCTGTACATTATTATATATATTCCATGGTGTTGTACATTATTATATTAATTCCATGGTGCTGTACATTATTATATTAATTCTATGGTGCTGTACATTATTATATATATTCCATGGTGTTGTACATTATTATATTAATTCCATGGTGTTGTACATTATTATATTAATTCCATGGTGCTGTACATTATTATATTAATTCCATGGTGATGTACATTATTATATTAATTCTATGGTGCTGTACATTATTATATATAGTCCATGGTGTTGTACATTATTATATTAATTCCATGGTGCTGTACATTATTATATTAATTCCATGGTGATGTACATTATTATATTAATTCCATGGTGCTGTACATTATTATATTAATCCCACGGTGCTGTACATTATTATATTAATTCCATGGTGTTGTACATTATTATATATATTCCATGGTGTTGTACATTATTATATTAATTCCATGGTGATGTACATTATTATATTAATTCCATGGTAATGTACATTATTATATTAATTCTATGGTGCTGTACATTATTATATTATATTCCATGGTGTTGTACATTATTATATTAATCCCACGGTGCTGTACATTATTATATTAATTCCATGGTGCTTTACATTTGAGGGTTTATATACGGTACACAAAATATACAAAACAAACACAATACTAACAGTGACCAACTAGCACAATGGGATAGAGGGCCCTGCCCGCAAGGGCTTACAATCTAGTTTCTGATAGAAATTGATCATCTATCCTTGGGAAAGGTCAAATTGAAGATCAGTAGTGGTCCTTCACCTGGGTTCCCCGACGATCATCTGGTTGAAGAGATCGCAGGATCCGGATGAGCACTGCGGCCTCTTCAGAGAAAACCAAGCACAGCACCATACATTTGCACAGTGGCTGTTCTTGGTATTTCAGCTCAGCCTTATTCACTTGAATGGGGCTGAGCTGCAAACAGGCCATGTGACCGATTAACGTGCTGCTGCTTCAAACAGCTGATCCATGGGGTATTCCCACTGATCTTCTATTGATGACCTTTCCTAAAGATAAAGCCCAGAAAGCCCCTTTAATAAAACAATAAGAGGCTTTTTCAGCACTGCTACATCTGTATAGAGTTAATTCTTGTTCTTTTTTGTCATCTAGCTCTTTAGGGCTGTATTAAGATAATCTACAAAGTCTAGGTTTGTGTATAAATACATTGTACTAATATGACAAACTCAGCTCTGCTACATTTGTACTCTGGATGAGATATACAGAGACAAGCGGTCTCACAAAGTCAGGCTGGGAGACCGGAGTCCTGGCTATACTGTGATACTTCATTGACTGAACCAACCCCATAATCCCGGCTGTGTATCATTGCATTCTCTACAGTGCATTTCGCTCTTTTGATGCTCTGATTGCCTTGCAAAGCAAGAAAGTCCATAAAAAGCCTCATTGTCGAGGAGTGGGACATATTTCACCCCGCGCAATGGGTCATTCTGTGCGCTCGTACATGCACTATTGAACAACACCTGAATATTCCCCTTTGGTGAATGGGCAATTGAGAAAGCCCCAAGGCTGCAAACCCTTTTCAGACAATAGGCTGAGCCAGGCTTGTGCAGGGCTGTCTCGCAGGCACAGCAGAGTTTACTCTCCGCTACCAGCGAGGGTATTCATTACACAGAGGCAGCTGCTATTGGGCCCATTGGAAAAAAGGCCAAATTAAGAATGGCCGCATACCTTTTTGTTATGGGCCTTTGTGACCCTAGAGAGGCTTCCTTCTCTCTACAGTGGGGTGGGTATGAGAACAATCCCTGACCTGGAACAGAAGGCTAAAATAGCATAAACAAGCAGAGGGGGCCCATTTGTGTGATTGCTATGGGGCCCCCTCTGCTCTATGTATGACCCTAGCTGCAGAATTGGGGACAGTAGGAAGTCAGTTCATTAACATACATGGTACCCAAGGGTTCTTGTCTCTACATACCAAGGAAGAGGCTGTTCATCTCCTCGACTATTACTTTACCAGTTACCAAAGAAATTACCCATGTGTATATCTGGCTCAGTATACTTCTTCCCTATTGAAACCTTTTGAACATTTTTTTTTTAAAGGGAACCATCGCATTGAAAGCCCTTTTTGATATGTTACAGAGCAGGACTTACTGAGCAGATTGATATATAGCTTGTAATTCATTGATCAATTCCCCTGTTCTTCTATAGTTAGGAGTCCTGTGGGCGGTCCTACTCAATCAAACCACCCACTGGACTCCTACTCCGGAATGAGCAGAAGATTGGATCAATAAGTTACAAGTTCTACTGAATTTTGCCCATACACCTATACATCAATTTACTCAGCTCCTCCTGCTCTATAACATGTTGTTTGCAGAATTGTCTACATTTTCGATATGACAGGTCCCTTTAATTGACAAGATTGTAGATACCAGTATATCGTTCTACCATGGAATACATTTCATTGTGCAGTGTAGAATAATATAGATTTGTTCCACATAGAAACTGTCAACTAGCAGACTTTAACAGATGATATACTTATATGTTTCTATTTAGGACATGGTGTTTCCATTCTTATTGTCAAAGGGGCGTGTCCCTCCACAATTAGGCATTGTCAACACTAATTGGACACATTGAATAGAATAGGTACAAACTTCCCTGATGTGGGGAATGGTAACACCGACTTGTCAATGTACTATATTCATACATTTCCAGGAGGAACAATAGAAGAACGGCACAATGCAGAGCTCCAACAAAAGAAGCTCCAGAAGGAGGAGAGAGATGACAAATATTGAGGGGAATGGAAATATTACTAATGCAGACACGTCAGGAGAGGAGACCCCTCTGCTTTAACTCCTTCATACCCTCTTCAACCAACATCAATTCATGAATACACTATGCTTGCCTTAGGTATTTATAGGTTGTGACTTATATCTCCAATTTCACAAGCAGCGGATGTTTTATTGAGCTAGGCAGGTCACCTAGGCTGCATTTTTAATATAAAATATATATGAATAACAATATCAATATGTAGCCTACTTGCTGACAGTTTCCAGGTACCCAAACAATTTCCTGCATTACAGAGAGTGGGCAGAAAACTGGAAAATTCCTTAAAACTGCAAAGCAAGTTTATTAAACAGATGTTATCAATAGTCTATGCCATCACTTTCAGATTGGTGAGGGCTCGACTTCTGGGATCTCCATTGATCTTGAGAATGAAGGGGCCATAGCGCCGATTCAGTGCTGAAGCCCCTTCTCAGCCTTTACTTGCATGGTGGAGTGCTATCCACCTACTGTGTAGGGGAACTGCAGTCACTCCATTCAAGTGCATGGGACTAGCAGCAGCTCCCTGGACAGCTGGGTGGATCGAAGCGCTACTGTGCAGGGAAAAACTGTGAATAAATACACTACTGAATCAGTAATGTGGCCCTTTCAGTCTCAGGATTGGTAGTGGTCCCAGGGAGAAGTAGAACCAGTAGTGATCAGCTGATCGCCGAGGTCACCTCTTTCTAAAAAGAAGTTATCCATATGGAACAAAAGAGGTTCTTTCACCACCTCCACCAACTCAAAACTTTGGATCTTTCTATAGGCACCGCTCCACTGATTCCAGAACAGTTGGAATTTTTTCTCTAGCCCTCACCATTCCTGAGCAACTGCTCATAGTTTCAGCACAGTTACTCTCTCTCCTACCAGGTGGGTGGTGCCTGACTTTCTGGTTCAGCCCAGATCCACCCCCCTTACAGTAGAGAGCATAATTCTGCTGAAATTACCAGCAATGATTGCTCAGGAATGGTGGGGCCTAGAGAAAAAATTCCAACTGTGACAGAATCAGTGGAGAGACGCCTGATGGAGGATGTAAAGAGTTGGAGTTGGTGGAAGTGGAAGTGGTGAAACATCATCTTTAAATCTGGAAACTCAATTTCATTCATGATTATTAGGTATCTATGATATTCTACTAAGAAAAAAAAAGATTCAGGGTGAAGACATAATGCTTCAAGGAAACTCCAGTAGAATCTAGATCAGCCTCTTTGCCCTATGGTAAAACGTGATAATCGGGCAGTAAAGTGAGAGATACAGTGAAATATCGACTATGTCCGCTTTAACTCTAACAAGAGGACATTATGTCCACAGGGTCTATGTAATTGAATTACAGGCTTTCTCTGCATAGTCCTAGCACAGGACAGGCCTCCGCTATTTTCCCGGTATGAAATACAAACTGCTCATGAAGCCCTTATAATTCAATTAGACGAAAGCCTCAGGGTGTCGGGTCCGGAAGAAGACTGAGCTGTAGAAAAACAATGAATCATAAAACGTATTATTGCTGAAGGGGGTCTCCGAACACATTACAAGGGTCATGTATCAGTGGCCATTGACTGCCATAGGAGCCGAAATTATGCAATTTACCCAAAAGTCAATGTTCTGTGACGAAATCAGAGCTACTGCTCCTCTGGATGGAGATTTTAGGCCGGTTGAAAAGGAAAGATGACGAGCGGCTGTTCTTTTATGGCAGGTGGGAAGAGAACCGTGCTGCGAATATGGCAGGGAATGGAGAGGAAAGGGCTAAGTCATTGGCTTGACTCTTTCTGTAATGAGTGGGGGTCTCAATGGTTCATGGTAATATGGATGGCTGCCAGTCAAATACCTCTGAAGTGTGGAAGACTCTTGTAAATTATATCAAAGACTTTCAATAGTTCAGGATAAACTTAAAATAATTTAACATGATTGAAGCCTAAAACTAAAATGGAAATTCACATATTCAGGGTTTTAGTCGGACACCCTTTCTTTGATTACTACTGATATGCCCTTTCTTACCTTTCCTCATGGCTCGACATATCCTGAGATGACCAGTGTTTTTTTTTTTTTTAATGATTTTGTGATACTCTGTCATGAGATGTCTATGCTATATGCTTCTAAATGTGGCCTCCCAGTGGTTGTGTTGTGAACTGCAGCCTGCCAAGGGTTTTGTTGGCATTTTGCAACATTGTATTGAATTGGCAAAATTAAGTCTTTCAAGCCAAGATAAAGGTGGAGACATCTTTACAAAGAGATTACAATATCCCTTCCATTGAGAAGCTAAAGCAGATCTACAGTATGAAGTCATCAAACAGTTCCCATATCTTAGCTTCCAAAATCTCAGTGGAATATTGGGGTTTACTGCAGTCATTCTGGCTATATGCTTGTTAAGTTAATGGCTATTCCTCAGCAACCACCCATACACATGCATGCCTGGCTCAGCTGAATGTGCATGTGTGATCAGTGGGAGAGGGGAGTAAGACAAAAAGTTAGTGCAGGAGTCTCCAACCTGGATCCTTCCATCTACTTAAAAAGAATGCTCCTTGTATGCTGGGAGTTGCAGTTCTGTAATAGCTTTAGCGGCACCGGTTGCTACAATTGTAACTTATTACAACATCTTTGTTTAACATTCACGTTTGGAAATTTTATTTCAGATTCTCGTGTGAAAAATCGTCTCCAAGAGGGCGACCTCCCAAAGAAAACCATGCAGGAAATAACTCTGCCATATAAATCCATAAGTGCTCAATGCTAATCGACCATTCGCCGTCTCTGCGGAGCGATCCGGATATCGGCTTATTGTACTGTCTGACAACACATTGGCTTCTTATTGGCAAAAAAGTCCAGACAGTTTATTCTCCTTTAGGATACTAAGTGTGTCTAAAAGTCCAATATTATACATAGCTATCAGGATTTTATATATGTATTGTATAGAAGTATTGGTGTAGCAGAGTTTAGTTTGTCATTTGGTTTGTCATTTGGTGAGAATTCAGTTCTGATATGATATCCCTGGTCTTACCCAGCACAGTTTACTGAGTAATCCCAGGACACAAAAGAAACAGGTCAATGACATATTCAGCTCTGCTATATCCAATCATTGGCTTTAGGCTAGGGCTACATGGTTACTTTGGCTGCGATTTCCGTCACGGCACTAAAGATCATCTTTTTGGCCTGTGACTCCTTTCAGGATCATTTCAGGCCTTAAATGGGATATCCGATTTTTTTTTTTTTTTAATAGTTCAAAATATAAAATCAGCATTATTTAACTGTTACATTGCCTGCCACTCCAGCACTGCATATTCCTGTCGACCCCCTTCCTGTCCTGAATCAGGTCTGCTGTCTTGCATTGTGGGAATTGTATTGATAACATTAGTCTGTATGACCATAGGGAAAAAAAAAACTATGCAGCAAATTTCTTGATGCAGCTTTGGATGTGACTGGAGACCAGTACAAGCTATGCAATGCAGCTGAACATAATATGTAGCATGTGATATGAGAAGCTCTGGAGTCATCCTGCTGCTCCAGTAGATCTTCTCCATACTCTTAAGTAGTACTGTAGTGATACAGCTCGGCGGCTCTCTTCCCCGCACCCCCTGATCTGGCAGGGTCAGGAATGATTACTGCAGTCTCCCTTATGCATCCTAAGGGCAGCAGAGGATGTAATGAAGCCAAGGACTGATCTTCCTGCTTAGAATCATTAGGAATGACACAGCTGATGCCTGCGATGAAATCCATGTTGACATCTGTCAGGATGGATACAACCGGCTCGGCTCCTGTCGGTGTGCAGGTGTATTCCGGGGAAGCCAAGAGACATGGAGGGGAGGCTTGTAACATTTTGCTAAATGCCATTTAAACAAAAATAAAAGGATTGGATGGAGGCGGCTAATGAGCGGAGACAGCGTAACAAAATTGTGTTGCCAGGATTCCTTTACTGTTATCATCTTGTTGTAAAATGGTGCGCTTCATTGTGTCGGTGCACATCTGTGCCACCAATGTGCCTGATGCCTTGTGAAAGGGCTTCACGCGGCACAACCCTCGACTTCATGACATATATTGTGCTAATATTGGATACTTATTATTCCACTACAAGAAGCGGGGGTGGGGGTGGGGGGCTCACTTTTTTTTCTTTGTTGGAAGAGTGACATTTCTCTACAAGTTTTGTTGCCTTGTGCGCTATAATTAACGTGAAAACACTGACACAGCAGGTCAAGAGGAAAAATACACAGCTACGGAGTGCGAAAGTGCGACTTCTGCGCCCATCATACGCTAATTCTGGCAGATTTCATTTGGTTCAGACTGGGCTGAGCGAATTAGGTGACAGTTTGTGTTTGTCACTTAAGTCCAGGTCACTGGGTGTAATGATATGATCTAGGGTGGGCACAAGCGTTATGTGCACTTGGACCTTCATCACCCTGGGTGTGCAGGGGACCTCATGGCTCTTTGGTAAAGAAGTGGGAGAGATGGGGCTACTCATGTATAAGGCTCTCTTCTTCAGTTAAAGGGGCTGGCCAATGAACCCATTTAAAACCTTTCGAGAGGTAAGGGATAGGTGTCTGATCATGGGGAGGGGGGTCTGACCTCTGGGACCCCCACTGATAATTATGAGAGTTGGTCTCCAGATCTGATGTGTGAATAGGCAATAGTGCCAATGTATTGCCATTGCTCCATTCACTTCTATAGGACTGATGTACACAGAGTTGAGGGGTTGGGGTTGGAGTTGGAGTCAGTACCAATTTGGGTCAGCTTAGTCACCGATCACCAGCAGTCACGTGGGTCATGTCGGTATAATGATCTCATTCAGGAGGTCAGAAGATGCCCAAAGAGGACATGTCTGAGCCCCTCTACTTATTATACTCTGTGGTCTGCAGAGACCCAAGAGTATAATAATGACCGTTCCAATATGGATGTGTTCGGTCTGAACAAAACTGCTGGGCGAATGTCACGAACATTTACCTCCAGTAGACTTCCATCAGTGGATGCCTATACAGTTGATGTCAAGATTGGATTATAATGTGGGAAATGTATAGTTGCCGCTGGGCTCCCTTACAGCCCTGGGCCTGGGGCAACCATACATTTTGCACATATTATAATCTTCTGCTGTGTATGCACATATTCCTGGCTCACAGAGCTAAGAGGATCCTAGCTGAAGGCAAGAACCAGGCATCACCTACTAACAGGACCCCAGGGAAGAAACATTCATAGGCAAGAACCAGGCAGCACCTACTAACAGGACCCCAGGGTAGAAACAGTCATAGGCAAGAACAGGGGCAGCACCTACTGACAGGACCCCAGGGTAGAAACAGTCAGAGGCAAGAACTAGGCAGCACCTACTAACAGGACCCCAGGGTAGAAACAGTCATAGGCAAGAACAGGGGCAGCACCTACTGACAGGACCCCAGGGTAGAAACAGTCATAGGCAAGAACAGGGGCAGCACCTACTGACAGGACCCCAGGGTAGAAAGAGTCAGAGGCAAGAACCAGGCAGCACCTACTGACAGGACCCCAGGGTAGAAATAGTCATAGGCAAGAACCAGGCCGCACCTACTGACAGGACCCCAGGGTAGAAAGAGTCAGAGACAAGAACAGGGGCAGCACCTACTGACAGGACCCTAGGGTAGAAACAGTCATAGGCAAGAACAGGGGCAGCACCTACTGACAGGACCCCAGGGTAGAAACAGTCATAGGCAAGAACAGGGGCAGCACCTACTGACAGGACCCCAGGGTAGAAAGAGTCAGAGGCAAGAACCAGGCAGCACCTACTGACAGGACCCCAGGGTAGAAACAATCAGAGGCAAGAACAGGGGCAGCACCTACTGACAGGACCCCAGGGTAGAAACAGTCATAGGCAAGATCAGGGGCAGCACCTACTGACAGGACCCCAGGGTAGAAATAGTCATAGGCAAGAACCAGGCCGCACCTACTGACAGGACCCCAGGGTAGAAAGAGTCAGAGACAAGAACAGGGGCAGCACCTACTGACAGGACCCTAGGGTAGAAACAGTCATAGGCAAGAACAGGGGCAGCACCTACTGACAGGACCCCAGGGTAGAAACAGTCAAAGGCAAGGACAAGGGCCCCCAGAATGTATTTCACTGCTGAGTTGTGGCCACCCCAGTCCAACACTATATAGTCGATGACACAATCCGGGCCTGGTTACCTCATCACACCACACATGTGACCGTCATGTGACAAACTCCAATCCCATGCAATTACAGCACTAGTATTTGGCTTTTGATGCCCATTAGGCACCAAATACACTCTGTACTCTAACTGCAGCTACAGCAGGGGTCTGTATCATCTGATCTGTGAGCCCGTCCTAAAATTCCTAGTAGCTTTTCATTCCAGTGACATGAAGCACCTGTCTCCTGCGCCCCCCGCTCCCCTGAGCTGCCTCTTCCTATCTTTTCACCAGGAATTTAATGGAACGACGTGTAGACCACACCACTCAGCAGTCCAGAAGAATCAATTATTTTTTTTTTTTCTTCCACCGGCCGCTGGTTACCGAGTTATTTTCTATAATTTCTGATGTGTGCAGCTTAAATTAGCTCTCAGCGCTGATCCGGCCGGCGCATCTCTCGTATTTTTTAATCATCGCCGCTGAAAATGCTTCTGTGTGCCGCTGGATAAGATAGGTTTGATGGTAAGTGATCAGGGGTCAGGTAGATACGGAGGCTCTGAAAGAGTTTTGATGATTGCAATTATAAGCCTACGCTTTGACACGGCGCACAATGAAAGGCCTGCAATTAAACAGCTTTTATTCCAAGCTGCCAATAGCGGCGGCGGCGGCGGTGGCGGCCTATCGAAATTCAGGGCTCCATTCACACTAAGGCTCATAAGTATGTAGGGTAAAAGAGAGATAGAATATATATATATCCCTGTCTTGGTTTATTATATCTCTCAAAGTGTAATTGCAAAAAGAACGTTTCAAGTCCCATCTATTTAAATGTGACATTATGGTATTTTTTTTTTTCTTGCCCGGGGGTAATTTTAGATCTGAGCTTACGAAAACCGCACTTATCTCATTTCAGCCCTAGATTGGAGCAGCTTGCCAGTGAAATGTTAGAGATTCCCTGTTATGTTTTGCTTAATAGGTTTCTAAATTTCCTTTCGACTCCTGCCCTTCTTGTTCATCTAAATTTCCAGCGTGATGATTTATTCGTTGTGGAAAAAAAAATGGTCTTGTGCGTCAATTTAACCCTTTATGCTTGGCAGTTCTACCTAAAATAAAAAAAAATAAAAATTCTTAGAAATGTCAGTTTGTGAGTTATCTCTCTCAGCTATGGCTGCCGGTAGAGATGAGCGAATGTTTTCAAAAGTTCGATTCGGCAGTTCGATTCGAAGTTCCCAAAAAATTTGCTTCGATCCGAATTACTTTGCGGCAAATAAACAGCTATTTCCGGGCTGCAGAGAGCTGGGGTGGGCGGATGGGCGGCAAAATGGCGGAAGCCCTTGGATGCTGCGGTCATGTCTCTCTCTCTCTCCAGCACGGACAACTTTTATTTCTGTGGAAGGATCTGCTAACAAGCAAAGACACGCCTACCCAATCACATCAGTAGAGAACATCATGTGACCGTCTGATGTCACAAAGATCCTTACTAAATATTCGTCACCACGAAGCATCAAGAAATCCGGAATTGTGGAGAATCGAAGATTTCCTGAAATTCGGATCGAATTCCACTTCTGTAGAATCGATTCGCTCATCTCTTGCTGCCGGTACAGGACCCAGCGCAACCAGTCAGAGCTCAGCTTACCCTCTGTTAAATGGGTTGTCCGTCCCCAAATCAAATCCATACTGATAACTAGAGATAAGGGAATCGAAGCTGATGAAGTGGAATTCGATCCAAATTTCAGGAAATTTTCGATTCGCATCGAATCTGGATTTCCTCACACTTCGTAGTAACGAATCGCATTTTGTTCAAAATGGCTGCTGTACATGTTAGGACATGGGACAAGGAACTCTAGGAACGCAGGATCACCCACAATGCCATTCGGGCAGCCAATCAGCAGCCAGCCCTGTGATGTCACAGCCCTTTAACCCCTTCGCGAGTGCACACGGCATGCTTGACCACTGCACCTAACACCCTGCTCCATACCCGATCGGAGGTTTTAACACCTTGGATGCATCCAAGGGGTCCGCCATTTTGCCAACCCACCCACCCCGGCTCTCTGCAGACAGGAAATAGCTGTTTATTCGCCACGATTTAATTTGGATCGAATAGAATCGTATCGGAAAATTCAGCGAAGTTGCCAGATTGAATTTTTGAAAACTTCGCTTATCTCTACTGATAACCTATCCACGTTAAAAAAATTGCCGTGTGAATAGATCCTTTAATTTAAAGAAAGTGATAAGCACGCGGGCATGAAACCCTGCCGTGTGAATAAGCTCTTAGTATGATTTATATGAATAAAGGGGGAAGGCTGGAGCCTCTTTATACTTTGAGCGCTGGCAGCACCAGAATTATTTAGTGGCTTCAGCCTTGTAATAATTCTGGAGCTCCGCGGGAGGTGCCATGTCTCAGAAACTAAATCTACACCAGTCGGGATTACAGATATAACTCACGCCAGTTTTCAGGATGAGTTATACTCAATAAGACGGGCCGAATTGTCCCCACCCTGACAAGCTTTGATCCCCGCTTTGCCCACTTTTCACAAACTTGGCATGGGAGTCATAAAATTGACAAAATCACAGATTTTTGACACAAATCGCACGTGTTTAAAAAAAAATGCGCCAATTCTGGCACATTTATTAAACTATGTATATCACATTTGCTCCATTAAATTTATATTTATTTTATCAGTTTTATTTCTTTATTATTTTTACTTTTATTTTATATATATTTACTTATTATTTTATATATATTTTTATATATATATATATATATATATATATATATATATATATATATATACACTGTATTGTTAGTTTTTGTCAATTAACAAAAGGTGAATCTAAATCCCATCAATATTTGGTGTGACCTTAGCCCTTTGCCTTCCATCAGTTCTTCTCGGTACTTTTTTGGCAGAACTCAGCAGGGAGATTGTTCCCGCCATCTTTGAGAACTAAGCACAGATCTTCTGTGGATGTAGGCTTGCTCCAATCCTTCTGTCTCTTCATGTAATCCCAGACAGACTGGATGATGATGAGATCAGGACACTGTGGGGGCCGGATCATCACTTCCAGGACTCCTCCTCCAAAGGGCAAAGGTCACACCAAATATTGACGGGATTTACATTTCTCTTTTCTTCATTCACTTCATTTTGTTCATTGCCAAAAATAAACTATTAGCTCTTCTATTTCTGAAAGCATTCTTACTTTGCAGCTTCTACCCCCACACCTGCCTAAAACTTTTGGACAACACTGGATATATACTGTTCTTTTCATCTATTCCATATTTATTTGTATATACTGTATAGAGTAAAAGTAAATGAATGGCATATATCAGGCATGCTGTGTTAGCGGCGTATCGCGCCGTTAAGGTCTTTTTCATGCTTACTACCTTTCTAGGTACAGTATTATTACTATTCTAGGAATTACACATTTACCAAGTCAAAGAGCAGAGTTTACTAGACATCTGAAAGTCATCTGATCTTGTTCCAGCCATCTTAGTAGGAATCTAACAGGTTTTTTTTTATGTGCACATGTAAATTTAAAAAAATCTGAGTATTATTTAAATCTCCAATATCAGGATTTTAATAAGGAAAATAAATCAAGATTTGGGGGAGTCGTACGCCGGTTATGAGCACATTTGCTTTTCCGCATCTCCATTTTAAAGTGGGTCTGGTGTTAAGAGCAAATAACCAGATGAAAAACAAGAACGGCGGAATGGAAATGAATTCCTTAAATTATGCAAGAAAGCCTTCTGTTTCCCAGTCATTGCAATGCAATGAATTTGAACTCTGGAGTCAGCTGCTACTTCTCATGAATTCCATTTAGACTATGGAGACAGTAGGAATTAAAGAGACAGGTAGTCACCGCCAGAAGACATTGCACTCCCAGCTGGACATTACCGGGCGTAATGGGGCAGTGTGCTGGATATATACACAAGGGTATGATATAAGTGCGCTTTTCCTATTGGCACATAACACAGGGGTCCTATACTTTTCCCCCAGCTAAACTCAGGATGTCATAATCAGCAAGTGCAACCCAAATGAGGTTGTCTTGTAGGAAGTGCTTTGATATTCTATTTAGGTTAAACCTCCTTTACCCGTTCTTCTACTTCTTCACCTTTGTGTCAGTCTTTACTGTAGTTTGTAACACATGGAAAAATGCCACAGAGAGTTATATAGAAAGAAGGCTGACAAAATGGAATTGTATGAAAATACTGGACATTATTATATACAGTAGTGATAGATAGATAGATAGATAGAGTAGAATTAGATATAGATAGATGATAAATAGATAGAATCTATCTTTCTCATATCTATATATTGATCTGTCTATCTATATTTCTATCTATCTCTATGTCATATCTATCTATCTATCTATCTATCTATCTATTTATCTATCTTTTCTATCTATCTATCTATCTATCTATCTATCTATCTATCTTTTCTATCTATCTATCTATCTATCTATCTATCTATCTATCTATCTATCTATTTATCTATCTATCCAGTGCATTTTAGAATCCGTATTAGGTTCTGTTCACACTTTTGTCAAGATTTTTTGCTTTTCTGTTCTGCCCTAGGAGCAGAAAACCAAAATCATGGATTTCTCAACCCATCATATGACAGACACCAATGGTGCCCAATGGACCCAATTGACTTGTTAATCCACCGGGTCCTTTGTGGTTCTTTCACTGCAGAAAGCTCCTAGCATTGGTGTGAACAGAGTCTTACAGTGCCAATACTGGCACCTTTAAAGGTAACATCTTCAGGTTGGCCATGTCATAGGCACAGCTCGTGATCCATTGAGCCCATTGTTCTTTAGTGCCCTCACATTGTGAATTTTATGCTCCTTTATTATTTTTTTTATGTACCCGTTGAATGAGACTCGTGTTCTCGCTGGCACGAGATGTATAAGGTTACATTTACTAGTACAGAATTCACTCCAAGCACAAAGATCAGGATGAAACCATCCAGCCAATGTTTGCGGGACGGATGGAGAGAAAAGTTTGCAGAGAAGCGACGCTCCGGGTCCTCGTTGCCAATGTCAAGTTGAATTATTAAAGAGGCAGCTTTAGTGCATCCCTCTCCGAAGCGAAACCTTTCATGTGAGAATTGTAAAGACTTTATTATCTGCTCAGGAGCCACTGCCAAAAATTGATTTTCCTTTTTCTTTCTTGGTTAATAATTGATGCAAAGGGACAAAATTTGCTTTCCATTTTATGCCTGTGCTGGCCGGCTCTATTAACACTATGGTAATTCTTCTGGGGTTTCAGTGATATGGGGAGATCATCATGTGACAATACCTGCTCTGTAAAACTACTGTGTCTTTGTAATGCTGGCCATACGTTTAGACACCCCTCTCCCCTCCACCAATCACATGAAATGGTATTATCTTTAAAAGTAAGTAAATTTTCTGACTGATGGAAACTTATTGTAATTGATTTAGTACTATAGTAATAGTTATAAGGGTTGAAGTGTCAGAAACTGATGGTAGTTTATAAAGTAAAGAATATTCCGGAAGGTATACCTTCATTATGGAATCTCGGAAAGTATCCAAATAATAATGCTGAAAATTACATAGAGTATGTTTAGATCATATACAGTAGGTAGCTATGAGATTAGATAGGTAGGTAGAAGATAGATGAATGGATAGATAGAGAGATAGATAGATAGATAGATACAGTAGATACATAAATAGATAGAAAGATAGAAAGATAGGATATAGGTAGATAAATAGATAGATAGATAGATAGATAGATAGATAGGGATAGAAGGATAGATAGATAGATAGATAGATAGATAGATATAGAAGGATAGATAGATAGATAAGATATAGATGGATGGATAGATAGATAGATAAGATATAGATGGATGGATAGATAGATAGATAAGATATAGATGGATGGATAGATAGATAGATAGGGATAGAAGGATAGATAGATAGATAGATAGATAGATAGATAGATAAGGTATAGATGGATGGATAGATAGATAGATAGATAGATACATCGATAGATAAACTCCTTATATACGCTAAAGAATAATACATGACATACTAGAATCCGTATTGTGTATTTACCAAAACTATAATAAAAAATTATAAGGTATGATACGTATAAGGGAAGGTATATAGATATAAGAGATAGATAGATAGATAGATAGATAGAACACAGATAGATGATAGATAGATAGATAGATAGATAGATAAATGATAGAAACCTTCAGTTACAGATATCTAGGCAATAACTTTTTCTCTTCCAGGCTCTATAATTACTCTTAATTGACAGATAAAGGGTCTATTAGGCCCAGCTATGGCACAGATAACACTGGGAAGTATACATCATTTCTTCCTTCTTCTTGCACTTCATTAAGCTGTCAATCCAGTTATGTTCCAAAGTATCATATCAATTAGCAGGTCCATTCTGAGACTCGTGTCTCCTGCTGCCAAACACATGCCGATGGCTAAAGCGTCTTATCATTATGTGTTCACTAAAAATATAACACTGAGGAGTCAGGGAAGAATTTCAGAGACTAAATCTGATATGTACTCCAGGATTCCTCCAAGGTCAAAAGATCTAAACTGATTTCAGATGACAATGATTCTTCACCTGGGCCAAACATAACAGGGGTTGTCCAAATAAATGGAAGACTGTGAGGTAACTGGGCCGAGTCCACTAGAGGTGGAGCTGAACACATGACTTTGACTATAATGGGGTCTGTTGGGTGTCCGCTGTTTTACCAGTCTGCCTATCCATTGGTCTGGTTGACTGACCAGAAAATCGACACTAATGTGAACTTAAATAGATAGATACTGTAGATAGATAGAAAGATAGATAGATAGATAGATAGACAGACAGATAGATAGATAGATAGATAGATAGATAGATAAAGTAGATATGAGACAATTGAATTTCCCAAAAACTTTTGCAATTCATTCTGCCGTACATGCAGGACTTTTTCATCAGCCAATTTCAAGTGGACATTGCAACAAAGTCTCCAGCACAAATGTGAGTGTAGCCTAAGACAACGCCAGTCTGACATAGAACTATTGTTAGCTTGTAAACAAATCTCACCATCATTGCCAACTAATAAACTAATCTCTGCTCCATCTTTATCCTGCCATAATGTCAGAGACGACAATGTTGCCCACCATTCCTTCATCCAAATAGGCAGTGGGGCAGATTTATTAAGACTGGCATTTCGTACACCAGTCTTAATAAAGATTCTGACTGGCACAGGGTACGGCAGTTACATCCGGTGTAGGATTTGGTGTAGATATCCAGAAAACTGGCGTGAGTTATAATAAATACTGGGCTGAAGCGTCCCACTGTCCCACTCTGCTCACATTTGTACAATGTTGCCAGCAAGGCACAGAATGGGGATCTTGGTGCATATTTTGTGCAAGAAGGGGCCGAATGTGCGTCACAATATCATTCCTCTATGTCGGAAAACTGGCGTAGAGGGATTGATAAGTCCCTGCAGTATCTTTATTTTTGCACATCACTATATGGCGGTAGAAGACAAATGACTGCTTGAAGACTTTGTTAAAGGTCACGGTAGTGTTCTGTGCGCCCCTCCACTGGCTGGCCCTGGCGCTCGCCGCCTGACATGACATTGTGTTAAACACGCATAAAGATCCTATCACAGTTAAGGATCAATAGTTTTTAGCACTGCAGACAGTATAATCACTTTTCGGAGAGCATAACCGATATATTTTACGGCCTTTACGGCACTATTATTTTGATGTATCAGTAGATTACATATTCATAATATCACATTATCAATATTTGGAATATCTTTTACTTATAAATGGGCTGAAACTGCCTGCGCTCTGCAAGCAAATGGCAAATGAAATGCCATTATATTAACTATATTGCTGAAAAATGGCTCCTGGAAACGGCCTTCCAAAGCACGAACAGTAATTAACCTCTTTGTTCCTCGCAGGGAATGCAGCATGACTCTGACCGACACAGCCGGGAATCTTAGGAAAGTGAGAACCAGATGCCTCAGCGGCTACAGATGCCTTATGTACCTCTTGAGAAGAGTTTTTTGGAAGGTGGGTAGGGTACTAGAGCCAATATCACAAGAGTTTCTAGAGTTCTAGCCCAATGATAGAGATGTAGCAGAGCTGAAGTGGTAATGTTGCAGTTATGGCTATGCACCACACGTAAGGGGTTAACTCACTTACTGTATCTCGCATTTAAGACTTATTGCTAGGATAGAGATTTTCCACCAAAGCAATGTACTGTATGTCTTCTGGGACCCGCCCATACCTCTAAAATGAACCCTCCAGGATGTCATTCAGCCCATACACTCTGACAGAGAAATCTCTCTCTAAGCTACACTGTTTCCATAACTCCAATAGAAGTGAATGGGAGTTACGGAAACAGCGTAGAACAGTGAGTCATGCTGTTTCCATTCAGTGAGCCATGTTGTTTCCATTCAGTGAGCCATGTTGTTTCCATTCACTTCTATGGGTGTTTTGGAAGCAGCATAGCTCATAGAGGTTGGGGTGAGGGAGAGCTGGGGGACGTGTCATTGTAGAGATAGGTGCAAGTTCCAAAGGTGGGCCCTGTATCTATCAGACATTAGTAGCATATTCTATATCTTTCATGGGCAAACCCCTTTAAGCTATGATTGATGGCTCTGCTTGACTTTTTCAAAGACTGTAAAGTTTCTACCCCCTTTTAGTCAATGTTTTCGATAAAAATCTATCATTTGGGTTACATAAATCAGACCCCTATTTTAAAATTCATAAATATTCAAGTCCTCGAAAACCCCTTTAAGTCTTACAGAAATCAACAGTACATTCCCCTTTATAAGGATGAACTCAACTATGCCATGACAGAAGGTCTAGAAGTTCTCTCAAGTGATAACCAAGCTTCCTGTCTAATGGACCACATTCAAGAAAACCATCTAGGTTCTTGTAGTCTTTTGCCAGACACAGTGTCACTTGAATGATTCCCTTTAAGGGGTTCTCTCTAGGACTGTAAAGGAGAGTCACATCACATGACGGCGATGGTGTAATCGATGTGTCCAAATTCTACCTAACTCAACAACAAAAACAATTCAATACAATATTACAACAGGCTAAAAAAAAACTTTGAAAGGCTGCAATTCACAACATAGCCACTGGATGGCTCCTATAGACAAATATAGCATATCACTTTGTGACACAATATCGCAAAACAGTAATGTCTTCAGAAGCTAATGATCTAATGACACACATATCTAGTAGACATGTCTAGCCAAGGGGTGATTCCAGAGCTTGTGCCCCCACTAATTATAATGTGATGGCTCTTTAACAATGATATCTCCAGAAGATACCAATACCGTTTCATTGGGGAGGGGGGTCTTGCCTTTGGGACCCTTGCTGATTAACACAGTGAAGAGGCAGTTACTCATTCATATGGGGAGCATTCCTAGTACCGTAGCACAACACCACTCAAGTCTATACACCCTAAAATAACAATAGACCATTCCTCTGTTATTCCTCCTGGTATGAATATTAGTACCATTCCTATTGTCAACGAGGTTTGTCCATATGTACTCTGAAACTGTCCAATCAGTGCTGACAGTGTCATAATACATGGGAACACACCCACAATGTCGCTGCGAATGTATTCATAGATTTCCAGGAGGAATAACAGAGGTACAGAACAAAAAGTCCTCAATAAAGGTGCTCTAGATTTGTTATTTAATGGGGAATATAAGTACCTATAAAATAATGATCGGTCAGACTATTCATCAGAAAAGTTATGCGCTTGAAATTTGATACAAAAAGTTTTCACCCCGGGCTCTTGTAAACAAAGACGGCATCATTAACGCAATAAAAAAGCAAAATGAAGACGTGTTAATTTTTGCACATTAGCGTGCTGATTCTCCATCAGTATAAATGGGTTGAATGTTATCTCTGCCATTATCTCCACTGTGAGCTGAATCTAAATATAAAAGATACCCGGCTCGCCTCTCACTGTTTTTTGTAATGGGAGCAAGCTGTCAACATATCTCAAGAGCAAGGAATCTCGAAAACCTTAAAGAGAGACCCAAGGGAGCAATTTATGGCCGGGACCGATACAGTAAACGCAATTTGTTTTAATTAAGGAGATTGCTTATTGCATAATTCACCATGCACCGGCTAAAATGACCGCACAGGGCAGTTTTGGGGAATTACAAGTTGTCGTCGTAAATTTTCTTAACTGTAACGCAGAAAACATTGCAGAAAAAAAAAAAGATAAAGGAATAAAAGAGATAAAAAGAAAGCAATGTGTGCAGAAAGTACATGGAGGCCGCACACTCAATCCAGAGTGGTTCATTGTGAGGACACAGAGAATTCATGGAAGCTAAGAGTAATGACCAAGTAGGACTGTCCGAAGAAACCAACCTCAGCCACATGTAGACTTATGTATATTTCCTAATATTGTTCCAGATAGATAGATAGATAGATAGTTCTGAGAGATAAATAGATACATATGAGATAGATCAAAAGATATGATAGACAGATAAATAGATAGCGAGATAGATATGGGATAGCTAGATAGATAGCTAGATAGATAGATAGGGGATAGCTAGATAGATTGAATTGGGATAGATAGATAGATAGATAGATAGATAGATAGATGGTATGGTAGCTGAAACGACGCACATGCAATAAATTCCACTGGATTATTTGAACTACATTTGGAGTGTCGCCTATTTCTGTTTTGTAGATAGATAGGTAGATAGGAGACAGATCGACAGATAGTTATGAGAGATAGATAGAAAGAAACAGAAAGATAGACGGATAGATAGATGATAGCTACTGTACATAGATAGTTCTGATATTTAAGAGTCCCAGTGATCAGATTGTTCAGAAGCATTTTTCTCTCTTTATAGATAGAGTCATCTTTCGTTGCAGGTGGAACTTTGGTGATTTGCCAATAATAACAGATAGGTAGATAGAAAAATAGATAGATAGATAGATAGATAGATAGATAGATAGAAAAATGAATAGATAGATAGATAGATAGATACTGGGATCCTAGGTTCAAATCTAGACAACATTTGCATGGAGTTTGTTGTTGTTGTGGAGTCCTCTCTGTGTTTGCCTGGGTTTCCTCCATATATTCTGGATTCCTCCAGCTCCAAAGACATACTGATAGGAAATTTAGATTGTGAGCCTGACAGTGAGCGATGACAATGTCTGAGCTACAGAATGTATTGGCAATATATAGGCAAGAGAGAAAAAAAAAAAAAAATATAAAGCTATATCTACAGCCCTATTTCTAGGTCACAATAGATAAACAGATAGATAATATATGAGATAAATCAATTGAAAGATAGATAGATAGATAGATAGATAGATAGATAGACAGATTTGAGTCCCAATGACCAGACTGTCACCCCATCAATAACATTGTATTCCAGAAGCTTCGATCCTTCTTTGCAAGTAGTTCTTTGGTGTAATGGCCTAGCTGGATGTCAGGTATATGTGAGCGAGGTCTGATAGCTGAGTCAGCAGCGTCCCTCCCCATATCCCAGGACCTAGCACTTCACTGCTTATTTTATATTACCATTTAAATGATTTCAGGACGAATAAGTAATAGGAATGGAGGAATATTGGAGCTTGTGTTATTATTCTGAGGTTGTTGTCTTTGGAGTTTATATGTTTTTATTTTATTTCTATTTTTTCAGCATCAGCAAATAAAAAGGAAATGAGGCGTGTACAGCAGCAGCGCCTGGGCGAGGGATACATGGCAGGTTTTGCAGCGGCATCTATGTTGTTTCTGGATTAGTGTCGTTCCTGGAATTTATCCAGGTGCATGGAAAAGTAAGGTTTACTTCTATGTGGACTTGGTCGTGGTCTACAGTGGGAAGTAACTTGTGCCATAGCATGTGTTTGACATCTTGGTATAGAAAAGAAGTGTGAAATCAATATGGTAAGGGAATATACACCACAGGGACAGATCTGGCAATGCTATCAGAACCATAAAAACCATATTACATTTCTGCTCAACCATTCTTGTTCCTCATGGGAGGTGCTAACCTTTGGCTCCTCCCCTTTCCAGAGACTCTGTATTATAAGCTAACAAAAGAAAAGAGAACACATCTGCATTATTAGCATCATCCACCAGGGGAATGTACCTTGGGTGATTGCTTGGGGGTCCAGATATTTTGGCAACATGACCACCATAGTCAATTGTATCTGCTCCTCCTTCTCCAAGTACCTTCATAATCTACCAACACCCCTGAGGAACCATAAAAAGGTATACCCAACCATTTACCCTCCTAAGGGTTGGAGAAGTGCAGGGTAGAAAAGTAGAGAAAAGACTAGTCCTCTTGCACCACCTGCCACTTACGATATTGGGGATTTGGGCTCTTCATTTCCCAGGGCCCATATCTAGCTCCTACCTCTTCCCTTCCTATAGAAACTTCCCTGGATTTAGTTCCATCTATTGATGTCTGTGCTGGTTTTAGCTCTGATTTTTCACGCTTGACATAAGGGCTGACACCGGGTTTCAGTCTGAATGTGACGTCGATGTAACACGCGGACATAATTCATAAGAGAAATTCCACAGCAGATTAATTCCTCCTCAAATAATATTGATTTCTACACCCACCGTCCTCTGCCACATTAATGAATCACTGCGCAAATACCTTGCAATATGTACGTGGCGGAAAGTGCTGGAACATTCCTATGCTTTGTCTTCACAATAAATTGCATTTTTCTCCCCTATGTTCTGGATTTCTGGTATTGAAATCGCTTATTGCTTTGTATTGATACTGACACAGTGTCACTTTCCAGAAGTTCACTTATTATGTGTTCAGTGGTATAGAAGTCCTGCCAATATGTCACCCCAAAACCACCAAATTAGAGGCTCCTGAAAGTTTCAGTGCAAGGACTTGTACAACTTTATGTATTACGTGTCCAGCACACTACAGATGTGTCCTTCCTTATCTTTCTTCTTGGATCAATATATACTGAGATATTGCATCTGACACAAAAACAAGTTTGCCATACTCTGTTGAGAGTTGTTTGTAATGCAGCGGGGGTGGACCCACTGTACCACTAAAATGATTTGGCTTTAGGCTACTCCTGAGGACAGTATCTACGTGGCTCCCTGGATTTCCCCCTTTAATTCTCATACTGGGATCTAGTGTTTGCTACAGAGAATGACAGGTCGCTACCACTAGAAATAGACTCTGTTTAGTAGCAGCTGACCCAGCCGGGTCAAGAGAAACTGGTGTATGGAACCCAATGTAACAGGCAGAAAGACGGTCAGTGGACAAGCAGAGGTCAGGCCAGGCAGTTCCGAGTTTATATGGTAACAAGGTTGAGGTCAAGACAGGTGGAACAGGTTTAGAGTCAGGTAAATAGGAAATGGTCAAAACATGGGCAATCTGGAGGGGGACTTTCAGTGCCTCGTCTTCCTGATCATGGGGGATCTGACGATTGAGCCTCCAGTTATCTGACACTTATCCCCTGTCCTATGGATAGGGGATAAGTGTCCATAGTGGCACAACCCCTTTATATAGTCCATAGGCACAGGGGATTCACTGAACTGTCTGTCGACATGGACTGGGAGAACAGTGTTTTTGGAAGAAGTAGTGCTAGTGGCTGCAGCCAGGTGGCGTTACTGTGTTTATACTATGTATATATGTGGCCACCCAATGGTTGTGATGTGTACTACAGTGTGTCAGGTTTTGCTAGTGAATTGTGATGTTGTATTGAATTTTGTATTGAAATTTCCAAAAATGTAACACATCTGCCTGTTGATCATGGTGATGGTTTGGGTGGTGATGGCTCATGAGTGTTTTCTGCTTCTTCTTTGACCACTTAAAGTCAACTATTATTGCAATAGGACTCACAAAATAAATACTAGTTCCCCCAATTTATTACATGGCGTCTTTTGAGTGGGTAGCCACTGACCTTATTTGTGATCCTGGTGGTCCTCCAGATTTAGCTCTTTGAGTGTAGCTATTAGAGGGGTCCCAATAAGAGAACACCCCGCATTCACTCCTCAAGCCCTAATGTTATATATGTAAAAGGTTGTGTAATGTAGACAGCCCCTTTCATATTGAAATGATAACCCTCGAGAAGAAAGCACGTGGATTCTGAAATGTTGTGGTTGCTTCTTCCATCCTCATTTTGATTTATTTGCAGGAATTATTGAATACATTGCTTCACATCTGCATATTCATGGCCCCTACTTTCCGCTTGTTACTGGGTCTTTGCTGCGAGGCACTCGCTAAATATTTCATGATGATGACTGCTGTTCTCCAGCTCTGAGGTGCTAGAAGTTTATGGTCAATTTGTGATGATCACAAGTCCTGCCAAACCAAGTAAGATCAGGAACTTCCCTTATCCATTCATCCTGCCAGCTCAATGTATTACTCCGGACCACAGAAGCAATGTCTTAGTTATTGCAGATTTAGAGATCATTAATGTGATCACATCTCTCTATGATCAGGGATGTATAGGCGGCCTATGGGGAGAATTGCCTCCGAACGGAAAAACACAACGTCAGTGCCGATTAAGCAAAAATTATATTATTTAAGTCTATTTTCCCACTTAAAGTGTACCTCCAATTATAGAGCAACTTTTCTTAACTGAATAGTACAAGTAAATATAAGAAACTTTTTAATATATTTTAATAAAGAAATATGTTTCCTTTCCCCAGATAAGTGTCTCTGTCCTAGGCTTACACATAGAAGTCTATGGAGAGGGGAGGGGGAGGAGCAAGCTGTAAATTGATTTATTGCCTCATTCTTTGCTATAGTAGAGGCTTGAAAGAGTGTCTAAAGAGCTCCAGCAGCCTCTCCCTCCATTCTCCATAGACTTCTATGTAAAAAGTAACTCAGCCTGATAAATGGAGAAGGGAACGGATTTCTTTAATAAGATTTATTAGAAAGTATCTTATATTCACCTGTACTATCCATTTACGAGAAGTTGCTTTATAGTTGGCGGCACACTTTAAGCTATTCAGTCCTCCATATTTGCCAATGCTGTAGCAGTTTTGTAGTTAAGGTGTACATATACCTACAATATTGGTCCCAGATATCTCTCCCACCCCCCAATACATTCTTAGCTAAACTATGTGTGTATCTCATATGAGTAGGGAGATGGTCATAAGTTACTGACAGACACCTCTGCCCTTTAGCGGCTAAGTATCAACATGTTAAATCTTTCTTTGCTCCACTTCGAGATGTCCATATACATATCAGATAGTCAACCAGCCCAGGTGAATTTGGTGGGTTCAGCCAATGCTAATCTAATTGTATAGGAATACCATTAGGAAACTTTCCTGGTAATAAGCTATGGGGTTAACTAGTACTGAGTCCCATAGTTGCAGCAGGGTCTCTATGGTGAGTATTGCCTCCCATTGACCTTTCCAAAAAGTAGCTTTGTTTCCCATAATACACCCTTACAAAATTCTACAGATTTATGGTCCTTTAATAGAGTTAGGATGTATTTGTATTATATGTCTTCGCATATAAGTATATAAGTCAGATGGTCCGACTATTTTTTGACAAAGAGGGTCAGATAACATTGCGCCAGCATGGGAACACCATGATTTCATCCACAGATGGTCCTTACATATAGTAAACTGCCTGTCAATAACCATAGAAGCTCTTATAGTCATGTCCTACTGTAATGGACTACATAATGGACTCCAAAAAGACTAAATGGTCTCCATATTTTTGGAATGTAGGAAAAGTACTGAAATTAAACCCAGAAGCGAGGAGGAATATATCAATTCCATACATGTGGTCCTTTGTGGTCGTACCTTGCCAACCACTTTGGCACCCTACTTTTGATATACCAGAATTTTATGTGGGGTCCTCCTAACTTCTAGTCATGGAAACTTTTTGAATCCTGTGATGGCATCAGGCACCTTATAGAAAGTACCTACCATAAGGGTTAAGCAGGGTGATTTGACTTGACTAAGTCCTTACTATTCTACACACAGTCTCACACTCCCGGTGATGATGAATATAAATGACTGCGAGGAGGGATGGACCAAATCAATGAACCGCGGATCCTTTTTGTCTCCAAGTTACTATGTTACTGTGTTCACTATTATCATGTCAAGCACCACTAAGTCGGAGATTCTGAGACTAATTGCCTTGATAATGATATTGAACATTATTAAGCTTTTTTGCATATTGCTCGGATAAATTTCAGCCATCGACCAATGATCTCTGATCCGAAGAAGAAAGTTCAACACTTGAAAACATCTCCGGTTTGTTTAACCTCATACAGGCATCTTGGAAGAAAAAAGTTTGCGACGTGTCGATAATAAAAGTCTAATGCTCATACAGCGGCAAGATGACAAGACTGTGGGGGTCCTTAAAGTGACCCTTTCATTTAGTGCCCATTAACAGTTTGTGCCCATTTTCTCCATGACACCTGAAGTCCAGCTCTGGAAATCTGGTAATATAGTTATTTGGTCTTTCTATATACTTGCTATACAGGCGACCTTTGGTAAGTAAGGGTCAGTTTACATGTTCACAAGTGGATTCTTTGCCAAGTTCTGCACATGGCCACATAAAGACACCTATAGCACAACGAAGATCCAACTGTGCAAGGAAGGAGAAGGGTACATCTGTAAAGGTTTAAAGGGAGTCTATCACTGGGGAAACATGTTTTTAACTGAAGCAATGTTGGAATAGCCTTTATAAAGGCTATTCTACTCCTACCTTTACTTTTCTTCTCCTCGCTGCTGTTTGTCCAAAAAAACATTTTATTCTCATATGTAAATCATGCTTAGGGACCACCGGGGGAACGCCCCCACGTCATCGCCGCAACCCGCCTCCAGCGCTGCTTTTTCATGCCCCCTGCATCTTCTTCTGTTCATCTTGCATCTGCTTCTTGCTCTGTCGGCCATTTTTCTGGAGTTTGCTGGTGTAAGAAACTAAACAAAAATGGCCGCCAGAGCCACTTTGAGTTCAGGCAGAGCCGACGGAGCATGCTCCGTCGCCCATTTTTGTGTAGTTTCTTACACCAGTGTACTTCTGAAAAATGGCAGATGGAGAAGGCAGATGCAAGATGAATAGAAGAAGATGCAGGGGGCGTGAAAAAGCAGCGCTGGAGGTGGGTTGCGGTGATGACGCGAGTGTGCTCAGAGCACAGGGGGAACGCCCCCGGTGCTCCCTGAGCATAATTTACATATGAGAATAAAATGTTTTTTTGGACAAACAGCGGCGAGGAGAAGAAAAGTAAAGGTAGGAGAAGAATAGCCTTTATAAAGGCTATTCCAACATTGCTTCAGTTAAAAACACATTTCCCCAATGATAGACTCCCTTTAAAGACTTATAGGAGTTTTCTGACTCTTTTATTATTTGATAGGGCTGCTGAAGGGACCATAAACATAAAAAACCTTTACACACCTCTCCCCAGTCCTCTGTTTCCAGGTCTGGTCTTCAGTTTACAGGCCCCCGGGCTGTTTGTGCCAGGTGACTGCTGCAACCAATCACAGACCTCAGCAGTGACCTCTTCACAAATGGCACATCACAGCAGCCGTTTGTGAAGAGGTCACCTCTTAGGCCTGTGATTGGTTCCAGCACAAACAGCCCAGGGACCTGTAAACTAAGACCAAACCCACTGCCTCTGGAAATGGAAGCATGGGCAGATGCGAAAAAAGTTTTTTTGTTATGTTTGTGGCCCCTTTAAATAATAATAATAATAATAATAATAATAATAATAATAATAAAAAAGAGTCGCACAACCCCTTTAATAAATAGTGTTAATATATTATGGAAAATCAAATCAACATTTGAGTAATTCATATAATTTGATGTCATTTTTATTTTTTTTTTTTAATGTAATGATCTACAGGTTTTTGCATGCCTGATACATGAAACTTTTTGTTTCAAAAATGTAAAAAATTCTATTAAATTATACATTTAAAATTGAAACAGAAAGTTCTATCGATTGATTCTCTGCATTGATTTAGATTTTTTTTTTTAGAACTGTGCAGATTTAGGGGTCTCGGGTGAGATGCCCTCCCTTCCACCCTTATAGAGGCAGCTCTTCTTGTGTGATGATAAACTTCCAATTCTCCATTGAGCACAGACCTGAATAGATCAGGACGCGTCTAGACGAGCTTTTTCAATTAAGTCAAATTAATGTTTTGTTTTATATTTTTTTCCCGCACATATAAATGAAGTGGCAAAATAATGGAATTAAACTTTTTGTGCGCTATAATAACTACTTGAAATCAAACCAATTAAGTTTGCCGCATGTAAGCTTGGTGCAAAAGATTTACAGCTCCGGAAAACAGCCAGAGTCGCTCCAGAACATGAATTCCACAAATAATTAGCCGTATTTTTATCTCTCACCTTCAATCTGCATCCACAGGCAAATAACAGATGTTGAAAGTAACTTTTAATTTTAATGCCATAAAATACCATTTAAATGGAGGCAATTCCACGTTTCTGGCAAAAAGAATGAGAGCTTATTCTCCTCTGAAGGAGTCATGTGTTTGATAAGACCCGGGGGGGGAGGGATACATTGAAGCCCCAAGGGACGGAGACGCTCTTCAGTTTATGATTTCTCCCAATTAAGGTGTCAGATTTTATTCATTCATGGGGGCATCATTATCATCTTGTCCTAAAAGCTCTTTTGTTCCAAACCATTGATAGGAAACCATCATTATGGTATGCTCCAGGGCTATATAGTAAATGAGAAGACCTTAAAGGGAACGCGCACCTTTTAATATTAGATTGCTTTTCGGTACCATATTCTACACTGAATCAATTCTTTATATATCATTATAGTGGTTAGAGCTACGTCTTTCCAAAGCCACTGCATAAATAGGGATTTCAATGCTAAAATTCTGCTTACCTACAGTCACCTCTAGGGGGAGCTCAACAGCTTCCTGTATACTGTTTATACAAAAATAGTAATCTCTTAAAGGGAACTCTTACATCTAAATATCTGACACTAAATCACCAACAGGTCCTTATGAACTGGTGATTTAGTGTTCCAAATATCTAAAAGGTCTGTTTGTACATGAGCCATACATATTAGCTTTTATTTTTTTACCCCAGGAAGGTTTTCTATAGAGATATTTGGGACACTAAACCAACAGTCCAAAGGGATTTTTTGGGGTTTAGTGTCCCAAATGTACCTGACAGGTTGCCTTTAAAGAGGACCTTTCGCCATCTAGACCGACTCTAACTTTTTGTTAGGCACTGCCCCACTGATTCGGGCACAGCTGGAATTTTTTCTGGTTCCAGAGCACTCATTCCTAGTAGTTTCAGCATCCAGTATACTAATAAGACTCTCTACTGTCATGTGGGCGCTCTTAGAATATTTAATCCAGTCTCGCACCACCCACCTGACAGTAGAGAGCCTAAGTAAGATGTTGGGTGATGAAACTAGCAGCACCGATTTCTAAGGAATGGTGGGGGATAAAATACATTCCAACTGAACCTGAATCAGTGGAGTTACAACTATTGAAGGATGCAAAGAGTTGGAGTTGGTGGAAGTGGGGATAGGTCTTCTTTAAGCTCCCTCTAGTGGTGGAGGCAGATAATCAGAATATTCTCATTTACCTCTGTGTATGTGCATTGAAGTTTCAATAGATAAATTAATTAATAATAAATGCATTCCTTATGTGTAAATGACGAGAAGGGTCTTAGATATGTCACCAACAACTTTCTCACATGACAACTGATTTGTTTCTGCTCTAGACAGGAGCAAAAATATTATAAAAATATGCTGAACTCTAGATTTTGCATTTGCTGACTATGGAACCCATGTTAAAGAGGTATTCCGATCCTAGATATATATAATATATCCACAGAATATGCCATAGTTGTCTGATATTTCCACACAATGAGGTTCCTCTCCCCCACTGCTGCAGAGGTGGCCATGCATTCATGACTTTCTGTTCACTTCTTTGGAAGTCTCAAAAACAGCCAAGCAAGTGGGCTCCGACAACTCCCACAGAGGGAATACAAAGAGTTGCACATGCACGGCCACCTCTCTTGTCACAGCAGCCTCATCTCAAGGGCGGAGGACCCCCATTCTGGAGATATATGTGGGCTCTAGTGGAGGAACCTGTATGGACAATATCAGGCATAGTGTCTAAAATGGATTACCCTGAAACCCTTTCAAGGCAGTATTTACTGCTAAAACCATCCTGTTTTGCTCCAATACATATAAAATAACCATTTTGTAGATAGTCTTGAATAAAAATCTTGTGCCGTTTGATGTATACAGCTCATATGCAGATTTATGCATTTCCATGGTTACAGACTACAAACAAAGCCTGTGTAGTCTGATCCTACCATTATGTGTTAGCCCACTCCCCTTGATCTAACTTTTTGCTAACCTAGAGATAGGAGAATATAGAGAATAGAGACACATACAGTATGTCTGCATAAGAGCTGTATACACAATACGGTATATACATACAAGTGTCTAGAATTCGCTTTGTGACCCTGCAGTTTAATTACAGACATACAACTTTTATTAAACATAATACAGACAGATGTTTCTACAAGTTCTTCTTTTCAGGCAGCAGAATCCTCCCTATCTTGGTACAGCAGGCCTCGTATTTACGGCATGACTTCGGGTCAGTGTAAGTATTTGAGAAAGTCCGTTTGTTTAATTACAGCACACAACAATCCGGAATTAATTCTACAGCTGCCCCAAGGGAGAACTCATTAAATCTCATATCCACTTTAGCTATTTTTGGCCCCAAACTCCCATAGATATTAATAGGAAATTTCATCCCGAACTGAGAGGCGGCGAGACGGCTTCTAGAGTTTAATGTAAAGTAGAAATTCATCAAAGGCTGGGAAAAATCACAGACCGGTCACAAGAAAGATATGGAACATTGAAAGAAAGCGGACAAAAACTTATAAGAATTAAAGGAGAACATTTTGTAAAACTTAGATTTCTTTAGGGGAGTCTAGGGAACTTATATTGAAGGCCTATCCTTAGAATCGGTATGGGTTCGACACCTGCTACACCCACAAATCAGCTAGTTGAAGAAGCCAAAGCACGATGAAGGTGAGCCATGCAGCCTCTGCACTGAATACCAACCACAGCGCCATACATATAGTAGAGGCTGTGGTTGGTATTGCAGATCAGCCCCACTCACTTGAATTGGACTGAGCTGCTGCTGTGCCATGTGGCCAATGAGCATGACCTCATCAGTACAGGGAAGAGGCCGCAGCCCTGGAGAGGGCCTTTTTTTAACAGCAAAGGCAAAGCTGTGGGGTTCCAGGGTATCAGACCCCCACTGATAACATACTGATGACCTATCCCTAGGACAAGTCATCAATCTGTAAGTCCTGGAAAAAAACATTTAAAGGGTTTTTCTTACAAACCACACATATCCCCCTACTCACAGGATAGATGAAAGTCTTTGATCACTAGGCACCTTTGCTAGAACCCCAACAAATATGATAACAGGGGTCCATGATATACTTGTGTGAATGGAGCCATAATGTGCTTGTGTGACCACTTGTACACTCCCTTCTATAGGACTGATATTTCCCTTTACTTATGGTGGAACCAACTGTGCCCGCTTCCATGTACTCCATGATCGTCAACAATCAGATATTTATGATCTATCCTAAGCATTTGCCTTAAATTAAAATTTCCTGGCCACATCCTTTAAGGTGACTGCCTTTGCAGGCCACCTATTCAGGTGTGTGGCATGTTACTGGCCGCACATGCTCTGGTGGGAATTCGCGGAAAGAATATACAAATAAGTTTTTCTTGATGAAAAGCGGAAAACTGATCCTCTAGATCCACCTTTTGGAAGGAAGGTAGATCCCTATAGATGACTTCCTGGCCTGCAAAAGCAGTCTGCTTAAAAAGACACAGTATACCTCTTGACCCTTCACCTATGGCCTCTCAAGTAGTCAACCAGTACCCTGCCTGCTATTAATGAATGGCAATGCCTGATCTATGGATAGGTTTTTCTTCCTGGCTTGGTTTTAATCCCAGGACATGTCGCTAGACTTCTTGAAAACCTGGCACAGATCTACAGGGAGCTACCTTCCAAAAGAAGATATTCCCAAGGAGATGTAATTATTATCAGGTTCCTTTATTAAAATTTCTGTTTCGGTATGTGTTTCAACTCCAGAAATGGGTCTTCATCAGGTGTTACAGTTATATCTCCTTGGGATACATTTTCTTCTACTCTGGGGGAGCAGGAGTGACACCAGTAGATGTTATTTTCTGCACTTCATGCTTAAATTCTAAAAAAATTAGGACAAATCAGTGTCGAAGTGGACTCATTATTCTCAGCAAGTGCCCGATTTGGCAGTAGACTGAGTTTAGGAAGTTTTATTACTGTCAATATGTAGGTTACCTCCTTCTTAAGCCAAGGAAATAGATCCACCTGAGATAGAAAATCCCTTGATTCACAAAACCTTAGAAGCATGGGATGAAATAGCACGGTTACCAGGGTGCACCCTTTCATATAAAGTCCCTTTATACTCGCTGCTTCTTTTCAAGTTAGAATTCCTTGTGTAAATATTGCATCATAAGGTCTAGGAGACCACAAAGAGGAGGAAGATCTATGCGAGATGGTTGAACACGGGGAATATCACATCTGGGCCGGGTGGGTTACGTCAATTATTTAATACAGGTGTCTATGTTCTTCTTAGTCCCATCACAAATTACTAAATATTCAGAGAGCACTTCATAAAGTTTTTGCATTCCCCTGCCTAAGGAACTGAAGAGCCAAAAAAGGACACCAAGAAAAGATATCATGCAAATCCGCAGAGACAGAAGAGAAGGATGGGCATGTCTGAAGTAGGCAGTGGGGAGTCACTAGGAGCAGATGCACAGTTGTATGTCAATGTAGTTTTTGCATGATGATGTTCAAGGCACAAAGCTGGTGAACTGGGACTGGTAAAGATCTGGGCTAAGAACATGGCACAGTGTGGACAATTTATGAGCCACGTCGTGCAACCTTTGTATGGCACTGACCATGTGAAATTGCGGAACCTGAAATACTTTCAGTACTTCACTTAATAACCAATAACCTATAGACTGCCCCCAACTGTATTTAGGTATTTGTTGCAGGCCCCATATTTTGGCAACAAGTCTTAAAGGTTTGTTCCACAATGACAATTTGTCTCCTATCCATAGGTATTAAGTATCAGAACGCTTAAATTCTTGGATCCCTATCAATCAGAAGAATTGTGTGAATGGAGTGATGGTTGTGCATGTGTGATGATACCCCATTCAATCTCCATAGGACTGACGGGGATAGCCAAATTGGGTATCTTCATTGGTCCCATGGACAACCACCCACTCCATTAAATGGTGGATACTGGAACCTCCATTGTTGTGATTGGTGTGGGATCCCTAGTGATCAAACTTTTATCACCTATTTTTTGGATAGGAGATAAGTTGTGATTGTGGGTCAACCCTTTGAAGTGAAGTCACCAAGTCACAGAAGCTAGTTATAGGCATAGTGGAGCATCTTCTATATATCTGGTAGACATGTGAGACGATTACTCCTTATTAGAACCACTGTAGATCACTTGTACTGTTTGTACCATCACGTCAAAGTCCATGTCTTGGCCTTAAATCGTGATGGGATGTTGTAATGTCATCTCAGGGGACAAGCCTTTCAAGTGAAGTCATCAAGTCATGGTAGCCAGTCATAGAAGTAGTGTAGCATCTTCTACATATCTGGTAGACATGCAAGACCGTTACTCCTTATTAGAACCACTAAAGATCACTTGTACTGTTTGTACCATCACGTCAAAGTCCATACCTTGGCCTTAAATCGGAATGGGATGAGACAACCCTGGGATGACATGGGATAGGATGACACAACTCTCATTCCAAGGGTTCATAGGTTTTACTGTACAAGACACAATCCCATTGAAATGAATGTGATTGTCCTAATAAGAGTTATACATATATTCTCAGATCTTATATACGCTACAGTGGAAGCAGCTGCAGCTCTCACTTATTTATCAGATCCCTAAAAATCATTACATATGATGCCGCAATTTGGCCATGAACCTCCCTGTGATATATCTGTTTCCCTCCCCAGAATACTCCTTCTTACAATGCAACTTGATAGATCTGCAGTATAAAAGCTGGAGACTGGTTCCCCTCACCTTATATTATGTATATTGTATATATTCCATAAAATAATAGTTCTGAAAGAATCCAGAAATCTCCTCAGCCAGTCCCTGGAACACTCATTAGCAAGGAAAGTTTATTCACACCATCTGCAGGCGGATCTCACCCAAATCCTGCGCCATTAATCTGTCTGAAATATATTTATCTAGAAAGAACGAGCAGCTTATTAAATAAAAATGAGAGTTTAGCTGCACTCAGATTGTTGTATGGATTGTCTTCACTGTGGTATATTACTGAGGGATAAGAGCTAGATCTCATATAAATAATATCTATCTATTTCACATCTATCGATCTATCTATCTGTTTATTTCATATCAAACTAATTATCTATCTGTCTATCTATCTACAGTATCTATCTATCTATCTACAGTATCTATCTATCTATCTATCTATCTATCTATCTACAGTATCTATCTATCTATCTATCTATCTATCTATCTATCTATCTACAGTATCTATCTATCTATCTATCTATCTATCTACAGTATCTATCTATCTACAGTATCAATCTATCTATCTACAGTATCTATCTATCTATCTATCTATCTATCTATCTACAGTATCTATCTATCTATCTATCTATCTATCTATCTACAGTATCTATCTATCTATCCATATAGATCTATCTATCTATCTATCTATCTATCTACAGTATCTATCTATCTATCCATATAGATCTATCTATCTATCTATCTATCTATCTATCTATCTATCTATCTTTCTACAGTATCTATCTATCTATCTATCTATCTATCTATCTATCTATCTACAGTTCTATCTATCTATCTATCTATCTATCTATCTATCTATCTATCTACAATATCTATCTATCTATCTACAGTATCTATCTATCTACAGTATCAATCTATCTATCTACAGTATCTATCTATCTATCTATCTATCTATCTATCTATCTACAGTATCTATCTATCTATCTATCTATCTATCTACAGTATCTATCTATCTATCCATATAGATCTATCTATCTATCTATCTATCTATCTATCTACAGTATCTATCTATCTATCTATCTATCTATCTATCTACAGTATCTATCTATCTATCTATCTATCTATCTATCTACAGTATCTATCTATCTATCTATCTATCTACAGTATCAATCTATCTATCTACAGTATCTATCTATCTATCTATCTATCTACAGTATCTATCTATCTATCTATCTATCTACAGTATCTATCTATCTATCCATATAGATCTATCTATCTATCTATCTATCTATCTATCTATCTACAGTATCTATCTATCTATCTATCTATCTACAGTATCTATCTATCTATCTATCTATCTACAGTATCTATCTATCTATCCATATAGATCTATCTATCTATCTATCTATCTATCTATCTATCTACAGTATCTATCTATCTATCTATCTATCTATCTACAGTATCTATCTATCTATCTATCTATCTATCTATCTCTTTGCCTATCTATATACTGTATCTATCTTTGTCTATTTCATATCTATCTACCTATTTGTTTATTTCATATCAAACTATCTGTCTAATTATCGATCTATCTATGGTGTCTATATATGTATCTACTTAATATCTATCTATCTATCTATCTATCTATCTACAATATCTATCTATCTATCTACAGTATCTATCTATCTACAGTATCAATCTATCTATCTACAGTATCTATCTATCTATCTATCTATCTATCTATCTATCTATCTATCTACAGTATCTATCTATCTATCTATCTACAGTATCTATCTATCTATCCATATAGATCTATCTATCTATCTATCTATCTATCTATCTATCTACAGTATCTATCTATCTATCTATCTATCTATCTATCTATCTACAGTATCTATCTATCTATCTATCTATCTATCTATCTACAGTATCTATCTATCTATCTATCTATCTACAGTATCAATCTATCTATCTACAGTATCTATCTATCTATCTATCTATCTATCTATCTACAGTATCTATCTATCTATCTATCTATCTATCTACAGTATCTATCTATCTATCCATATAGATCTATCTATCTATCTATCTACAGTATCTATCTATCTATCTATCTATCTATCTATCTATCTATCTATCTACAGTATCTATCTATCTATCTATCTATCTATCTACAGTATCTATCTATCTATCCATATAGATCTATCTATCTATCTATCTATCTATCTATCTACAGTATCTATCTATCTATCTATCTATCTACAGTATCTATCTATCTATCTATCTATCTATCTATCTATCTATCTCTTTGCCTATCTATATACTGTATCTATCTTTGTCTATTTCATATCTATCTACCTATTTGTTTATTTCATATCAAACTATCTGTCTAATTATCGATCTATCTATGGTGTCTATATATGTATCTACTTAATATCTATCTATCTATCTATCTATCTATCTATCCACAGTATCTATTTTACATCTATCTTTGAATATATCAATCTATATTTCTATTTTACATATCTCTATCTATCTATCTATCTATCTATCTATCTACCTATTACACATGTCTATCATCTATCTATCTATCTATCTATCTATCTATCTATCTATCTATCTACCTGCTTATCTATTAACCTACCTATCTATTACACATTATCTATCTATCTATCTATCTATCTATCTATCTATCTATCTGCTATGTAACCACCTACCTATCACATACCTATGTCAAACCAAAGAATATTAAGAACATTCTGTTATGTCTTACAGTAGTATGACACTAAGTTATTATACAGAAAATAAAGAATTGTTAGTGCTTGTGCCTAGCTTGGCAAGGGTTAAGCAAGTCATTATAGCGACATCAAAAACCCCAAAGACGAAACCTAATTAAAAGTTATGAGAATAATTGGGGGGGGGGGATGCTACGATGGAAGAAAACCTGCAGATGCTTGAGGGATTTGTTCTATATGTGTATCTGATACATTGTATCCACCTCGTATGACTCGCCTGCTCCTCTAGTCGCCATCGTTAAGTATTCATCAGCCTCTGCTGGTAATTCTCTGTAGTAATTATGATCTTCAGGTTGTAATAATATAAACTGTGAATAATACCACCGCAAATGCCATCAAGAGCGGCTGGTGACATCACAAACAATGGGAGCCGAGCTAAAGTGGTTTGTCAATGTCTGGAGAACAACGAGCCTGCATTGCTGCGCGACTCACGAACGGTGTCCGTGGTAATTCATTACCGTGCATAATCAACGAGGGATTGTCTCCTAACTTCTCCACCACTTCCATGGAGTGTTTAGGAAAAACAGGGTGCCCCTTCTGTGTGCTGGACAGAAACACATACACATGATAAGGTGCTTTAAGGCTGGAATCACACATGCAGTTTTTGATGCTTTTTTTTTTTTTATCCAAAATAGGTGATAAGGTGATTATATAATGCTGGACAATGATACAATGTAACAAAGGTCTGAATAATACTATTACTGTTATAGACTTTGCATTAGAGCTCAAGGGATAGATAGATACACACGTGGACAAAATTGTTGGTACCCCTCATTTAATGAAAGAAAAACCCACAATGGTCACATAAATAACTTGAATCTGACAAAAGTAATTTGCCAAACTACGTGTTGACAAGCCACAAAGCTTCTGGGAGAATGTCCTATGGACCGATGAGACAAAAATCGAAATTTTTGACAAGGCACATCAGCTCTATGTTCACAGATGGAAAAATGAAACATATCTTGAAAAGAACACTGTCCCTACTGTGAAACATGGAGGAGGCTCTGTTATGTTCTGGGGCTGCTTTGCTGCATCTACATCATGAGGAGTGGCCAAAATACCTGCTGAGAGGTGCAGAAGTCTCATTGACAGTTACAGGAATCGTTTGATTGCAGGGATTGCCTCAAAAGGTTGTGAAACAAAATATTAAGTTAAGGGAACCATCATTTCTATCCAGGCCTGTTTCATGAGTTTTCTTTTTTTAAAAATTCTGTTGAAGCATGGTTGAAAAGCAATGTCTGACTTTCATTTGTTCATTTTCATAGAATTTTTATTACTTTTGTCAGATTCAAGTTATTTCTGTGACCATTGTGGGTTTTTCTTGCATTAAATGAGGGGTACCAACAATTTTGTCCACGTGTGTAGATAGATAGATAGATAGATAGATATTGTAGATAGATAGATAGATAGATATATAGATACTGTAGATAGATAGATAGATAGATAGATAGATAGATAATCCAAAGAATAGGGCAAACACTCCACAAATAAGGAAAACAAGGTGTGGTACTTTAATCCATGTGCAACATTTGGGCTAAAATGTGAACTTTTCTCAAGACTGTCTTGGATTACAGTATATTGTGAGAGGATCTAAGCAGGACCTTGGTATTTTGATATCTTTTTTGGTGGGCTGTGCTACGCTGGACTGTTTGCAAAGAGAGATAGATATATAGATAGATAGATAGATAGATAGATAGATATGAAACAGATTAATAGATGTGAAACAGAACATTTATTTATAGATAGATATGAAATGGAAGTATAGAAAAGAAAGAAAAGAAAGAAAGAAAGAAAGAAAGAAAGAAAGAAAGAAAATGTTGCATAGACAAGTGGCAGATTAAATTTGAGATATAAAGATAGATAGAATTATATGAAATCTGTAGGTACGTAGATGTAAAATGGATGGATAGATAGATAGATAGATACTGTAGATAGATACATAGATAGATAGATATTGTAGATAGATAGATAGATAGATAGATAGATAGAACTATGTATAGATCGATCTATACATATACTTTTTTAATTCTACCACCTGAGTATGTCTATACATATACAGCACTGAAATCTTCACTACTATACGATAAATCAGCAGTGTGAATACTGACCACAGTGCAAGTTGGAGAATACATTTTTAACTTTGAGGACAAGAAAAAAAAAGGTAAGAAAGTTCAAATACAAGTTTAGACATAAACATAACAGATTTGGAAACCCTGCTCAATGTGCTGTGACTTGTGGTTCGCCAGCAGCCGCAGCAGTTGGAGAGCTCCAGACTTCCCATGTCTCTATGCCCAGGCTGACAGAGGTATATAACAGAGTCACATGTGGCGCAGACAACTTCTTGGAAGTGGTTGGTATAAGTCGCCTTCTTTCTTCAGAGCCATGTGAATCCAAACATTTATTTATTGCAGAATTGCAGTGTAGTACAAACAAGCGTCAGCTTCCTGGGAGCCGGCCGGTCAGCTCCTGCACACAAAAGGACATGTAGCCCCTCTGTGGATCAATTATTTATGCTGTATGATGGTCTACGGCATCATATCAGTAATAAAGCTCTGAATTATTGATAAAGGCTTGCGCCTTTCGATTAGATTTTGGAAGTCAGCGATTAGATTTGAGGCACCCTGCCTGCTCTTTCTCCTCATCCAGCTGCTCCCATATGAAAGGCGCAGGAGCTGGCACAAAACTGTCATGAATAAAACAGACGGGGATGTGTAAAGTTTTCTTTCTTCTACTTTACTTCCATCCAGTAGAAGACAGGAAGGAAAGAGAAGCCGACTCACAGTCAGTATATCCTCGGTGTCTATTAAAAATGGAGGCAGGGATTACACGGTGTGAACAATTTTACACTGCCCATATATTACCGGGAGCTTAAATTCTTTTACAACTACAACTAAGATGCTTTTCAGAGGTAGTAGAGCTGAGTTTGTCATTAGGAGCAACTTGTTTGCAGAACCAATGCCAAATCCTAATGGGGCCCCCTTTACCCTTTGCTGTCTATAATACTGGTGTCGTCTTATGTTGTAGAGAGGCCATTGGGCCCCCTCAGGCTTCAGGGCCTAGTATCGATTGCTACCTCTACACCCCTTATAGTTAAGGCTGCTATATAGCACCTGTATGGAAGTTTTCCCTTTTTAGAATAGATGACAGATTGAAACTGCTACCCAGACAAAAGAGGGTACTTTAGATATAATACAGATGTGTCCACCTTTACCCATCTGCAAATTTCATTAAGGACTCCAATTTTTCACACTACAAATTCAATACCTCGTCATGACATGTTACCGAAACCCTTGACAGGCTGCAACACACATCACAACCACTAGGTGGCCTCATATAGACACATATAAGATAAACAACTCCCAACAGAGTATCAGAAATCGGAGAACAGAGGTCTTTGTATCTCATCAGTAGAGATCTGGGGTCTCCATATACTATAACACCATTATCTGAGGTCTTTATATACAATCCCCAGAGATCTGGAGCTTTCATATTGCACCACCACAGATTTAAGGTCTTTATGTACTACCACCAGACATCTGGAGTATATGTACAATACCATCATGAATCAGAGGTCTTTGTTCTGTATGTTATCATGATAGATCTGGGGTTTTCACATAATACCACTACTCGTCTGAGGTCTTCAAATACAACCACCAGAGATCTGGAATATTCATATAGCCCCACCACAGATATGAGGACTTCAGGTTCTACCACCAGACATGGGGAGTATATGTACAGTCCATCACAGGTCAGAGGTCTTCATGTGCCATAGCATCGCTTCACATCTGAGATCTTCATACACAACCTCCAGAGATCTGGAGTCTTCATATAGCATCACCGCAGATCTAAGGACTTCATGTACTACCTGCAAACATCTGGAGCATATACAGTACACACTGGGGCTCGTAATCTATACTGTAAACCAACAGTATATTTTTTGGAGTGATGAAAGAAGCCCATTCAAACATGAAGAGAATATGCAAACTCTATGCGTATGTTGTCTAAGGTCTTCTACCAGGGGTGCAACTACCGGGGTAGCAGTGGTAGCAGCTGCCACAGGTCCTGGGACATTCGGTGTTTTTTATTTATTTATTTATTTTTAATTTAATAGGCCCTATTTACTTACCAATCCCTGCTTCTGCCCATGGCCGACTGCGCTTCCCATTCTGTGGAGGCGGAGATGACTGTGAGCAGGAGCTGGATTAGTGAGGCCATGGCCCGGCGAACCCCACAAACACTGCTATCATTATACTCTGGGTTCTTTTCAGACCCCAGAGTATAATGATCGGAGGCCCAGGGGAGGTGAGGGAACATAAAAAACACTGCCACTATGGGGCATAATAATGTGTGCAGGGGCCACTATGGGGCATAATAGTCTGCACAGGAATTCGATTTGTGGCGGGGGGAGGGGCGGTTCGGGGGGGGGGCCCATGTGCAATGTTCGCCTTGGGGCCCAGCCATTCCCAGTTACACCACTGTCTTCTTTATATGCTTTCTATGGTCTTCATTTATTGTCTAAGGTCTACATATGATGTTTGTAGTCTTGAGATACTATCTAAGGTCTTCATATACTACCACCAGAGACTTTGAGTATTCATATACTGCAGCGCCATAAAAGACTTAGCGTCTCTGTATATCATCAGCAAAGATCTGAGATCTTCATATAACACTGTCACAGCTCTGTGGTCTTTACGTCCTATGTACGTACTACGACCAGACGTATGGAGCGTTCCTTGAGCACCACCACAGATCTGGGGTAGATCAAGGGTATTCACTATCTTCTTAGTATGAACAATTGGAGTTTATCATTTTGCTATGAGGCATCATTCCTCTACATAAATAGGATTAGCACTGTATATAATATGGCTATTCGGCAGCCGCAGTATTCGAAGGACCCTCTTTAGGAATTCATCGCTGTATGCGGTTAATTATCTGTGACTGCTTCATTTTCCAACGTAGTAAAGTATCGCTCAATAAACACATTGTGGACCTGTATCATACGGCCTCAGTGGATAAAGGAAATATTGAGCTGCTGACAGATTACCATGTGCAACTTTGTAGAACCTTATACTTCGGCGCATGAAAAAAATAACACAGATTGAAATTCTATCAAGGTCAGCATCTTAATCTCCGACGGAGAACATACGGTAATCCTTTTGTAGGCAAAGGACTAATCTCAGCTGTTTTTAAACAAGCAAACAGAACTTGTACAGTATCAGTATATTTCCAGAAGCCGAACCTTAAATCCTCGCAAAGCCATGTACATCACGTGCGCCGGCCACACTTACCAGCGCTGGATTCATTTTAGTTATCATTCTTTAAACCCCGAATAACACCAACCCATAATTTAACTGGCCATAAAGTATGTAGTAAAAAGATGTAATTTTCCTCTGCTTTATAGGCACATCAATTGGTACAGATGTAGCAGAGCTGAAATAATCATTTACACTGCGGAGCCAAGATGTTTTTCCAATTATGTGTAGATAGGATGAGATAGGAGTTGACTTCATCAGATAAACCAACTGCTACAATACTGTATCTATAAGGTAAGCTGTGTTTACGCAAGATGGATAGTCTTCAGGTGGACAATTGGGTAACGAAATTTGGAAAGATGGCCAGACACTTTACAGTAGATGAAACTCAACAATTTCTTTGAGAATACTGGCCAGCACCACCATTCTAAGTCTTCCCCAACATTAGATGCATGGTGAAAGAAGTATTGAACTTGTGGATTTCAACATGCCCAATCCTTTTGTTCTGAAGGAATGTAAGCCCACACCAGATTTCTCTGGCTGCAGCTTATTCCTCTCTGGGATATAATGCAGTCTGTAAAGCAGGTGATGTACTCTAGATAACTGTGGGCCAAATGCACATTTGGCCAACAACAATTGTTTCCGACTCCCTGCCCTTCTGAACACCAGTCTTGGACAAGTGTGAATGTGTTCTCAATGGGGAGAGGGAGTAAGCCACTTTCAGGGACCTCTATAGGCAACTTATCTCCCTAGTCAACTAAAGGAGAGAGACATGACCGCGGCATTCAAGGGCTTCCGACATTTTGCCGCCCACCCCGGTTCTCTGCAGCCCGGAAATAGCTGTTTATTCGCCGCGAAGTAATTCGGATCGAAGCAAATTTTTTTGGAACTTCGAATCGAACTGCTAAATCGAACTTTTGAGAAATTCACTCATCTCTAGATCTAATATTTGGACCCTTCTCTCCCCTAACATCTGCCATCAGCAGAGAATGAGGACACCACCAAACACATTAAATGTTTGGCTGGTCCAGTCAAAATCATCTGATTCAGTTGCAATTTATCTAATGTGTATGTGCAACTGTCTCAGAATCAGTTCAAGATGAGCAGTGAAGGTTATTCATGTTTTATAAAGTTTAATATTATATAATGTAAAGGGTAGTATAACCTCCAAAGAAGGCTCTGATCATAGCTGATACAATCTGTTATTGACAGATCTGAAACTCATGGTTGATGCATAAGAGAATATTTATGTCATGCTTTGCCCCCACAGTTAAAAATGAGTAATGAAATATATTTACAAGGTTATTCATGTTTTATATACATCAAATGGTATATAGGAATAGTAAAGGGGAAACATACCCTTAAAACAAGTCTCTGATCATAGCTGATACACTGTCATTCATAGATTGGAACCTCGGGGGCGGTACACAAGAGAATTTTTATGTCATGCTCCACCCCCTCAGTCCTTGCACTTGCCATAACATGGTGTATTGGCTTAGAGCTATTCTATCATAGGTCTAGTTGTACATTTTCTACACCACGTTGTACGTTGACTTGGAATATACTGGTGCTATCTAAGTAAACAGTACTGTATAGATCGTGGTTTATCCCTCATTGTTGCGAAGAAAAAGGAATACTTTGTAATTCCCAATTTTAACACTTCATCAACACAAATATGTAAATTGCAGTAATGAGACCGGGCATAATAACATTTCTAAGTAATGCCCCGTTAATACAGCTGACAAATGATCATGACAATGCACCGCTCTGTGCCCACTATGAACACACATTTTAGAAGTCACTTTTCATGCTTAAAATATGCCTGAAATATGGGAAATGATTAATTATTAATGCCGGCAATTAACAGAGTCAGTTGGAAACAATGAGTTGCTGTTTCGTCAAAGCCAGTTTATCTCAGAATTTTCAAAGCTGAAGAAAATCTCTGATCGTCGCTGTTTCAGGATTTCTTCTGAAGGGTCATTTCAGGACCACCGGAGAAAGTGATTATATCATTCAAGGATTTGCCAAGAAAAAAAAAAATCATGGTTATATAAGGAAGTAATGTAGATGAATATAGATGTAACTAAGCTGAATTTGTCATTCACCTTTTGTGGATCTAGAAGTCTTTTATTGTGTCACCTTCTGATACGTTACATAAAAGATGAACTACATCTGGTCCATGTAGACAACACAACACAAACGATTGTCCATTATGGTGGACAACAAGGCTGTACATTTTAGTAATTAGTCAAGGAAAATGATGTTGTATACACATGTACTGCAAGGCCATACATAGATGGCTATAAAGTAGAAACAGACAATAATCCAACATAATATCTGAAACATTATTAGTAGGTCTAGCATTTATGATGGTCTATACTTGGTTGGACAATGCACTTCGACTTACCAGACACAATGAGCGAAAACTAAGTAGATATCACATACAGTAGCTCCCTTTCTATGAAGAACGAATACTCAAAGGACCTTTGGCCCTCAAGCAGTAGACCCTCAGGAACCCAAGCGTTCTGTCTTAGTGGGTTGAATACAAATTGAGATAGGCTAGTTACTCTCACAAGTATTCACTTGAACCTATGATGTCTTTGGAGTCTCTTTGATCGTGACTCCTTAAAATTCATACCAAATATGCCAAATGTCCTCATACAAACCCATCATATATATATATATATATATATATATATATATATATATACATATATATATACATCATATATATCTAAATCCAAATCATAGATTAGAGGAAGGGCATAAGGGCAATATCCTGGGGATTTCACCACCTGGAGGGCCTTCACCAGTCTACCTAGTCCAGTCTTTTGAGTCTTGTTGCTAAAATTAAAACAATTGTTTGGTGGATGTAAGAAAACTATTTATATCGGTATGCCATGTTCATCTAAGATGTTGCCATGTACAAGGGTTGCTCTCTAAATACACATTGTATTAATACAAGCCAAACAATGATTTTAGAGGGACAGACCAATCATCTAATGTGTATGGAGCTGTTGGGGAAGTTTGATTTCAACATGTCCTGTGCTCTCAGCAGATAAGCTACTGCCAGAGGAGTCTCGTGGCTGACTACTTCCCTCTCCCCATTCAGCTTGGCTGAGCATGCATGTTAATGGGAGAGTTGGAAGCATCTTTAAGTCCAGTGTTAAGGCAATTTAGAAACATTATGGATTAGCTGTCTCTATAGAATACAGAAAAGACCTTGTACCTTTGTCTATATTTTGTAATGCCACAGAGTTAGGTCCCATGGACATGGGGAAAAATCTGTTCCATACATCAGCTGAATTTCCTAACCTAAACCCACTGATGAAGACCAGCACTCCTTGCACAGAGTGATCTATGATGTTGGGAGTCCATGGCTGTGTATGGCTTCACTGTATCTATTGAATAGGACTGTTAAACTGCAAAGAGGCAGTGACTCCCAGTATCATAGATCACTAAGATGGAAGGAGTCCTCAGTCCTCATCTCTTGTCTTAGTTTGGGTCGGCAAATTTGGCCAATGTACGGACAAGATTTTCTGGCCCGGATGCTTCATTATGCATGAGGGTGCTTTAGGTCCCAGAGACCTCCACCAACCTTAATATGATCCCACTCTATCCTCTTTTGAGCAAGTTTTACTTTCTTTTGAGACAGAAAAACAGCAAAAACTGATAATTACCTCTAGATCACCACAGCAATACAACCAAACAGCATGTAAATGCTAAAACACCAGCCAATAACAATACAACCGAAGACGAAAAATAACAGGAAACCAATGACTGTGACATTTTTGATGGTCAAACTCATACTAGGAAGATTTCCTAACAATCCTTTATCATCAATAAAGACTATTCCTGGGATTTTACAGATCTAATAGATATTCGGACTTCAAATAAGTAACAAAACCAGAAGTTACACATAATAAAATTCTGCCAAAACTAATGAAAATAATATTGTAAAAATGAAATAAATTAATAAAAATAATTTTAAAATATGTGGCGTCCTACACATTCCCGTACAGGTGTATTGAAGCTTATTGGTATCATTGGGCCACAACAAAGGAGATTCCATGTCTTTAATATTCATACTGACCACTGACTGGGAGGATGCACACATTCTGTAAGGAACTGGGATAGAGAAAGACATCAACACAGATCAAAGGATGTCTTGTAAGTGGGAATAAAAAAAAGAAACTGGAAAAAAAAAAGAGAAGAAAAGAGGAAAATCTCCTCCAGTAACATGGGAAGAGAATTAAGCTGCTCAGATCTGTTTTAAAGATATTCCGTTTGATCTTTTATTTCACTGTGCTGATTATTCAAGTTCCCTTTGATGTTTTTGAACCCTCTAGAACCCTATAAACACATTAAAGCATTGTGCCGTCCATAGGCTGGAAGAAGACTCAGTAAGCGGAGATACGGAGTGACTTGTTGTGTCTCGTTGTGTCTACAGACAACCGAATCCAAAAAAAAACCCACAAAGAAATATATCAAAAAGAAGACAATGGGGAAGATTTATCACGAGGGGAATTTTTAAAGTCATTTTTGCTGGTGTCTGTGTTGCTTCAAATTTATTAAATGTCGTGCAATGGTTGATACATCTGGTGCATCTGTAAGTCTAAGACTTCTGTCCGGAGATGATACTTCACTTTTTACACCACCCACTCACTGGAGTGAGATAGTGACAATTTTTTGATAAATTTGTTGATAAATCTGGAGTATAGACAGCTAGACAAATTAACTTTGGCCACTTTCCATTCCATGTTTTGAAAGTGGATTGGGTGGTATAAAAATCCAAGATGTCAGAAATTTTGGAGAAATGTGCTGAAAAATTCAAAAACTCAACTCAACCAGAATTCTGGAGTGCAAGGCTTGGAAACTTTATACCTTCGACCTTACACCGCAACATTCTTCACAGGTTGTCCATAGCTTGTTTCTAGAATTTATGCTCAGCTTCATTGTGGGCAGATTTTTTTTGAACAAAGCAGCCATTTTTTCTAATTCTGTAGAGCCCCTTTAAGTTTAAAGGTTTTTTTTGTAGCTAAAGATACTGTTAACCTATCCTTAAGATATTAATATCCTGGTGGGCAATAATATAATGCTTGGGCACTACACAGAGAATGGAGCCAGACTCCTACAGATTCCTTTGTACAGTATGTTCTGATGCTGGTTCTGTTAATGGTTGATGCGTAGGGTTGGCAGGTGTTGGTCTTCCACCAATCAGATATTAATGATCTACCTTAAGGATAGGGCATAAATATTGTTTGTCTGGAAATCCTCCTGACACTGCTGTCTGTTAGAATACAGAATAGTCTTTTTAGCCTTCAAGGTAAGCATGGGAAATTGGAATATGCCTGTAAGCATAGCTCTATATATGGTAGGAGGATATAGAAGGAAGAGCGAGGAGCCCAAAGTGGGACCTAAGACATTGCGTAATGGTATTTCAGAATTTGGTCAGTGGAAGTTGGGAATATTCTAGTGTGCTTAGCTCCAATAGCGAGGAAGACTCCCATTGCATCACCCAGTAGAGATCACTAGGTACCTTATCGGTCTCCCATTCTGTCCTTTCAAAGATTTGTTCTTCTGTTTCCAAGTTTCAATAAAGAACCCTTCCATACCCTACTTGGTTGCCGTTACAGGTTCATGACCTGCATGTTACATTCTTATGGGCCATTTCTGACCCTTTGTATTTCTCGCCTTACGGAAACTCATCTTATTCTATCGGTGTTGTTACAAATTCTTTGTATTCCCACTAAGCTTTCTTCTCCTTCATCCTCTTTCCTCTGTCTTCTCCCTTCAGATAGATAATTGTCTGCTTCGTAACCAGTCAAAACAACAACAAAAAATCTCTAACAATTGTATAGATGATTTAGGAGGAGACGTGTCTGAACTCACAACATCAATCAGCGCTGGGATTCTTAATCATCACTCCACGTAAACCACCCATAAAGAAAGACTCTGTTTATTTCCTTTATGTCGAAAAACTCATTTGTCTGTGATCATTGCGCTCCCAATCTATATTCCGGGAGCTAGCCTCCCACCTCACAATAAGAGGCTAATCAAGTGACATTTGCTTGTCTTTTAAGTCTTGTGCAGGTAGTATTGCCGCTATGCAATCAAGTTCCTTTCAAGACAACGCTGGAGAGGAGAAGATGGCTTCAATTTAATCAGGGCAGGGAGGTCCGGCACAAGACTGTCCAATTTGCTTTCATCTTGCAAATGAAATACTGGGCTCCTGTTAGTGGAAACAGTGATTGGTTTGGCTGTGATCGTGCACCTGCCATGCACCTCTGCTCCCCCCCCATGTATTTCCGTTGATTTTACTAATCCAAATTCACTGGTGTCTTTCATCCTGAGAACGCCCTACAGCCAAGAAACCAAACTAGTTCTCTCGACTAATCATTGGGGTCATTAATTTGTCTGTAAAGTTTCCTCATGTCAGAAGAGCTTAATATATAGATAACATCTAAAATGATTTCTTTCATCCTACAGTTACAGTACAGGTTGATCGTTTGTGAGGTTTTTGAGACTTGTTCAATATACAAGGCAGTTAGGCAGGGGCGTAAACCTAAGGAACCATAGGGAATTAATTTGGGATACTAAACCAACCACCTAACTCCCTGTGATGGTAGTGAAAATATACAACTTGAGATCAATAGCACTACAGAGAACATGGGGTGCTCAAGAATTCACAGTATTGCAAGTCTTGGCTCAGTCAGACGTCAATGGGGAAGGAATGGTATTGGCCAGTGGTTTAAGCAGGGGCATATACCTAAGGCTCCAAGTGGTTTTAAGCAGGGAGGTTTACCTAAGGCTCTAAGATAGTTAAGCAGGGGCATATACCTAAGGCTGTAAGAGAGAATCATATAACCAAGCCCACTCAGGTCAATTTTGGACACTAGGCCAACCACCTACATCCTCTACTGGCTGTGAAACCATGTAAACTGAGAACATCACTACAGAGGACATTGGTTGTTCAAGTATCCACAGTAACTAAAATCTTGGTTTTGTCAGATTTTGCCCCAATTGTTACATGCTAAAGACAGTTGCATAGTAGTCGCCTATTTGGTTTATTAGTCTAGAGAGTCCAGTAGATACGTCTGAACTATTACTATGGGATTAAGAGGTACCAGTCACACTTGATGCCTAAGAAGATCTATGATCCACAGGCACATAAAACGGCACAAGTATTATGAATGGCACACTGTAGGTTAGGAAAGGGTCCTGTTTCAGATTCTGTCCTCTTTTTGGAACCCAGCAAAAGGAAAATTACTAAAATATCTACCAAACCTAAGATGACCATTTTTGGATATTTTTATCCTTTAAATAATAATTTCCCCTAGAAGGTATTGTCTAAAAGAGATTTTTAAAGAAACCTTCTAGCTTCAATCCATGTACTGAAAATGTGTCCTTTCTAATATACTTACGAATCAGTTCCTCAGTTAAGATTCCTTCTGGCAGTCATTGGATGGGAACCTTCACTGGCTATTCTGGTCATGATCTTCACATCGGTGGATATTTCATCACATCTACCTTTGTGGTTCCTGAGCAACAGTTTACAGGAGGAACCTTGCAGCAAATAACATTTTCTGCACGTGGAAAGGAGGTGGGAACCAGGTGAGAATAATTTGGGGAGTGGGATAAGAATCTTCCTTTTGGAAAAAAAGGATCAGTTTTAAGGGACTAAAACAATGAAGGCCCCATTGATGGTCCTATCAGAATATGGCTGACCTGAGGAACCAGGCACAACCTCATGTATAAGTGAGCTGCTAAGCCCCAGTAAATATATGTTGGACCCTCACCTATCAAACATTGCTTGCAAGAGATAAGTACAGTACAATGTTATATAAATTTAGTACATCCACAACATCAAAAAGTTGCCACCATCGTTGACTTCTTCCTGCCAATACTCAAGTCAGATCATGATGACGCATTTCGCCCCCGTAAGATATGACAGCAATTAGTGACCCTACGAACCAGCATCAGTAATAATCAATGGCAATCACTGGAATAGATACACACGTTCGGTAGCGAGGCCCATATCCTCCAGATCCTCTACTGTAATATCATATTTAATTAGGATTCGTGATTTGTATCATTATATGGCTATTTGTTTTAATAGAGTAGAAAACTCCAGTAACCAGATACAAATAAGACACAGAATTGTCTCGGCGTCTCGTGCTGCAGCCGGAGGATTGTGAAAGAAATGCCGAATTAACGTCAAATGTCCAAGGGAACCTCTTCCTGCTGCGGCAATCTTCTAAAAATTATAACCTGCACTGGAGGGATTAAAACTTCACATATCCATTCAACAGATCTACAATATCAAAATTACTTTCTTGCCGACCCTCTCCAGTCACCCGGGGGCTGCATCATTGTCTTCCTGAAGTTCTTATTACAAAGACTACAAGACAAAGACAAGAAGAATCCCACTTGGTAACCTCAATTCTGTAAATTTCATATTTTTTTTGTAAATGTTGATAGACGTTCATGTGTTTTGGTTTGGTTTGAGCTTTGTAGAGTAAATCCTCTGACATTTGATTAAACATTTTATCATTAACACTAGTCAGCTGTAAAACACTAAAGCCTAATATTTTGTAGGCCCACTTGTGCCCCCAAAACTGCTTTGACTCACTGTGGCATGGACTTCACAAGATCTCCAGCAGTCCCAACAGTAACTTTTTCAGCAATTTGTGCTACAGTAGCAATAATGCTGATCAGATCAGATGTTCCTTGCCCCCCATCAACATCAATGTGCCTTAGGTGCCCATAACTCTGTCACCTGTTTACCAGTTGTCCTTTTTTGGGCTGTCCCACAACAACGGCTGTTTTACATCTGTTATCTGGGATTCAGCCAAAATTTAGTCTGACCTTTTTTTTTCTAAATCTGTAATTTCATGGGTTCCTAAAAAATTACAAACCTCCAAGCATGGATTGTAAATGCTCTCTAGAGATGGGTGAACCTTGCAAGATTTGCTTCTGGAATGTTCCGGAAGTTTGTCTGCTTGTTTCATTTAGGACTGAACTTGTTCTTCATGAACCAGAAGTGCTATTGTTATACAGCTTAATAAGAGGAAGCATAATAAAGACTTATATTGACCTTCTCTCACCTCTCTGGGCTCCCTTGTGGCATCTGGGAGTCTCTTGGGGTCCTCTTTTGGCCTCCTGGGTAATATTATGGGCCCTGGGGGACCACCGAGCACTGTGGTCACATGGACATGCCAATATCATAGCACTTTAATGTAATAATCCAAAAGAGGACCCCCAGGGTGCGTTGGACTCTGGAGGGAGCCCAGGAAAGATGAAGGAAGATGAATATACAATAAGTATTTATTATGTTTCTGCACCTCTCCATGGCCTCTACTTGTTATAGTCTTGTTTGATCACCTCTAATGTTCTCCCATCGATGTAGTATTGTGAGGATCCTGTATGTGTACCATACAAAAGCTGTCATGGTGCTATTTGTATAGTGTGTAGGTACTTACTGTATGTGGACATGAAGAAAGTGGCATTGCAACAGATCTGAAGAGCTCTGCAGCAAAGAACAACAGCATTTTCCTCTAAGTCTTGCAATATCATGCTTGACCACAAGTTGTGCTGTTTTCCTTGCAATACCACACATGACCACATATTGTGCTGTTAGGCAAATCATGTTCAATCAGGCCAATTCTCTACAGCACCTCCTAGTGGTAGAAATTGTAATTACAAACCTCTTCTGCTTTGCAAACCCAAATGAAATATTGTGAAAGTAAATTGTGGCGCTCAGTATTAGATGAAAGTTTACTGCTTAGCGCTATGTCATCATATTTTCTTCAGGCAGGGCCGGTATAGGTGTGGTCAGTATTCTTAACCCTGTATTATGAGGAAACATGCAACTATTTGTATAGTGTGCTTCATTTTACGGCTCGGAGAGTGGAAAACATAGTTTGTCACTAGAACACTGAGTAAATTAATGAAGCCTCTGGACTGAGAAGGTGCCAGGGTGTAAGGTGCTGGTGGAATAATATAATGATGTGCGTTATACTGGTGTGTGGGGACAGCATCTGCAAAACTGGAGAGCGATGTCAGGCTTGGAGGAACATGCAGCAGTGCCCATCAGATGTGACAGGCTTAGCCAACCTGAAATCATCAGAGCGCTTTCCTTGAAATCGTTTCAAAGTGGAGTGTCAGGAAGATGTCTGCATGCAGGGTGACATCTCCTCTCAGCATAGTTTAATGACATCCACGGCTTGTCATCTCCTCTCTTCATGCTTCACGAGTAATAGAAAACTCCATGCATGTTTATGAAAGAGTCTGGGAAGGGAAAAATAGATGCAGATGGAAGATGCTTGGAAACAGTCTGGGTCATATGGAGCCATGAAGAGTGTTAAACAAAGATTAACCAATTGCTCACCAAAGCTCCCTCTATCGGGATGCCTGAAATGACAACTACTTTGTGTTCTTCATGGACTTGTACACAAAGGCATTGCACGGTGTCATTCCAATTCCTTCAAGAGGATATTTCAACATTTGCCCTATAAGCAGATCCAAGCAGGATAAGACATATGTAAAGTGTGGATTAACTCTACTTCCGACCACACTGAAGAAAATTGTCATATGATGTCATCTTCAGAAATAGTGACATGAGCACATCATCCATGGCCTCCAGCTCTGTACATATATATAGATCACTATGAGAACTGTAGGACAGCCAACAGAAGGTGTGGATCCACTCAAATATAAACAGATTTGGCTTAAAGTTACAATGGGGAGAAGAGACTAAGAGACTGTGTATTCTCTACTCTTAACCCTCTCAAGGAGATATGTACTTCCCCACTGGGAATCCTCAGGTCACTACTCCATAGTAGTCTCTGTTAGAAGTGCTATGGAAGAAGATGTCAGATACCCAGAGAGGTGATCCAGGGGATTGTGGCAAGAATCATGAGCCCATGTGCAGATATTATACTGTATGTGCACAGATCTGGAATCCATAGGCAATGTGGTCATGTTAATATTTCCAGTGGTCAAGGAATATTATTTCATACATAAACTATTTATTCACCAAAGATATCTGATAAAGAAGTTTTTGGAGTATATTATAAAGTTGCAGCTGTATTAATATATACCTCACCCTTTTAGTCAAGACATGACTTTCCAATTTTATATGTGTATCTGTGACTCCATAGACCATAGATACTAAATTTCTCAGCATGCTGTAAATTTACCCTGTGAGTGATCATAGTTTTGCAGGCAGTTTTATATAATGTACATTATACTGTATATAGCCTTAAAAATTTTGCAAAATACTGAGATAGATGATGTGGTCACATGACTCTATAAAGTGACCGATGAAGGTGACACGATATAGATGACAGTTTTTCACCCTAGGTTTCCTTCAGGCTGATATAATACATCCTTTATATTGGTATGTGCATTGTCTTGCTTGGAAACCTCTTTTATGGCTTCAGTTCATCCAAACAAGCAGAACAATAAACTTCTATTGGAGATTGTTGAAACGTATTTATGAGCGGTCAACTTTACGGAATGAGAAATGATCATGGAAATGGGAATCTGCTTGAAGTGCAAATTGTTCTTTCGTTTTATTTTGCAGAGATGGACAAAACACTTCAGCAAAGTCTGATTCTCTAAAAATTTGAATTGTTTGCTTGTTTTTTGGCTATAAAGTCAATTTTTAAAGGACAATTATACCAGACGTCTATCTTCTCTCGCTCTGTATTGTGGGTTTTGGAACAGTATTTTGTATAAAACTGCAGCAAAGGTGCCATATTTTTGCTAAAAACATCTCTGTTTGGAAGGGGCCATATCAGGGCGAAGAGTTCCCAAATGCAACTTTTTGGAATATTTCACATGAGAGATTTCAGTTATCATAGTGTTAGGTATAAGCCAATGGAAAAATTTACGAATAACATTTTCTGAAAATGAGAAACCCCCTCATTACATCCTTTCAATCACTGGTTCATTGTTTCCTCTAATTTCCTTGGAGACATTGGAATCTTGCAGCATCTGTCGACTCTACTTGCTGGTGGTACGTTCTACATGATATGGCTCAGAGCCAGTAAGGAAACCCAGCCAGGAATCTGACAGGTAACATGTATGGAGAAAGACCCGATCTCATCTAGAAGGGCTGATGATGGATCGCTATAACGTTCTTAAGTAACCAGGTGAAGACAGATTATATCAGATAAACATCTCTGGAGCCTTGACAAGAAGTAAGGTATGGAGTGGTGGTTTATTGGGAAGTACAGAAGAAGCATAGCTGACTGTATTTAGCGCAATACATGTGGTTTTACATAAAACTGGATTATCCATACTCAGAATTATTTAAGAGGTTCCACATTTGCATCTTTTTCCATCTTGAGTTGGTCTTCAACAGAAGTAATACAACATGTGACTTCCCTTGTTTCTCTCACTGCCACTGGTGTATGACTGGTATACTACAGGTCTCACAACTTCCAATGTAGACTAATGGAGCATGTCTATAGTCATGAGGTAGCCTTGTAACTCTAAGAAGTTAGGCATTAGTTGGAGCTGCTCTTGTCATCAGCACGATAGTTCAATGTCATCAATGTATGACAATAGTTTTGTGGGCACTTCGATGTTATTTAGTTTAGTAGATTGGTACATAGCCTCAACATTTTAGGAAATATTGCCATAAATAATGTGATTAAAAGATTATATCATGGGACTGGTAAAAGTGATGTTATATAGATGACATTTTCTCACCAAAGATGTTGGTGCTGTGCTACAATGACTTTTCTGTGGGATTGGACCTGATGGACTAGTCTTTGCTTTTCATGCATATCAATAAGACATGGGCACCCATGACCTTGTTGGCCTTCCTTAGACTATAGTTACTAGGTGCTGACCACTGCATACTGGGAACACCCCACAAGTCCTGTTAATATGAAGATAGTTTGACTCAGTCATCGAGCCATCACAGTTTGTCCATTCTCCAAGTCATTGACATCCTTACGTTTGCCCAACATATCAACCTCAGGAGCTTACTGTTCACTTGCTGCTTTATATATCCCATCCCTCAACAACCACCATTGTCATGAGATAATCAGTGTAATTCATCACTCCTGTAAATGGTTTTAAGTGGTCAAGTTAGAAATAAAAATGAGTGTACTGGTTCGTAATAAACTGGGTTTGGCACAAATTTTTCAAAAATTCTGAGTTTGGCCTAACCCAAATTATTTGGGATTTGCCATCCACAAATCAATATTATACTCTGGTGTCTCTTCAGGCCCCAGAATATAATAATTGAAGGCCAGGCAAGGTGCAGGAAAAAAAGGAAGCCACAATATGCTGGGACACTTGGGAAACAAGACTGGATTCCACAGTGGAAGCAGGAAAAATGGGCAAGCGTAAGCATGTAAGGATGTCAGTGACTTGGACAATGGCCAACTTGTGATGGTTCGATGACTGGGTAGAAGCATCTTCAAATCAACAAGGTCATGGGTGACCACGGCTTATTGATACACATGGGTAGCAAATGCTTGTCCATCTGGTCCAACCCCACAGAAACGGTATGAGTAATTTCTCTCTGGATTTTCACAATTATACTCTGGGGTCTGAAGAGATGTAATATAAGATATGATATAATATTATTAAAGCACTTCCAGTTGGGACTGATAACGAATCTTGTGGGCAAACCTCACTAATATTTGTGAAAATAACTGGTTCACCCATTGCTAGTTACCAACTGGAAAGTGCCGGATTCACCCATAGCATTCCCATGTGTCATGTGACGTCAGTATCACTGCATTTTACGAACCAGGCGCTGAACCAAAAGCATGATACCAGGCTACAAATTTTCTGTTTTTCTACATTTATTCCGCTGGCAACAAAGAAAAAAACCACTTAAAGCAGCTCATTCATTTTATCAGTCCAAACACGGAGTACAATTAGATAGAAGCTATGGTAATTAATCCCTTCTATTGAAACATTAATCAAGCCCGTTATGTGAAACAATTTATTTTATACACACAAATCCAACATATGGATTCAGTTCAACCATTAAATGTGAGCTCGGGAAGAAGAAACACATGAGAAGATGAGAAGTGAGCGCCTCTGCGCCAAGAACCACTGACCAGCAACACCTTGATTTTAAAGAACTAAAACCAAAAACGGAATATGAAAGAATTGCAGGTCAAGTTTACATCTCTATTGAAAGTCGATCACTTGCTTCTTACCTTTATATTACACTGTGAGTTCACTTGCTTATTATCACTATGGCACTATAAGGCTACGTTCACACAGACTCAGCCTTCAATTTTTATTCAGAGGCAGAAAGCCAAAGCAGAGCAGCATTCCCAGATGAATGGGCCTATCCAGTCTTGAGGAATCAATGGCAAGATAGACTAGGATGCTTATTTTGTCGGCACCTTGCTCTGATAAATACAGGAGGTGATTTTGGCGCATAATCCACCACAAATTTAGCAGCAGATTCCACAATGTGAACAGTTTCTAAGGTTGTATGCTGACTATGTTCATGAAGGACTTAAGTAAAAGAACATTCAAGTTATCTTTCTCCAATTCTGTTCAATCATCCAATTTTTTACCATACAAATTCAATACATTGTCATGTCATGGTAGCAAAATCCTTGACAGGCTGAAATGCACATCGCCACCACTGGGTGGCCACATAAAGACATGTACAGGCGAAACAACTCCCAACAGAGTATCCTGAAATCATGTTATTTTCTGAATTCATGTCAATGCTGTTCATCTGGGGCCCCTCATCTTGAGATATGGTGAACCAAGTGCAAAGATAAGGAAGAAAATATTGAGGGGAATTATATAGGAAATCTACTCCAGTTCCTGATTGGGGTAGATTTTCATTCTGGTGTACAGGAGTGCATCTAATTTATAAAGAGGAGGCGGATCATGTATTGATATATGTACCAGATGTGTAATACACATAGCTGACATGTGTGAACATAACCATAAGTAGTGAATAAGTGTTAGCCTATACAATATTTAATATATATATATATGTATATATATATATATATATACACACATATATATTAACTTATCAGCACATAGATTCTTATATATATTGACTGTCATCAGATTCATGCTTGCAGAGCCAATGGACACCTGTCCAACAGTAAAATAACCCTGGGATTTCTTTTCACATTCTGGTAACAGTCATAAGGTCACTTCCTATGATATGAAGTCTTGCTGTCGTCGCCTTCATTTAAGTCTCTAAACTTTTCCCAAATTTTTTTGTTACAATAACTTGTTCCAGGCGGATGACATCGAGATCACTTTTATGACCCAGACAATTTACGGGCTCGCTATCTGAACGGATAAAGCTTCTATAAGACGAGATGTCTTCTCGGCTTCTTTGTCTGCTGCTTATAATGCTGCCTGTAACATCCAGAGCAAAGGTGTCTGTACAATGGAGGCTATTTGTGGTCCATATCCATTATACCGGAAAGAGAATCTGCATCTGAGTCACTCTGCCTATTTCTGTCTCAACTGTCTGACATCTGAATTCACTCCCCGAGCAACAAATAGTCACATGTGTCATGTCTCTAGCAGAGAGTCCCCTGCTTGCCCTGTCACACTCGATTCCGCAGCATGACTCTTTCCCATCTCTCCAAGAGCCTCCCATGCATATAATTGTTTGTTTATGTGAGTGGAACTATATATAGAGACAAAGAAGAGGAGCATTAACTCTGAAGACTCTGCTCATGTCAAGCCCTACTGCAAACCTGTACAACTCCACTCAGTTACAACCAGAGACGTAGCCTCAAGCTCACAGGCCCCAATGCAGAATGTATATCAGTGCCCCCCAACCATCACATGTCAATTATAACAGTGCTGTTCTCTAATGAGCTGTAGGGACCCCGACCCCTCTGCACCTCCTACTTTAATGCCCAGGGCAGAATCAAGTAACTATCCTGCCATAAAACAAAACCTGGAGTGGAGCCTTACGCTAGGTGCACACTAGCATTTGGGTTTCTGTTCTTCGGTTCCGGTCGGGGACCCAAAAAACGGAAACCATATACACTTAAAAAGCAGTTAAACACGGACACCAGCAGACCCCATAGACTATAATGGGGTCTGCCGGATTTCCATCCAGTTTCTGCCCAAAATTGGCAGAGAAAAAAGTCCTGCTTGCATAGTGATGTCACAGTACAGGGATAATAAAGACAGTGATGTCATAGTAGTAGAATAATACACACAGTGATGTCACAGTACAGGGATAATAAAGACAGTGATGTCATAGTAGTAGAATAATACACGCAGTGATGTCACAGTACAGGAATAATATAAAAAGTGATAACTCGAAGTACTGGGATAGTATACCTAGTGATGTCACAGTACAGGGATAATAAAGACAGTGGTGTCATAGTAGTAGAATAATACACACAGTGATGTCACAGTACAGGGATAATAAAGACAGTGATGTCATAGTAGTAGAATAATACACACAGTGATGTCACAGTACAGGAATAATATAAAAAGTGATAACTCGAAGTACTGGGATAGTATACCTAGTGATGTCACAGTACAGGAATAATAAAGACAGTGATGTCATAGTAGTAGAATAATACACACAGTGATGTCACAGTACAGGGATAATAAAGACAGTGATGTTATAGTAGTAGAATAATACACACAGTGATGTCACAGTCGTGGAATAATGTTTACAGAGATGTTACTACATAGGAATAATAAACACTATGATGATACGATACGGGTGCCACTCACGCATTAGCATACTTCATATAGTGATGTCAGATTTCCAGGATGATGCTCACCGTGACATCACAACAGGATAAAACAAATAATTTTGTCACCGTACAGGTATAATGTACTGTACAGAACAGGTGCAAAACAAGCAACCACTTCCATAGCAAATCTTGCAATGGGGTCACAATGCCTTCCTCCTTCAATAGGCATGTCTAACCGTACCTCTTGAGCAGGGCCCCCCTTTGTATCTAAGCCCCATACTAACTGCTACTGTCCATGGTTATGAACAGTTTGCCATCTTTGCCCTTTTTAAGACTTACATGTCTTTACTCTTTAACCCCTTTTGACCCACTAAGTTCCTCAGTATTTAAGTAGGTCAGATTAGGGCATAGTCTTATCTTGCATAGATGTTCTGTGTGGCCCCGGGGGCCCTCATCACAGAATAATGAAGTCATTCAACATATGGTCTAGGGCTAGGCTGTCTTTTCCCAAGAAGATCTAAAATTATATATCAAATGACGAGTACAGCATGGAGATCAGAGGACCAACTCGCCATCTGCTTGAAGGAAACGTTGGTGGCACCAGTTCTATTTAACAGGGGAGAAATAAACACACTGCATAAAGAATGAAGGAAAGGTTTAACCCTTCAAGTGCTGAGATGACTGAATCGGCATAATTGGCTCCTGAACATTGAGCATGAGAATGTGAGTTAAAAAGTCATCATCATGGCAGGTGTTAATATCCGATGCTCTGTTTGCATGCATTTCTTATAATGTGGTCTTATATTCTAGTCATATTCAAAGCTGCATTCAGATTGAACACTATACTAGAACAACAGCCTAGCAGTTTAGCTCAGGTACCATCAAGCACTGCTTCATACAAATGCAAATTTGCATTTTGCTGCAGGTTTTGTTGGGTTTCATTCCAAAAATCTACAACAAATAGTGCACAGAGAATTATCATTGCCGTGGCATGCTGATGTCAGTGCATGCTGGGAGTTGTAGATTTGCCACAGCTGGAGAGACACTAGTTGCAGACTGAGAATTGTATGCTAGTAATTAAAAGTGAGACATCTGCAGGCTGAAACAGGTACTGCAAGAGTTTTAAACCACAGACTAAAGACAACGCCCAATAGGTAATAAAAATTAAGGGGTTAAAATTTGATATGATAATTAATTGTGACGTTCCACAATTTGTTATCACTTTACAGTCAGAGGCATTGATACTGATGATATCCCTTTAAGCTATTTATTTTAGCCAGGCTTGTATTAAAAATCAGAAATCTTACATCTGTCTCATAAAACACATCCCTGAATTTTACACCAATTTTTCCTGGTTCCTTGCAACACATAAAAAGATGGTTTGACTATAGTTTTATTGCAGTACGTTCAGAATTCAGAGAACTTTGCAAACACCGGCCGGCGTGGAGTGCTTGATCTTTTCAGGAGCCTCTAAAGACAAACAGCCCATGACCAGAAATTACAATGATAAAATGCAGGCCAAATAAAACACCCTTAAAGGGCCACAACTTGTTTCACAGAGGCTTATTCTTTAAGCCTTGAAATATGGAAGAATTAAAGGAAAAATCCTAAAAACTGCTTAATAGCAACTTTATGAAGGGTGCAGAAGTAATAGTCACATAATGCCTGATGGATCTCAATGGCTCCTCTACCACATAGAAGCCAATCGGTACAAGGCGCATGGTAGGTAAGGACCCTGGATTTGGCAGAGGAACACTAGCTTCATGTTTCATCTCTCCTTTCATCTTCAATATCTAATGTTACTCTTGCATTTTAGGAGCTCATATGAACTGTTAGGAGTATGTCTGACAACAAAACTTACTAGTAGAATTGTGAATGCAGCTCTAGAGTATATTGCAGGCTGTAAATCAGGAACAGTACAGTATAGTTAATATAACATAACAACAACATAACAACATGTACACAGACTCCACCAGCTATAACTTCTGATCAGTACAGGTAAGTAATGTATACAGAGACTCCACCAACAGAATAGTGAGTGCAGCTCTGGAGTATAATACAGGATGTAACTCAGGATCAGTACAGGATAAGTAATGTAATGTATGTACACAGTAACTGTACCAGCAGAATAGTGAGTACAGCTCTGGAGTATAATACAGGATATAACTCAGGATCAGTACAGGATAAGTAATGTAATGTATGTACACAGTGACTGCACCAGCAGAATAGTGAGTACAGCTCTGGAGTATAATACAGGATGTAACTCAGGATCAGTACAGGATAAGTAATGTAATGTATGTACACAGTGACTGCACCAGCAGAATAGTGAGTGCAGCTCTGGAGTATAATACAGGATGTAACTCAGGATCAGTACAGGATAAGTAATGTAATGTATGTACACAGTGACTGCACCAGCAGAATAGTGAGTGCAGCTCTGGAGTATAATACAGGATGTAACTCAGGATCAGTACAGGATAAGTAATGTAATGTATGTACACAGTGAGTGCACCAGCAGAATAGTGAGTGCAGCTCTGGAGTATAATACAGGATATAACTCAGGATCAGTACAGGATAAGTAATGTACGTACACAGTGACTGTACCAGCAGAATAGTGAGTGCAGCTCTGGAATATAATATAAGATGTAACTCAGGATCAGTACAGGATAAGTAATGTAATGTATGTATACAGTGACTGCACCAGCAGAATAGTGAGTGCAGCTCTGGAATATAATATAAGATGTAACTCAGGATCAGTACAGAAAAAGTAATGTAATGTATGTACAAAGTGATTCCACATGCAGAATAGTGAGTACAGCTCTGGAGTGTAACAGATAATATTGCTCAGGATCCCTGCTTTTGATAACCCCTTATAGGATGGCCTAGTAGGACAGTAGGTACTATAAAGGGGTCTTCTGGATGAGATTCAGAGCAGAGTCCTTATTGTAATCATTATCTTTCCCCAATTGCTCATTCAGTGGATCTAAGGACAGACCTATGTAGAGACTTGTCTATGGTCAGCCTAATAAGTTACATATTAATATGTTATATTTTCACTAAATGATAAATGCGAATATTTAATATGAGATCCAAGTATAGAATGACGACATCCTACCCCAAAATGTAATGATGCCAAAAAAACCCCCCACAATCTCACATGTTATAAAATGCCCACTCCCCAGGATACTGGAGGGAACGTGCTTCTTTGTGCAATCTCCTTGGATGTATAGGATGTGCAGTCCTGTGTAACTTATCCCTCCCCTGTGTAATGCAACCCTCCATAGCTCACATACATTGGACCCTGCTTGAGTTATATAGCTATTATATTATAAGCAGGCCTGATGTATGGCACCAATCGGCCATATATCCAGCTAATGGCAGACAGAATCTGCCTATTCCCCTGTAAATTCATAGGATTTGGGGAGCGGGAGGGGGAGACTATAGAGGGGATTCTGGCAGAATTACAGCCTCGCAGTAGTCTCGGAGCTGCAGGAGGCCTGGCGTGCAGAGCGTGGTATATGGTCCTGATTTGTACTCAGCCGCAGAGAAAGCATCTTGTTTGTTTATGGCCTAATAACCGTTTTGCTGCCAGAAGAAAAGAGATGAGAAGAGGTTAAACTCGTAGTACCGTTAACCTAGAAACAGCGCAATCTTGTAGTATATCCAGGGCTTCCATTTCTTGTCAAGTAGAAAAGCAGAACACCCCGGTGACATGAAAATTGCTTAGTCAATAATTCACTCCCTTCTTCTTTCTGGAGCACAGATAAAACAGATCTGGAAAAAGCTACTCTCCTTCTCAGGCGTGGCAAAAACCCCGGGTGTCCTTAGGAAACCGGAACATGTGGGGTCTTGAATATTTTAGAATACGAGCATTGCTACTTTGTGTGTATTTAGTGAGTCCATCTCTCATCTCTCTGTAGACAAATTTCCTTCTATGCCTCATCATCTGGAACCATTGCTCTATTTAAAGATAATTTTTTGGGGGGACTTTAATATCCTTAGACTGGTCATACATGTCAGATCAGTGGCAGCCGTGTTGGACTGGTCTACCAGAGTATCAGAGGATCATGTGGTGGGCCCTGACTCTAAGGCTGAGGCCCCATGTTGAGGTAATGCAGCTTTTTTTGTTGCAGATATTGCTGTGGTTTTTCAAGCCAAAACCAGGAGTGGATTGAGGAGAAGGTAGAAGTATAAGAACTTCTTATATATTTCCCATTCCTTTTGCAGCCAGCCAGTCTTAGGAGGGTGGACCCCGGAAGCATTATTTGGGGAGCCCAAGGCCCGGTAACGACTAAGGCCATGTAGGGGCTGGCATAGAGTTCAGGTATAACTCACACCAGCATACTGGCGTGAGCTCTAGTAAAGCCAGCCTGGATCCCCACTGTGTTGTACCCACTGTCTTAAAAAGTGGCAAGCACCTATGGCACAAATATGGCCATGTGAGAAAGATGCACTACTTCTACACAGTTTTTTGGCATTTATAGTATAGTAAATTTCCACCATGGATTGCAAACAAATCTTGTCTATTGCTACCTTGCAGCTATCCCTTCATTCCATCTGCTTTTTGCTAGCGAGAATTAGAGGACAGATATACAGGAGTATGATGAGATGATGTAGGATTTGTTTGTAGTCTGTTACCAGTCTGTTAGATTTATTATAGATGCACAGGAGTGAAAAAAAAGGTGAAATACCCCCATGTTCAGAGATTCTTTATACTACTAGTACTTACTGTATCTATGCTGTTTCCTTACATCCTTCCATATGTTACTAACCTGTTGTCTTAAGCTGATTAGAAGGGCCAGCTCTGTCCTGGGGAGCCCACTGGACCCAGTGCAGGTGGTGGGTGACAGAAGGATACTGTCCGTGGTGAGCTCCATGCAAGAGAATAAGTCCCATCCCATGCATGAGACCGTGATAGCGCTGGGCAGTACTGTCAGTGACCGACTGCTCCACCCTAGGTGTGAGAAGGAGCGCTATCGGAAGTCTTTCCTCCCCACCGCGGTTAGGCTGTATAACCAACACCGACCTAAGTGGAGATTAGTCCCTACAGAGAACTGAAAGATCTTAAGTTGTGATATCCCCTCTGCTATTTTTTTTTACTTTTACCTTTTTTATCTGTACCTACTGTCCCTGTAATGCCTCTACCTTGGAGCTTTTTTGTATGTGTATTTGTATTATCTATGCTGCTGTAACACACTGAATTTCCCCATGGTGGGTCTATTAAAGGATTATCTTATTTTATTTTATCTTATTTTCAGTCTCAGGATCCACCAAATATGAATCTGAATGTGGACTTTTAGTTGTTTTTATTTTTTTTATTATGGTTTTGTTATATTATGATGATTTATATTAATATTAGTAGTAATAAAGTATTATATATTAGTATTATTGTATATTATTATTATTAGTAGTAATAGTAGAAATATTAGATATGATTATTTTATGCTATTAATTATAATAATATTAGTAGTATAGGTATTAGATATAACTATTTTATATTATTATTATTTAGAATATTATTAGATATGATTATTTTATATTATATACAGTATTATTTATTATTACTTATAGTACCAGTAATAGTATAAATATTAGATAATATTATTTTCTACCAATAGTAGTAGTAATAGTAGAAATATTATATATTATTTTATTCTAGTATATATTATTATTATTTTAATAGAAGTTGTAGTAGTAGTATAAATATATTATTATTATTATTATTATTATTATTATTAATAATAATAATAATAGTAAATATATAATACTTGTACTATTACATATTAATATTTTAGATTATTATATACAATAATATTATCATTATTGTTGTTACTAGTAGTAGCAGTAGCAGTAGAAATAATAGATGTTATCTTACATTATTATATACAGTATTATTATTATTAGCATTATTGTTGGTAGTATTAGTAGTAATAATAGTAAAAGTATTTTTTATTTTTTTATATTATTATTAGATATTAGTGTTCAGACCTGGGAATATATCACAACTACCTGTATACCCCCCTCCTATCCTCGCAGCGGCCCCCGCTCTCTCCATTTCCTTACTTCATATTAGTAATCTCTATCTGGTCCATCGATGAGTTTACATAAATCATTACAGTAACTCTTAAAGCAACATCAAACCGATCCCGGCCTATGTCATAAGTCCAATATTTACAGCAGCGCATGTCTTCAGCAGAGCGAAAAACCACCATCATCTTAATTACAAATTTGTTTTGGACACCAGCTGCTAGTAAAATATCCCCGGGCTGGTTTATCCCATCCACTGACTGCTGATGAATATTCCCTTTTATATTACGGGCCCTAAGTGTTGTCTATGGGAGGAGCAGAGAGAACTGTGGCCCAAGCAAGGTGTTCAGAAGAGCCAAACTTCTAACAGGTTTCTTTTAAGGCGAGAGGCTGGCAGGAGATGAAAGGCGCCTCCATCTCTTGAAGCAGCATTAAATCTACACAACAAATATCCGCTGTTGAAAATATTGACTAGAGCCGGTAACAAATTTGCTAAAAAATGTGACCGAAACGCAGCATAGATCACAGATGAAACTAGAGACTTCACAGGCATCTAAAGTAAAGAACGTTTTCCGCTAAAAATCTAAAAATTCTCCAATATATATGTATATAGAATTTTATTTAGCACATTCTTATTTAAATCTGCGCTACCCAAACAATTCCGAACCCATTGTTCCCAAACTCCTAAATGGGGAATCTGCTTAGTTTTGCCATAATGTATAGTGTGATTCTAATGTGAATGACCAAAATAATCATAATGGCCACAAATTATCACAAGGACATCTACAAACAGCCACAAATCTCTAAGATAGTTTCTAAGGGTGCATTCACACATGCCATTTTGATGCAGTTTTTAAGCACACCCATGTGTCCACTTTTACCTTTCTGCAAGTTTTTATTACAGACTCCAATTTGTAACGATACATCTCGACATTCTAGAATCTTTGACAAGCTGCAACTCACATCACAACCACTGGGTGACTACACATAGAAACATATAGAACAAACATCTCTTGACAGAATATCTCAAAATCATGTTTTGTTTCAAAGTTGGTCATCTCATGCCACAAATCTCTGGATATACCGCGAAGGTAAGGAAGGAAACACCAGTAAGACAGAACAGCATAGTAAAGGGGCAGGAAGTTTACAGGGAAGATTGAATTTAGTTTTTAAAAAAACAGTCCTTTATTTATAAGAGAAATCTGTTAGTAAACAAAAATCAGAAATTGCTTACTCACTATTACACACGTGCCAACTTTCCCAAATTTGGTGGATTTGTTCCAAATCTCAACAATTCTGACAAATTAGGGATGGCCAGGTAAAGTTGTCCTGGTAAAATTGGGTATTCTCATCTGGCTCCCAGTGCAGGAATTAAAAGAGGGGCTATCATTGGGTCTGGAAAGCCCAATGACACAGCTCATCTGACAGGCGCTGTCACTCTGAGCATTTTAGTGTTCCATTTCTGTAAATCCGGTCAGCTATTCCAAATATATAAGCCCTTTTAGTGCTGTTGCAAATTAGGGTCTACTAGCCAAGTGGGCGGTAACAGTGCATGACACCATAGAAATCATAGTGTTACTGCCCACTTGGCTAATAGACCCTAATGTGCACCAACACTAAAATCTGAATGGATTTGGATGAATAAGAAACCAAAATGCTCAGGGTGACAGCGCCTATCACATGATGTATGTCATTGGGCTTTTACGATCTGGTGACAAGTCCCCTTTAAATGCCCTGATTTTGTCATGACTGAAAATAACTGAACCCTTGACGGACCCAGCGGGCAATGACTGTAACCATTATATGTGATGTCAGCCTCTGTTGACTTTATTTCTGATCTGGATTCCAGATTACGTTGCATTTCATTGGACTTTCTGGACTATCGGACGCGAGATTTAAGGCTTTCCCCTATGGATATATATATAGTCATACAATATATCACATCCTTCTTTGAGCTATGTCAGCGAAAGAGTTAATTAAGGAAAAAAAAAAGGCAAACTATGTCAATTCCATGGAAACGATGTGGGTGTTACAGAGGCCACCTGACAGTCCTATCTACTGTCGTCTGCGCTTCGCCGTGACAATGACAGCGAAAAGATGGATTTATCACTTGAGAGGTGACATGTGCACGCTACGGCAGAAAATGGAGCAGCAGCGATAGCCGGGACTCGAGTCTAAATATCATCACACGCCTGGCTGGCTCGCTGAAAGCCATCAAGTATAAAGAGAAACAAGAAACGCGTAATGTTCATCTATAGAGACTGCTTTATTAATAGCGTGAGGAATATGTACGGCGGAGTCAGGCGCGGGCGCTATTACATCTATTACATTCAATAAACTCAGCTGATGCTTAATGCGTCTCTATGAAGAGCAGTTTATTCCGATGATTTCACTATCTTGTCTCATTCAGGGGGATGAATACACTGCTGGGTGCACCATTCAGTCGGGTTAATAGATGAGCTGTAGGTAGGGGAAGGATATTGCACCAGATAATATGGGGTATTTAGCACCACAGGCCACAGGACTATTGAAATTTTTCTCCAACGATGAATCAATTGCAAAATTTGCAGTTCTGAGTATTCGCTAAGGCAGGGTTCACACTACCGTTGGAGTCCGTTATGAAGGTGTCTGTTAAAAAAAAAATAAACGGACACCTATCATAACGGACCCTAACTGATGAGCATCAGGTAGTGTCCGTTTTTTAATGTCACATACCGCTAGAAAGCCGACAGCGCGCTGAATTCAGCGCACTGCCGGCTTTCCCGGTATGTGCCCCGGGGCTGGAGATATTGGCGGTGTAAGTTACATGTTTTACTTTACTTACTGTTTGAAGGGCGCTGTGAGGAACTCCCTCCTGACACTTCTCGGTCCATAGCGCTGTACTGAGGGGGGCGTTCCTCACAGCTCAGCGTCATCGCCGGGCAGTAAGGAACGCCCCCTCTGACAGTACAGGGCTATAGACCAGTACAGAGAGAGGGGGAGTTCCTTACTGCCCGGCGATGACGCTCAGCTGTGAGGAACGCCCCCTCATACAGCGCTATGAACGAACAGAAGTGTCAGGGAGGGAGTTCCTCTGACAGTACCCGGCTATAGACTAGAACAGAGGGGGCGTTCCTTACTGCCCAGCGATGACGCTCAAGCTGTGAGGAACGCCCCCTCAGTACAAGTCTCTGAACAAAGAGAAGTGTCATGGAGGGAGTTCCTCGCAGCGCCCTTCTAACAGTAAAACATTACACCTCCGATATCTCCAGCCCCGGGGCACATAGCGGGAAAGCCGGCAGTGCGCTGAGTTCAGCGCGCTGTCGGCTTTCTAGCGGTATGTAAAACCGCATGTGCCTGAGGACACGAAATGTCCTCTAACACTGCTAGTTTTTTTTTTTTTTTTGTTTGTTTCTCCTTTCTGAGCATGCGCAGGGAAAGTAAACGGACATAAAATAACGGACAGTAACTGATGGCTATCAGTTACTGTCCGTTATAAGTCCTTTACTCATAGACTTCAATGTTAAAAAAATAACGGACACTTGCTGTCCGTCAAGAATCCGTTTTTTTCAAATGGACAAAAAGTCCTGCATGTAGGATTTTTTGTCCGTGAAAAAATAACGGACTTCTGACGGATTTGGTGTAAACGGACACAAACGGACACTAACGGACACAATATTAAAACCCATTGAAATGAATGGAAATTTTAACAGATTTCTGACGGTTCAACTAGTGTCCGTAGCTAAAATCTTGTAACGGACAATAGCAACGGACACTACTGACGGACACCAACGGTAGTGTGAACGCTCCCTAAGTGGTTCTCATGGGCAAAGACTAACCTAATGTATAACCTGAATCTATTCTATTGTTTCCTGGTATCAGCCATTTTAGGCTGTGGAAAGGTTCAGTTCACATCATGCTTATGTGCAGAAATGTAACTAAAGCTCTTGTGCCCCAGTGAAAAATCTGTAACAGGGCCCCTGCTTACCATATACTGGTATAATACTACTACTTATAATGTTGTAAAGAGGCCTTTGGACCCTCTCAGCCTCCAGGGCCTAGTAGGGACTGCTAACCCCTATAGGTATGCCTCTAGTTATGGGTGCCATTTAAGGTCCCTTGCATATAACTATAGTTTTGGTCTATCTACTATCCATTATTACGAATCCATATAAACAGCATACAGACCTATTCATTTCTATGGCTCCATATACATGGCCATATATATACAGATCCACGTGGGGAGCAAAATATGTGGCAAGTCCTATTCATGTCTATTTCTGCTGCTTGGCCCATCTATTCTATTGATAGGGTCTTTGGAAAACACAGATGCCATCCATGTGCTGTCCATTCTATTCTCCATGGACCCTACCGACTACGACTATGGTTGTGTGGATTGGGCCTAACATATATGTTTGACATATTGGTTAAACAGATGCTCCTCTTGTAAAAAAACACATATTTAAAGGCCTTTTTCTAGGATTACATATCGATGACTATCCATTGGAAAGGTCATAAATACAGTAAAACTTTTCCAAAAGACCACTTTTTTGAGAAGATCAGCCCCGTACCCAGACCAGATTTCCTTTGACAGATTTACATTTCCACTATTTATTATGCGTACAAGCCACCTTCTTTTGGGTGGTCGTCCCAAAGAGGTTTCAGATCGGTGAGGATCTGATACCAAATTCCAGTCCTCGGGA